>OY744532.1:103864582-103974582 GCA_963556195.1 Sepiola atlantica | reverse complement strand
CCAGGAGTTAGGAACAAGGCCAGTTTTTATCTTACCCCCACAAGTAAGATGTGACCCAAGATCGGGTCAGGAAAGTGGGGTTTGAAAGTGGGGTTTGAAAGTGGGGTGTAAAAATTGCCTGGGCAGCCCCGTCGGCATTCCTCGGTAGGGGCGCCTCAGGCAGTCAGCAATAAACTTACTCCTCCCCAAAGAAAGGAGGCGAAGCCTGGGAGGGTGGACCTCCTAGAACTGCACAGGGCAGACCCATAGACCGGTGTAAATAAAGCCCCGAAGGCCAAGACAATACCAGTTTATGGGGGTGCAGTATCCATCGGAACAGATACTACACTTTGATCTTAGCCAAAAGGCCAAGAGAAAGAGTAAGTACAACTAATCAAGTTAAAATGAATAAAATGTAAGAAAGACTAAAACAACAGAAAAGTGATCGAAAACATAGATAAAATAAAGACTGTGAGAAAGAAAGTGAATCGTTAAAGAAAACAAAAGAAATGAAGTAAAACATATGAGAAAGAAAATCAGAAAGAATAATTCTAGAGTCGCAAGATAAAGAAAATGACAAATAAGGATAAAAAGCGAAATTAAGTGGAATAAAATCGAAAGATCAAAATAAAAAAAGAGAAAAAATGATTAAAAAAACAACGAAGGAAAATGTAAAACTAAACTAAAATCTTGAAAGCAAAATAAGAAAATAAATAATAGGAAATGAGAAAAATAGAAATAAAAAAAGATCGATAAAAAAGGTAAACTGGAAAATTAATATAATGACAAAGACGTAATAACCAAAAACAAGAAAATATTGCAAATAATATGAAACAGATGAAAGAAATGTCGGAATCAACTATAATGAGAAAAAGGAACATAAAATAGAGTGAGGATAAAATCGAACGCGGGTATTAAATAATATTCACAGAAGAAAATAGGACGACAATAAACAAAATAATAATACGGTAAAACTATATAGAATTTAAAAAAATCAAGAATAGAAAGTATACAAATATCATTAAACGTGTATGAGAAGGACAGAACTAAACGAATAAGGAAAATATAATGAAATAAAAATATAAATTTGAAAAGGACGAGATACAGAGAGACACAACTAAAAAAAGGTACATAGACAGTAAATGCGAGGTGGACGATCGGAATAAAAGAAATAAAGGATAAAGAATAAAATAAAAAGAAAACAAATAGAGGGACACTTAAAAAAATGAACAAATGAAACAAGAAACGATAAATGGAGACGAAATTGGAAAACGAACAACTATGGATGATAGGAAAAATGGGTAAGAGATGGAGTAGCAATAAAAGAAAGTAAGAAAACCATATCGGCGGGAAAGGATACGAAATAAAAAAAACATAAAGAATTTAAACAACGAGAACAGAAAAAAGAAAGAACCTAAATGGTAAAAAAGTAAGAACAAAAGAGACAAAATAGAGTGAGAGAGAGAGAGAGAAAGAGAAAGAGAGAGAGAGGGAGAAAGGGAGAGACAAGTAATGATAAAAGGGATGCAAGAATGACAGGACGAGATAATGCGAAAAGGAAATATAGATGAGTTTCTAAACGTTTTGAAAGAATTAAAGAACGAATGAACCACATGATCATCAAGATAACAATTAAAAAAAAACGAGAAAAGAAGTAACATAAAATAGAATAAAAATGAAAGAAGTAAAATAAAGACGGAAAGGAAAAATGAACGAACACAAATAAGAACGGAATAAAAAAATAAAGAAATCCAGAACAGCGTGAAGGGATGGTAAAGACACAAAGAAGGAAAATGGAACAAAAGGGACAAAAAAAATGAGAGACAAATCGACATAAAGAGGAGAAAAGGCGGCAGGAATAGTGACCTTTAGTCAAAGTTGGACTATGTCTCATCAATAGTTATCTGGCGAGATTCGTCGTAATTCTTAGTGGCTTCGTCTTTGGATGTGATCGCGACTCTTTTCGCATCACGAACAAAAGACAGCAAGACAAAAGTAGACCTTAGTGCTAACCTTTTCATAATTTTTTTTACCGATCTCTTGAGAGTCGACCGTCTCATCACAGACGTTTACGATGAATGGATTCTCAGGAATTATACTAAAACACACATTACGAAGTCATATCAAATCAGTTTAAATTGAATGACCAACCAAAGTAACAGATTACAACTAGAAATTATCTTAATAACTTAAAATGACTATATGAAAATGAATGTATAAATAATAAAAAATCTCTCTCTCTCTCTCTCTCTCTCTCTCTATATATATATATATATATATATATATATATATATATATATATATCATGATGCTATTTTGTTCTGTGATGCCATCCAGTGTTGCTGACTTTAAATCATCAACGGCTTCCTGGAACAATGCGAAAATGTTCTTTCCGCGTTTCTCCGCTATCTTTTAAAAAATTATCTTCTTTCTCCAGCTTTTTTGTTCATTTGCTTTTGAACCCTGAGGATTTTTCGAAGAAGAATCGAACACATTTGTGAAACCTGTGAAACCTGTGAAACCTATGGAATATTTATTCATTTTAATTAAATTTGAACACAAAAAAGCCATCAGAAAACTTGAAAAAAATGTATAATTCAACAGACGTATTCTGTTATTTTAGACAATGTTTGCATATATATATATATATATATATATATATATATATATATATATATATATATATATATATATATATATATATATATATATATATTAAATAACACAGAGTGGTTTTGCTTGATAAGACTTGTTTTTCAATTTTCCGAATTGTCCCTTTAGTGTGTCGGTCAAATTGCTGTATGAAATTTCCGTGGATTTCTTGTTCGATATTATTTCTTTTTTCGCGAGTACTTTCGATTTCATTCGTCAAATCATCTTAATCCTAACTTTTAGGTAGCGTTAAGAATAGCTGCTCCCTCAACAGGTGTATAATATCGTGGGTAACTGTACGTGCCTTGTCGCGCATGGCAAAGGACCGTACAGTTATACCTGGTGGGCTTTCCCGAGGCCACTACCTCCATAGAGTAAGTCATGACTTATGAACTGGATATTTGAGCTTATTGGCACCAAACAAGAATCCACTTTGTCCTCCTTACCTTATATTAAAACCAAACTTACAGTACAAAAACAGGAAACGAACGTAAACCAAGCACCCACCAAAAACATTTTAGCCTCTGCCCTTGAAGCCAGCATTCACAAATATCCTGGGACTAAGAATAAGCATCAGTGACATGGAAACCTTTCCCCTAACAAACTCCCCAGTTATTCAAGTATTAAGTGAAACAACCTTCACTCCTCCCTCTATTCACACCATTTTGGCATTACTGATTACCTCCCACTCTACCCTAAAAACTCTGACAAGCATAGGCACGGACTATGAGTTTACGTTCGGAACACTCTCCCCTAAAGAACATAGGCTGGAAACAGATGATCAAACCTATATGTGCTTTAGATTAACTCTGCAGCACAGTGTTAGTTACTTATATTTCTTATACAGTTCTCTTTCGACCCAGGACTAAACACTGTCTCTCTCTCTCTCTCTCTCTATCTCTCTCTCTCTCTCTCTCTCTCTCTCTCTCTATATATATATATATATATATATATATATATATATATATATATATATGAAAGTATAGATATAGCACGCTCACATGACACGAGTGCCCAAATACATGTATTTGAAGATTTGAATTCACACTACCGTGACTGGCTTGGATTTCCCCGCTATACAGACGCAGCCATTGACTCCACGTACAGTTTCTCCATAGCGCACTCCATTTCACTCACTTCAACTTTCCCGAACCGCCTCTCTGATGGTGTGGACCAGTCAGCCTTAATTCCTGACCTGTTCCTGACCTCACTACACTATGCTTGTTTCGCAGATTTACATAGACCGCTCGTGAACGCTGTTAACCTTATGGTAAGCTGAAGAAACGACGATATATTTCGGGCGGGCTGATTGTGATTCAATCAGAGATAAAATCAGATACCATCAGATAACATAAAGTGGATTTTTTTCTGTCACTCTGCTGATCAATGCGCAAATGAGGCAACTGAATGGGTCAAAGCAAGCATTAACGTACATGTCCAAATGAAAACATTCTGCAGCATGCTCCACTCTCCACAAGGGTTCACCTCGAAATGTGCAGTTGCTATTGTTCAGAGGCACGAAGCATTCTGACAATACGGCCGGCGTAAGTCTACTACAAATAGACAGATAGTTGTAGAGTCAATAAATAAGGTTAATAATGTAATAGCTGTAGAAAAGAGAAAGTAAACAGAGGTAACTAAGAAACACATTCAAGCGCAGAAACTAGGTTCTCGTGATTTCTACAATAGTGTGAACAATGGCAATCAACAAGTCCCTCCCTAGCCAACCACAATAATAATATCGTTCGCACGGCAACTGATAAGGCTAAACCACATGCCTAGAGTTTCGTCTTAAACTCTACTTTGAACTCCGCAAACCACTCCCTCCCTAATTACCAACTGCGGACAGAAGACACACTCGATGACCTGGCAATCACCCCATGCCATGTCATGAACATCATAAAAATACTTGCCACCTCCAAAGCATGTGTGGCTGATCTCATACCAGTAATTATAATTCAGGAATTCTCTTCTGAACTGGCCCCTGTCTTCCAAACTCTACATCCAATGCCTTACTGATTCTTACTTTCCCGATAATTGGAAAATTTCTTCTGTCGTCCAAGTCTTCAAGAATTTTGCAGATAGAACTGACTCTCAAAATTATTGCCCCAATCAGCCTACTCCAGCTTGTCGCTAACATCTTTGAATCCTTAATCACCATAGCAATAGTCCGGCACCTTGTTAATACTAATTTTTTTCTTACCATTGGTATGAATTTAGTCAAGAACGATCTATTTCGGATATCATAATGGTCATTTCCGAACGCATATAACATACACTGGACAAGACAGGTGAAGCTAACGTCAAGGTCTGGCATAACGGTCTTCTGCTATTACTGGACGAATGTTAAATATAATTAGATAATTACTATCTCACAGAAATATCCACGTTGTCCTCGATCGCTGTTCATCCAAACTGTTGTGAAGTTGTTCCACAGTAAATAATAAATAAAGGAAGTCAAGTCGAGGGTTGGTTTAACAAGTGTATTAACAAAGTAAGAAAGTGACTAGCTCTTGGCTAGACAGTTACAAGGTGGCGCTTTGTCTTCAGTGTCTCTGGTGACTCGCACTATTTATAGTGACAACTGGTGTAGTTTATCCTGTGTAAGAACGGCCGGTGTAACACAAACAGCATTACATTAATGCAGATGTGTGTCAGGGATCGGTCCGTTGACCTTTATTGTTCCTGATTTTCTTAAACAATATAGTTTTAAAACGAACACACAGACAGGCATAATCCATTTGGGAAACATGGCGACAATAATCAAAACATCGTAAAGTTTCTTTCCACATGTTTAAATGAGCATTTTAAACAAATACTTTTTTCTATCATTACCGAAAATACAAAACATAAGATTTTCTTTCTCCAATCCATCTACATATTGACGTACGCACCTGGGATACTACTCATGTTATATCAGAAAAGCATGCTTATATTTAAACGTATTTTAAGTTTTAATGGCCTCTGATTACCAACTACTTCATGACCGATTTCAATACATAATACGGGATAGTTTGGGTGAGTGTAAGTAAGACACATGAAAATAAGCAATACGTCTTTTAATAATTCAAACATTATTTAGACCAGTTGAACATCTAGCCTAATTGCTAGGTATATTAATGTTTTCGTTTTCTTCTGATTTCGGCGAATTTATTTTCGTAAGGCTAAAGATTCTGGGTATATAGGAGATTACGTGTGAACATTCAAAATATTTCGAAAAACTGAAATAGTATTTATTTAAATCTTTACTATCACACCGTCATAGTTTACCCGCTACACATCTTTGTCATTAATTTAGTTTAAGAATTGGAGCAAATTTATTTGTTTCCATCTTTGAACATTTACATTAGAGAGAAGGGCAGAACATCACGAACATTTCACTACGAATGTGAGTAAAAATTGCCAATCCTAGTGGTAACTATTTTCAGTTCGTTCAAGTGATATTTCTATTAATAATTAACTTATAATTAGTTATTTTTGATTTTATAATATATTTTTTCCAAATTTAGACATTTCTGGCAATATTTTAAGAAGTTATACGAAGTTTTATTGTCCTTTACTTTTCTATGTTTATTAATTTAAGAATATTTTTACATGCATCCGCATAGTTGCCTGTAATATATATATATATATATATATATATATATATATATATATATATATATATATATGAAGTTAATCCCACAAAATATATAAGAGGCAACTGATATCTTTTAATTAGTGAAACATCCGGATAAAGACTGAAGCTCAATATACTGGATAGAGCATTAATAGCATAATATAAAGTGAAATAATAAAATAAGGTGCGAATTACTTTTATTAGAATTCAAAATTCAGGCAAAGTATCTCAACGTCCTTAACTCATGAGTTTTCAAAGATAATTCCTCTCCTCAGAGGACCATTACCGCAGTGAGGTTACTGCAGGTGATAAAATATACTTTGAAAATATATAAAAATATATACAAAAATACATACGAGCACATAACACATCAAATATATTAAGCCAAAAACATACTTATTTGTTAAAGTTATAAAATCCATCCAATCATACAAATTAAAACATCTTCATGAAAGATATTCAAGAGGTTGATTGAAGATTGATCCAGGTATTGAATAACAGTCCAAAAGCGAAAACATTGAAAGAACTGAAAAACCGAAAAAGTTATCCCGTCGGGTAAAGCGTCCGCAATCGATGCAGTAAATTTCAGTGAAAAATGCATCCAATGTTTATGTTAATTAATACAATGATAAATGAACCAAATCAAATAAAAGTTTCTAAAAAAATTTGATTCGCACCTTATTTTATAAGTTCATTATATATATATATATATATATATATATATATATATATATATATATATAAAGAAGGAGAGTGAGAAGGGGAGTATTACATTCAAGATTATATATTTATATGACTTAATGCCAATTTCAGAACAAAATAACATTTACAAATCTCTCGGAGGAAGGTTGTACGCAATCTAAAGTGACACACCTAACTGTTACCAGAAATATGGAAAAACGACAACTCCGAGAGTAATCAATAGAAAAACTATCAGAAAGGTTAATGAGCGATCGGAACGTTAGAACTAAAATTCAAACCAAGAAATCCAACAACGAACAAACACATGGCTCTATCTGTATGTATGTATGCCTCTATCTGTTTGTTTCTATCTTTCTACTTATATCCGTCTCTTTATTTTTCTCTTTCTCTTTCCCTCTCTCTTTCTAACTCTATCTCTCTATTTATATATATATATAGTCTAAAGAAGCTTTGAGTCATAAAAAAAGGTAAAATGCAGTTTAAATTCCCAGACAAACTAACTAAATCCAAGATATTGCAAACTTAACATTCGTAGAAAAAAGGGGGGGGTTAATTATCTAAGAGTGAAACAAAAACAGGAGACCTTAAGCGTCTAATATTAACACGGGGATCATCAGCTGTTTACCATGTAACTGTTTCGGAGATTTAAAAACAGGACAGTTATAATATTCATGGCTCTCCAATGGTACTGATTATACGACCATTTCCCCAATAATCAAGTGTCGAAATAAGTCAGCTTAAAATATCACTAATATATACATAAATAAATAATAATAATGATAAAATAATAATAATATATTACCCTTAAGACTACCGTATGATATAGTAATTTGCTATATATATATATGTATGTATATATATGTATATATATATATATATATATATATATATATGTACATATATATGTATATATATATATATACATATATATATATATATATATAGAGAGAGATAGAGAGAGAGAGAGAGAGAGAGAAGAACAAAGAGTGATAAATATCGACGATTGTCCAAATTTATTTCAAAGCCTTGGCTTAAGGAAAGAATAATCGACACTAGTTTATTACTGAATACACCTTGCATTGAACAATGGAAATTTGAAATAATTTGGGACAATCGTCGCATATTTATAACTCTTTTTTCTTCTATCTCTACAATTGCTCTATCTCGTATATTGAGCTAAACCTCTTCACAATAGGTTTCATTTACTAAAAGTTTTACTTTTGGTTTATATTGGATCGTATATATATATATATATATATATATATATATATATATATATATATATATATATATATATATATATATATACAGAGAGGTAGAGACAGAAGGGATATAAGTTAAATAGTTTGATATTATTTCCTCAGTGGTCGTAATAGATACGACTGTGTTTGAAGAAGCTTGCACAGTCTATATTCCCAACCAGAAACAATTAAACTACACCGTGTTCTTCGTCCTGGAAGTAAGTGAGTGGTTGCGGTGAATATTTTGTTTCAAATTATATTTACACTCATAAATAAAGTAGGTTTCATAAAGCAATATATATGAGAACGATTTAGGAACACTATTGATTGACCATTCTTCTACCCAATTCTAAAATAAAAGTTATCATAAAAAATTAAATGATCTTATAAATATTTCATTTATTTGACAAAATCGTACGTCAAATTGTCTTGTTTCTCAATTTTCAAAGTTTATCCTTTCAACGACGTTTCTAACTGTAGTAACACTTATCGCCAGCGTTCTTCACTATAGATCGGACATTTAAAAAGAAACAAAACTTTTTCGATAACACCAGAAGAGCGTAAATATTACGCTACGCCGTAAGAGTTCGAGAATGAAGAAAAAAAAGAAAAGGAAATAAAGGAAAAATAAATAAGGTTTTATTAAACTGAAAATTATGTTAAAAATTGATTTTATAAATATTTTATTTATTTGACAAAATAACCCGTCAAGTGGTCTTGTTTCCAATTTTAAAAGTATGTATATATATATATATATATATATATATATATATATATATATATATATATATATATATATATATATATATAGTTGATCTATATCTTACTCTCTCTCTTTCCTCTTCCCCCCTCTCTCTCTCTCGCTCTCAATATATATATATATATATATATATATATGTACATATATATATATATATATATATATATATATATATATATATATATATATTGAAAATTTAAAAAAGTAAAATCGAAACTATCATTTATTTAATGATAACCATTTCGTCTTTATTTTACGACTTCTTCAGGATGATTCGCCTGAAAGGAATAACACTCAATGAACAAATATTTAAGACAGTTTGTTTCGAATATTTGTACTTTGAATGTTAATTCTTCAGACCAATCATCCTGAAGAGATTTTGATATAAAGGCAAAACATTTATCAATACATATATAATATTTTCGGTTTTTGTTTTTTTTATTTCCCATTATGTTTTATTATTTGTTCTGTTTTTTTTTAATCGTACACACATACATATATATATATATATATATATATATATATATATATATATATATATATATACATATATATATATATATATACATATATATATACATATATATATATATATATATATATATATATACATATATATATATATATATATATATAGTGATTTGCATTTTAGTTCTTCAGCGAACATGAAAGCTATCTATCTATATATATATATATATATACATATATATATATATATATATATATATATATATATATATATATATATATATATATATATATATATAGTGATTTGCATTTTAGTTCTTCAGCGAACATGAAAGCTATCTTGCGGTATTCAATTCCTAAGTACTTTTGTCGCTGTTCCGTACGTATATATGTATTTATATTTATTAATAAATAACATATGTGTTATTCACATTTATTTATATAGTTATATCCGTACACGTGTTTAATTGTATTCACGGATCATCAGCGTGGCTGACTAAAGCAAAGCTCCAACTCACAACTACATTGTATGTAGTCGAAGACGTTACCGCAGCGGCACGATACTTGCCTGAAAGTACGTGACGAATGTATTGCTTAGATATATTAGTGATATCTTTTGTTGCTATCTAGTTATAATAACAGGTTACAAAATAATATTAACTACTATGCTAAGCCTTGTAACCCCCCCCCCCCAAACAATTCTCAAAATATGTTTCTTTTTCTTTTAACTTAACATGGATCATATTTCATTTCACGATTGGACAATTTGTATCCTTATATGTGGGCGTATCTGCCATTCAAAAGATGTGTAATTTTAAATGACATCGACTTGATTTCATTCCCATACAAAACAACAAGTGAACTAAATATATGCCCTACTCGAATTTGTGAACTCAGACTGTAGAAACCTCTTTTCACATTGATTTAGTGATGTTAAGAATTCTTATATATGAACGCCTTACAGTAAGTATACTTAAAAACAAAATTCTTTTGAATCTAGTCACGTGACCCTTTCGGACTAAAATGTGGCTTCTCTCTGTAATATAAAGACGTAAAGAACAGACCAGTGTGTCGAGGTATTTATACCTTAGACTGAAACATGTCCCGAATAGTGTAGCCATGCTATATTTGAATAAATAAACGTTTTTACTATAAATAGCTATTGTAATATCCAGCCACTATTACATTAACACATTAAATATATTTTACCATACGGATACGAACATTGACAGTATTATATATATATATATATATATATATATATATATATATATATATATATATATATATATATATATATATATATATATATATATAGGTTAATACAACAAAAGATATAAGAAGCAACTAATATCTGTATTTAGTGAACATCCGGATAAAAATAAAGCTCAATATACTGGATAGAGCATTACTAGCAATAGACGAAGTGAAATAATAAAATAATGTATGAATCAAATTTTATTACAATTCAATGTTCAGGCAAAGTTTTTAAAGTCCTTATCTCATGAGGTTTCAAAGAAAATCTTCTTCTCAGAGGACCATTACCGCATTGGCATTACTGCAGGTAATAAAAATTAAACTTTGAAACTATATAAAAAAATATATATATAGTTGTATATACCTTCATGTATTCATATATATATATATATATATATATATTTTTATATATTTTCAAAGTTATATATATACATAAAAATATATATATATATATGTAATTATTTTTATTTACACATACATGTACAAAATCTGCGACACTGGAATGTCAATGTTATCGACCAACAGCTATTATAAACTGAGACCTCACTAGGCAGAGTTAGAATCCGATCTTATCTTAGATCATATTTGGATATATATATATATACAATACACACACATATTTTGTTGTATTAACTTCATATATGTATATATATATATATATATATATATATATATATATATATATATATATATATATATATATATATATATCGTTATAGGTTCGTGTATGGTTGGTGTTTTATTACTTTAAAACATATTTCTACTCATCAAATGCATCAGAAGTACGTACGTGATGTTGCTAAACGCTATTAGATGTTATACATCATGCACGTAGCTTCCATATTAAAGCAATACTATATAAAGTCATACTAACTATCGAACTAAAGGCAAGTGTTCAGAAAAAATATGGTAATTATCTACTATTATTCCAAGGTTATGAATGAAAATAGAGTGAGCCTTTTAAATATACAGAGGTTAGCTGAATCAATTCGGTTTGCAATTGTTGTCCGAACGTTCGACGGTCATTTTTAGAGGCATTTGTTTATTTTATATTTATATATATCGCTGTACGCGCGCACACACACACGCACACACATACACACACACACACACACACATATATATATATATATATATATATATATATATATATATATATATATATATATATACATATATATACTTTAGTGCTGGCATGTAAAGACAAAATCGATTTTTGTCCAGCGAGGCACGTCTGAGAAATGCATGAATACTGAAGTCCTCATCTATCAAAATACCCCGACACTTGAGAGCTTGGCTATGCCGTACACACTGCTCTAAGAATGTTTAACTCGAATCCAAGAAAAACTAGAAGAAAATAAAAGCAATACTACCACTACTACTACTACTACTACTACTACTACTACTACTAGTACTACTACTACAACTAATAATAATGATAATATTAATACTACTCCTACTAATTCTAATAAGTATTACTATAATAATAGCCTCACGAGTAAATGAATAAAACAATGCAAATATACATAACTAAATGGAAACAGTTGACAACTTGAAACTGTGCAGACGGCACCATTTTAATACAGACCAATTGTACAAACTCAAACGAAAACTAGTATTGAAAACAAAATAGCGAGTCAATCCACTTAGATATTGAAATACAAAAATAAAAACTCAAACTAGGACACGAGACTTAGTAATAGTCAACATTAATAAAACAAAAAGTGCCAAATAGTAGATTTCGACAGGAGAAAATTAATAGTTAATGGAATTTGACAGACTCGAATGTAATTGTAAACAGGAAAACTACGGTAATCCCAATAAGTAGAGGAGCACATGGAACAGTTCTGAATAACATGGACATCAGACTAAAAAAATCGAATTAAAAGACAATAAACACAACAGAACGAATGATCACAGTTAGAATATTGAGAACAAATCTTACAGAGTTTAAAACAACCCGCATAAACAGATGATTCTGGTCAACTGCGATTTAGTTGAAATTTAAAAAAAAAAACCTTCAGGGTCAAACCGTGACCGGTGTAACTATGTGGCCCTTCCAATAGAAAATGACGTCATGCTCTGTAGGTAAGTCGAACAGTCAGACGATGGACATTTTGTACCCCTCCCTTCACTTAAAAATTCATCAAAAATCAGGAATCAATCAATTTTAATGATTTTTTTGTATTTATTCATTAAACCGCGATTAAGTTGAAAAAACAAAACAAAACACCCTGGGGTCAAACAGGACCAGGTAACTGAGACTTGTTGAATAGAGTTTGACGATCGATAAGAAAATTATTATAACATTAGAAACATCGAAAATAACGACATAGCTCATAATAATGGCTGATGCCACGGAAAGTGATCGTAAAATGTCTGAGAGTATTATTAAATAGTGCAAACTAATTGAACGTGTTTTCGCTGGTAATTGATGACAAGTTATTTAAAACCACATGCAAGATCACGTTGAATTTGTTTATAAATAGTCCCCAACAGGGTTTCGCTTTGTTCTTATTATCTAGGAGGATAACAATATATATGTATAACGCAACTAAAATGAACGGAGAGTAATGAAATATTGATGAGGCTTATTTTCACTCATATCCCAGGTAAAACACTGACTCTTATCAGCAGGAAATAACTAATAACGGTTGCTTCGAGAACAAGTGGATTGTATTTTTGTGGAATAGAAGAAGATTACAGGAATCCTAGAGTAAGCTAGATGATACTCGAGAAATAACCACTTCAGCAAAAGCGGTTATCGGAAAAAGTCACTGGTTTTATCGTGGGTGAATAGGAATGTTAACATTATGGAATGGTTTTATATATCTATCAGTAGTTTCCTATTTCGTATCTATATCCACAGAGTAAGCATTTGCTATTTATATGAATTTCTGTATCATTCTGGCTGTTTTGACTCTCTATCATGTCTGTATTTCTTGCCTTGTCACTGATTAATCAGCCCTCTATATTTTGTCGTGCGTATTTCTTGTAATAACGTCGTCTACAGACATTTCTTTATTTATGACTCGCTTTTCCTTCTTAGAAGGAGTTTGTAATCATAAACATTGCAGTGAAGTGCCTTGTTTATTTTTTTCTATAGTATTGTTCTTCTGTCGTCCGATTTATGAAAGACCCTAACTGGAGATTCGACCCAGGTCTTTATCCATAGTATTAGCTTGACGCCACATCAACTTATTTTAGAAATATGTCGTTATTCTTCTGGTGATTATTTCGCCCATTCTTGCTTGCTTGATGGCGTCCACTTATATGATTCTCAGATATTTGTAAATAACGGGTTGATTACATTTTTATCAGTCAAAGATATATCTGACTGCGTTATGACCCACTGCTTTTTATGGGTCCGAGTGGTGTCGGTCGAGGACGGAAGTAGACAGAATACTATTGGTCAAGGGGCAGAAAATATTACGTTCAACTTCTCTCTGATCAGACGACCATATGTTGATATTTATAATCGTTACGATGTTAAACGGATTCCAGAAAAAGTAGAGAAATCGTCTGCGCTGACACGATTCCTTAGCCTTTTGGCTAGGAGCAAAGTGTAATATCTGTTCTGATACTGCACTTCATCTATGTTGTCCATCGGCAGTTAAGCATAACATCTTCCTACACTGAGGCAATTCTTTTTTTTCTCAATCCAGAGTTGTCCTTATCGATGAGATGGATTTTTCTCACATCAAAAACCGACATGTTGTCTAACTCTGCTCTCGTGAAGAGGTAAGTACATATATATATACGGGCAGGTACTGAGCACAACACAGTCGTGAAAATTGGGTTTAGTATTGAGGCAACTGGGAAAAGGCGAACAGTTTCGCCAACACAAAGGTCATTTGATACCTTGCCCTAAGAACTTTAAATGATATTACTTAACTCTGGTAAAGCGTTTGATAGTGTATGGTTTATGGAGATATCAAATGCGAACACTACTTCTCGGGAATAAACTCAAAAGAAATTGATGAGTTAGCCATCCTGATTGTAATTATATAAATCGCTCCCATGTTGTCCGTGTTTTTGAATTCTCCTTTTTCCCCCCATAATAAGACGTATTGTTGATGGTTTTATATTCTGAATGTCATTCCTGTTATTGTATTGGATAATATATTGTTGTGCGTATTAGTGTTTCGACCTCCTTAGTTTGATCTTTTATTCGATCAATACTCTGAGATGCATCTCGTATATGTGTCAGTTAGTTGCATCATTTCTACGCCGAAAAATGCATTTCTGTTTCAGGTGTTGCACTCAACCTCAGTTACAGTCTAAAGTTCTCCATTTGCAGTTTGTAGGAAACACGTTTAAGAATGCAATAATCTATATTGTATAAAAGATGTTTATTAAAATCCATAAAAATGAGGCAATATTTTTTTATATTAAATTTGCTGCCGTCAAGATCCTATAATATGGCATCATGTTTGTCCATTTAGTCGCTTTTCGACGTACTTTGCTATCCTCATAGATGTGTCCGCGACTATGCAGAAAGTGGTAGATCTCTTCGGTTGATTGTACAGTTTAGCCATCTTATATTGTTGGTAGATATGTTATAGGCCTGTATTTGTTTGGGGTCGTCTTTTTCTTTGTTTTTCTGAATGTGTTTCTTATTTTAGTCATCCATTTTTATTTCAGTTTCGTGCAATATTATAATTATTATTATTATTATTATTATAATTATTATTATTATTATTATTATTATTTTACTCACTAAAAGTGTTCACACGAGTAATTATCAGTAAATGCTCGTTGACAATAACCAATGGTGTTTCCCTAGAGTTCGAGTGGCAACAAGCATCTTCACACTTCCAGGACTCTCCAGTTCTTTACATACACTTTGTAAATTATTTTTCACTATAATAACAGCTGTTTACTATTTATTTATCGCTAAAAATGACCATTTGTGTCCTCTAGAATAAAAGTGACAATAAGCCACTCCACGTTTCCGGTACGCTCGACACGTTTCTGGTGGAAATCTGGTTCGTAATCTCCCTCCTTAATCTTTTCATTCTCACTGACCTTTCCCGACAATTGTGTGTGGCATCAACCGATACAAGTTCCCACGCATGTGTATTGTTCCTCTTCCTATTAATTTGTTGCTGGAAGCGTCTGTTTGTTATGCTGGTTGGTGTCTGCATGTTAAGGTTTACCATTAGTATTTCGATTGTTTTAATTATAAGCGTTTGTTGTATGATATAAATTTTACCTTTGATTAACATTTCTTATAGTCTTTTATTTCAGGTTTTCGGAACTCTTCCTAGTATTTCTATAATTATTGGTATTATAGTGATTTTCCTCATATTCTATATTCCGTCAAATTCTCTTTCATATACCTTGTATTTGCTTCACGTTTCTGACTCCTTTTGTCGTCACTCTGTGATGATTGGGGCAGTGAAATCTATACTTTATGATGATTACTCTTTCTCGTTGACAATTATCACGTCGGCTCTGCTTACCTGGAAGCATTTGTCTGTTTATATATCCACGTTAAAGATTATTTTGTGATTTTCGTTTTTAAATGCTGTTCTTAGTGATTCCATCAAATAATTTGCTAATGGTGTTTCCACAAATTGTATGCCATCCCAAAATGGAATATTCTGCGTGTTTTACTGTAGGTTACAAAGTATCTTGCATTATAACGTTATGTAGCTTTACTGCCGACATAATCACGATGCTAGTGACTGAAGTGTTTTCACTTGGATATGCCTGTTTAGACTTTTACCAGCCATTACCTATCTTTATGGGCGCTTAGTAAATATTCTCTTTAAACACTATGCCGTCAGTCGTCTTCTGAAGGTCAATGTAGAAACTTTCTCAAATATAGAAATATACATATATACGTTAAGATAAGTTATTGTAGATTAGAATTATGTGTGGTTGTGTAGAATAGTCCTAAAAACGGCATTTTCTCATAAGGTTAGATCCAACATAGTAGTGGAAAATTCACTTATAAGTTTCAAGATTAGAAGTTTGGTTACATGTCAGGATACGATGTCACATACAACATCGAGTGGCACATAGTAGTTAAACTGATAACATCTATATTTTGTGTTTGAACCGCTAGAGAGAGCGTCGTTTATGCGAGGGCTAGTTACCTCTATGAATGGTGTGTTGGGAAAGACCCACGAGGTATCAAGTAGCACCAAGGTAGGCATGCATGCTTTGAAGTAAAAGAAGGGTAAAATCAACATGCATCGCGATACACACACGAGGGTTTTTTACAATAAAAAAAATTGAAGGAGCGAAGGAATAAACAACTGTTCCGTGTAATTTACACAACAACACTCAAATTGATTTTGTAGTCAAATACTTAATCCGCCGTAATGCTACACTATGGATGATGTTTCTGTTTCTGGAACTTAACATGCTGATGTATCTGATGTCTGCTCAATTTAACTTTCGTATCATGCCTACTCCTTGGTGCATTTTGTTTCGTTTATCTGTGTCTCTAAACCATACTTACCAACACTGCAATGACACTTAATGCACTTCTTTATTGGCTTGAGAGACTGTCCAGTATCACGAATTAATTCAATACGAACTCTACGATAATCAATATGCTCTAGATGTCAAATCATATTGAACTGTTATTTCGTAATCAATTCACTATTTCGTACCCATTTTCAATCAGCTCACTGGGATCTGCGGAGAAGTTTACGATAAATAAAGCATACAATTCAACCAATAATGTTGCACACTTCCCCTGCTTGGACAGCGGCAGTACGCGTTTCGTATACTCCGTGTGTAGAGGGTTGGTCGTGTCGTCCAGTGAGTAAACGTCCAGTGGATGAATTCTTTCTTCTCTGCCGTCGTCTGTTGTCTGCAATAAAAGCCATGTTCTGCACTCAGAAGTCAAACTCTTCTGTTGAATTTAATTCATTTATTCAAGCGTTGTTATTTCATCTGGGGGAAATTCACCACGCCGAGAGAGTGGAAGAGAGCAAATCCCACGCTATCGTAGTTAGTTATTAATGTTTTCTTAACTATTCCTAGAGAGGGGGCAGGATTCTCGCGCTTGTCTTCCCTGAAGGGAAATATTCCGTATCTTTACATTGTGAACCGCATGTCCTCTCAGTTCGCTCTCCGAATCAGACTGCTAAAAACTCGCTTCTCCGAGAACGAGTGACGTCACAGATCCCTTAGTTTCCCACGCAGGGCCCGCGAAGTCACAGAGCCTCTCGCAGGTGTAGACTGACCCTTGATCTGAGGTCTCGTCACACGTAACCTTGTCACGTCTGCCAGCTCCGCCTGTGAGAACAAGCCCTGTTCTGCACTCGACTGCCACGCGGTAATTCGCGCAAGTCAAATCACGATTCCCAACAGATACGTCCATTACCATAGGGCCATTATATTACAACAACACTTAGTGTTTAAATCAACACCATTAGTTCTACATTATTACACTGTATTACACGTTTCAAGGTGTTAGGACACCTAACGAAAACGGAATTACCTTCCTTGAACAATTTTGGGAGTTAAGCGTTATATCCCTTGGAAAAGAGTCGTCTGCCCGGAGAGAAAGAAAACAAAGACCACGGCGTCAGACTGTGAATATATCAATCGCGTCCAGCGGCCAATTAACTCATTAATTCATTCTGTGTTCAGTTTTAATAAATATGTTAAACGTTTCTTTTGATAGTTCATCAATTTATTTACAAGTTATTATTTATAATTAACCTTAATTACGATGTTATAAAACAAGGCCCATTTGGCATAATTGGTAGAGTGTTCATTTATGGGTAAGGGAGACCGGATTTAAATTCTTGTCTGAGTCATTCCAATGACTCAAAAACGGTTCTTGATGCCCCGTTTGTTAAACACTCAGCATGATAAAGTGATGATCAAGGGTAAGTGGATTAATCATGAGAGAACAGTGGCACCCTCCCCCATCACCTCCATCTAGTAACTAATGAGAAAAGGAGCCTTAAGGTCTCCCTCAACTATGGTCGACCCCTTTCTGCTTTTACAGCTTTACTACTTTAAACAAAATACTAATCTTGAAAAAGGCGGCTGTGATAAAGTAGATAACGACGCGGACTTATAACATGGGGTGCAAAGTTCGAATCCTGTCGATTTCACTTCACTTTTAGATGTTGGAAAATTCCACGCGTCCCTCTTATAAGTAGAAATCGAGCCACACAATATCAACAGCCAGCTCAGGAAAGCCGTACAATGTTGTTTCATTCGAATTTACTTACTCAACTTGAAAATTACAGAGGTCGCAATAAAACTTGTCCTTACAAATGTAATTTCGGTTTATGCACCTCTATATATCAATGACCTAACTGTAACAGACACATACGAAATCATGTTACCAATTACTATTGCTGTTAAGTTAGCGCAGGTAATGTATGAATATTACATCGAGTAACCGTCTAATATATTTCTAAGGTACTGTATATAAAATTAGCTCTCCATTACTGACATGCACTGGATAATTAAGCGTCAGTTATGTTAAAAGCTCCCTGTCAATATAGTTGACTATAGCTTGCAGTGTGTTATTAAGTGGCCTAATCTCTAACCTGTATATAACTGGTAAAAGCCTGAAGCTTTGCTATGAACCTGAAAATTAATTGATTTTTCATGCTGATATGAAAATATATCATAGGTATGCCAGCATATAAATTATATTACGGACGCATCAAGTGCCTGGCAGCTGGTCATATTTAGACATCACGTCAGCTGTTTTGGAAACTATGTAACCCCAATTTACCTGAAGAAATTGTCTTATGTGAAAGGAACGTTCTGTTCTAAATTTGATTATGGAATAACTTAGTTATTTCTATTTGATATGACTGTGATCGTCATATGAATGGAGGTAATGCTTGAAGATTGCTTGATATTTGAAATTAGAAGTTTAAAAATATTTTACGTTATTGATTCGATAGATGTAATAAATACATTATAAATGTTAATCATTTTATTAAATAAAAGTTTTCTCTTTAAAAATAAACAATTAAAGATATGTTAATGTAAAAGGCGATATTCTATATAATGCGTACGGTTAGTTAAAAGTCGCCTAATTACACACGATATGTAATGTTTATTGATCTACGGTGGGTGAGAGAGACAATCAATTAATCGGGATTGTGTGCCAAACCAATACCAAGTTCAACGATAAGATTCTTTGTTGTCTAATAAGCCCGTTAAATTACATGGGGTCAAATCTTATTACTATTCAAAATTATGAAGTGTAATTCGAAACTGATAAATAGATTAGTATTTACGAAAATATACAAACGTTAATGTTTGTTATAATAATGAAACGTCTGTTTTATAAATACTATTTCATAAATTATATAATACGGTTTAAAGTCAAAAATTAGAATTTTCCAAGTCACTAGATAGCTATTAATATAGTATATTAATCTCGGATAAGTAGTTTTATTTTATACTATTACTTTTTGAAATGAATGGTACTGCTTATACTACTGAACGAAAATAAAAAATAAAATATTATTTCTTTAATTTTACATACAAATCCAGAGTTATCACTCTCTCTCTCGGGTGTTTTACAAAATTTATTAAAAATTATTTCATATTAATATATCATGTCTTGCATATTGTATAGCTATAGTGACTTTTCGGGGTAAGATTTAGATATGCTTTTAAATTGATTGTTCAATATGATCGTAGGATACACCCACACCATTTAGAAAGAGTATGAAGTTGATTTTGTTACTTACTCTGTTGTTTTTAATTAAGAGTTACTACTAGAATTTTAGCTAGTGTTGAAGGTGATGTAATGTTTGGTAAAATAAGGTATCGTTGTAACCTTTTATAAGGATGCTCGCGTCAGAAGAAATTAAGTGTTAAGGAACTACAACTCTATTCGTTAAGTTGAATACAATATATTAATGTATAAGTCTATAAAAAACGTAAAAGATGGACGAAATCTATATCCATGGTATGCAAATGACAGACAACAGAACTTACTCAGTAAATTGTTTAGCAATGGTGAAATGGCCTACGTCTTAACCGGTGATTACGCCAATGACTTTGATAAAATAAGTTTTCCGGTATAAATAAGAATAGTAAGACTAAGGGGATACGTTTCTTTTTTTCTTTCCTCTAACAAAAGAATCGAATATTAAGCAGGGTAATATATGAATATCGAAAAATCAATCGAAAGTATGATTTTTTTATATTAAATGTCCAAGCTGATTTTACTTGAAGCTTTGCCAAGGAGCTTCATATACCATCTTTTTTAATACTGCTCCCCATATTTTGTGTGTTCGGTTAACGATGAAACCATTCTATACTGAGGCAATTTTTATTTTGGCCCAATCCAGAGTTGCATTAGTGAGAAGGTTGACTTTCCTAACATTAAACATGTGATAGTGTGTCTGATCGATCTTTATTTATATATTATATACTGTACATTTCAATTACAGTCGTTATAGTTGAATATTAGAGTTGAGGTCAAGAAAATATACGATTATTTACTTGATAAATAACGGTCAACATAACGATTTAAGCTTATAAAAAAATGAATTAAAAATAAGTGTGTTTAAACATAAAATGTATTATTGCTTTATGAACATATCTCTTAATAACTCGATACCCTACACTAACTCTGTGGATCTACGTTGCTTGTTATCTTAAAAATTATATAACGAAATCAAAATCAGAATATATATTTGGGTTCTAATTTTTTAGGGGAGATCCGGTTGTAGAGACACAGTTTTAGGAAAACACTTTTAGGTAATACGCCAGTGTGAGAGAGCGGGAGAAATGTTACATGGTAAACCCAAACAAAATAATGAGTACAAAGGCATGCAGTAACAAAAGATATAATTTATATATTTTTAAAAATGGATGTCTTTGTATAGAAAAATATACAGAATGTTTTTCATAGATTGGGAGTCATTGCAGAACAAGGTGGATTCATTAGCTGAGAATGTTAGTAAGTCTGAGTCGATTATTTAAGGGTTGTGACATATCTACACGTAAGAACAATCGTAATAAAATATTCCCCACTCAATCACAAAAATACTTTTGATTGAGAGTTAATATCAACATTTTATATTCATTTGTTTTCATTGTAAAAGGTTCAGTTACGAGTATTAAAAAGGGTGTGTTTATATATTCGTTTTCAGCAGACGACAGTGTGAAAGAGTTAAGGAATTATGTTTGTGTGTGCGTCGCGTTAGTGCCAGAGTGGGTATGCGTATGACTGTGTGTGTGCATGAGTTCAGAAATAGCTTTCCCCAAGCCGACAGATGGTCATAGGAGCTGGCGTAGACTAGATGTTAGCTCTGTCGTCAATTCTCGCTAGTCTTGTTTTTTGAAAGGTAAAATATGCCCTTATATGCACTCAGGTAGATAAAAATAGCAAGTTCGAGAAATTCCAAGAAATTCCTCTTATTAGCTGGAAATGTTTTATGTGTTTTAATCATTCATGTGGATGTATGTGTGGAGCCGTGTGCGCAGAAACAATTTTGAGTACTTTCATTTTGGGCACCGAAGGGTTAACTTGGCCGCTACATATCAATTTAGTTTTCGTCCATGGAAGTCGTTGAACACAAGGCATTAATCCACTTGATGCTAGAAGCTAAACATGACAGAGGATGATTATCGCAAACAAGACTAACGCTCTATGTACGAGGAAACAGTGAACAGAATTGCTTCACAAGTTTGCAGTTCTTATACAGAAGTTACTGGAATAGGAAGATGTATTACAATGAAGTAATTGAACATCAAATTGATGAAGACCTCAAAACCAACAAGTCAAACGGGCTAAAACAAATGAAGCAGGGAGTGAAACAAATAATTTTTAAGAATGCATCCTATAGTAATACTTATAGAAGACACTGAGCTATTCAACATCGCGTTTGTGAGGCAGGGGCTGCAGAGAACAGAAAAATGGTGAGGCCAATCAAATTACAGATACACTTCCTAACCTTATCAATACAGCTAAAATATGACAGAGATTTACTAGCAAAAATATGACAACAGTACCTTATACAAAGTCTGATAGTAAGTTTGTAGAGAGACAATAGCCTCGTGTGTTAGAAGTGTATGGAGCGAAAGAGAGAACCGACTTTACGAATAGCAAAACAGAAATAGATCTAATGTATGCAATTTAATAAAGATTTGACGGAGAAGAAAAACAAAGAAGTTTCAGAGTCGATCTTTTCTCAAGAACAGAGCCATCCATAAACATCTCAGGATGAAAGAGCAATCCATTAAAAGACACATACTTATGCTTTACAGGAGTAAAGGAAAGAACCGATTTCGTACCCCAAATCCACAACCGAACACTAATCAAATTGCATGTCAGCTTAATATTCCAACTGCTCCCAGACAGATACACGAGAAGAAACACCACACTAGAGAGTGATATCAGCAGCATAGCTTTTAATCTTCTGACTATTTTTTTCTGGGGGTTTATTGATCTAGATTCGCCATGAGGTACACCAGCATTGATAAGAAAAGAGAATGAGGAGACACAATCTAGAGATAATTACAAGATTCGATCGAAAAAAAACCAAATACTGTCAAGAACCATACCATTAATACCACGAGTCTAAAGTCTGTGTAGCAGACCAGAATACCATACTCAGTGAAACGCCTTCGAAATACCAAGCACAATGACCCTGCCCTCTTAGGAATTATCCATAGATTGACAGATCGGCAAAATAACATCAGTTAAGATATCAGCGATTAAACGAAAACTATAAGCACAAACGTCCTGTTGACCAACCTTTAAAAAACATTGCTAATAGCAAAGAAGAGACTAACAGGGCGATACCTTCGATGAGACCGAGCGATCAATAGATGTGTTAAAGATAGGGGCAGCAGAGGACTATTTCCAACAAGAAATGAAGCAGGACTGAGTCAAACAGAAATTGAATAATTTCGAGAAGACAGAAGAAAGGAAAACAAGAACTGAATAACGACGGGAGGCCCTAGACTAATCAAGATAAGAAAGAACCCTAACAGCCGTGTTCAGAGTGATAACGCAAACGTAAATAGAGTGATCAGTTTTTTGAAAGAAAAACAAAGAGGAAATCAGCAAATAATATAATTTATAAAATTATAGAAAGGATAATCGTGCTGGATGGATTATATCACAGTATCTGAATAATATCACACATAAATCTAGAGAAAATGGGGGGAAAAGTCGTTTATGATTATTTTATTTAGACGACCCGTGACCCGAGCCGTGTAGCCGCCGGGAAAATAAATAATTTTGAAGTCACCAAATTATGTAAAGCAATTAGAACCTGCGGCTTGCATGTTACTTGTCAACTATATCATTTTATAAGTTAAACATCGAACTAATTCCTAGGTCTTATATGACATGTTGACGGAGAAGTTGTTGAGGGAAAATAGGGGCCATATTAGTCATAGTTAATTTTAGGTTGCAGTTTACTTGATACTAGCATTTTAGTGACAGGAGATAAAATGTAAGATTATGATAAATATAAGCGAAAATCATTTATCTAAGATGATGGTTCAAGTGGAAGCAATTCCTAGTTAAAGAATTTGAGCTCCGTTAGTGAAATAAATAAAAGATTTTCTAGGATTTACCAGTATTCATAGTAAAATAGGAATCTATAATTTTAAATACCAGTCCTGAACATATACACTATATAATTGTACTTATTAGCATTTGTAAAAGGGATATTTATATGAAGTTATGTGTGTGTATATATGTTTATATTGTCGCATGTACAGGATTAACTTCTTAACTTATCATTATGAATTTTGGAACACCCCTGTAAGCATGCACTTTATCAAGTTTAATTAAATTTCAGACAAAAATAGTGCAATTAGGGTAGGAACAGTTGTTGAACGATCAGATGCTTCCAATCTTTGTTTAATTTTAACAAGAGGTATTATACACCGATTAATAGATATTCCTTAAATTTCAAATAATTTTGAGTATTATGAAAAACCATTAAGGGGTATAATATTGACACAACCGCCTATCGGAAAAATAAACTATTCCAGATTTGCTTTGAATTTTATCCAGAGTCAGTAGGCGCTGATTAAGCAAGATTGAATGGCTTTCAATTGGTTCTCAAAACCCCTTAATCATTAGATTTTTACCATTGTCTAGAATCGTGATGATTTATTTCGCCTTCAATTAAGCTCTTTAAACGACTCACTACAATATAAGAGAAGATGCTCATCTCTTGAGAAGGGGGTTAATGTTGGGTAGTAGTAGGGATAAGGAATCTCTAGATTCATAATACCTACTACTACCAACAATTAGATTCAGTGGTGCATACATGACTCTGCTTCACGTCTACAAATCCACATCCCGCATCACCTCCCCTACCAACATCAAACACTGGCTACAGTCAATTACGTTGACAAAAAGGACCTAATGTTTACTTACCATGTGATGATTATGATATTTTTTTTTATTTTTTAACCTTATTGTAGTGTATGTCCATAGACATTTATTTTATTTGAAGGATAAACTGAAATATATACTATGAGATATACTGACTCGCATTTTGTAGGATCATAATATATAATAATAGATATAATATATATATAATAGATAAATACTATTAAAGGAGCAACCTACCTTTTATGTCAAATACATATAGACGAGATATGAGATGAATACACTCACATGACGTTTTTATGGCAATTAGTGTCACTATACGCATATATGGATGCATATACGGTTATATCTATTTCTCTGCTCGCACTTCTTTATATTTCTCCCTGCGATCTCAGAGTCTGTATTAAATGTAAAATTAAAATACATGTTGAAAAAAATGAACATAACAGTTAAAAGCTAAAATACGAAATACTAAATCAGGGACGGGCAACTTTTTCAGAATGAGAGCCAGAAGAGACTTCTGGAAAGAAGATCGCGGGCCGGAGTGAAAAACGAAATCTAAGAATTACTATAGTTGGTTTACATGAATAAATTGTCCAAAAATTGCATTGAAAACTCTACAAATCTGATATTTTTTATCCAGAGACTTCTGTATGTGATGTATTTAAAAGGCGCCGACGAAGAGCCATTTTAGAATCATAAAAAATAATGACGGGGAAGTAGCAAGTTGATCCAGCATTCGTTTTGACACCTCGCATAGGTTCTATGTTTCATGCCCTTTACTCGTCTCTCGTTTCCTCTTTGCCTCACTCTTTCTCTTTTTCTATTTCTATCTCAGGCCAAGGATTTGAAATTAATAGTTAAAGAAAAATGAAATATACATGCATCATCGCTCGCTGATATTTATATATTTTTAACCCACTGTAAATCTTAATTGAAACCTACTTTTACGTTTATGTTACAAAATGATATGTGTTTTGCTGGGAGGTCCGCGGGCCGGATTGCAATAATAAATCCTAGAAGGGTGGCGGGCCGGACGCTAAGTCTTCGCGGGCCGGATGTGGCCCGAGGGCCGGGGGTTTCCCACCCCTGTACTAAATTAAGATTAAAATTATAATAAAGTTTATCTTATTGATCAAGGACCAACCGAGATCCTATTTTGAAGGCTGAGAAATCATAAGTCTTATTGTTTATGTTATTATAGTTTGGGACTCCACCAATCGTTAGTTTTGTGGATGTTTTTATTGAGAGATTTAAGGGACGATTTCTAACTAGCTTTTATAGTAAACCCGCATTTACGGGTCTTTACTTGAATTGGGGCTCGTTTGCACGAATAACGAGAAAGTTAGTGCACCGAGCCGTCATGGTTTGTTCTCCTAACAGACGTCTTGTAGAATTCGACAAGCTAAGTGGACTCTTTGTAAGTAACGGCTATCCTGACGGTTGAACGTCGTGCTGCATCAATAAATAATTAGCAGAATATAAGCCTATTAGACCTTCTGGTTCACAAAGATAAACCAGTGTACCACATCTACAATTAGAGAAGGTATGCCTAGTTATGTGTGCCATACCTCTTCGGTTTTAGAACTATCCATTGGCCAACATTAAGCTGAGAATGCATGCTGTGCCAATAAATATAACACAGAGTTGTTTACGGTCTTACATCAGACAGATTCCATCTCTGATTTGAACATCTTCGAATCTGTCACTATCACCTTACGTAAGCCCTCTCTTTGTAAGCCGAAAGGATTCGTAAAATCTTTCAGAAAACTATAATACTTAACGGATCGTGTCGTCGACGCATGGATTTATAGATTTATAACTTCTGAATTTTTCATAAGTGCGACTATTTAGAAGGAAAGTAAGAAAACATGTCCACAAACTAAATAAAAACAAATATAATAGCACTTACATTGTTAAAGCATTTATATAAGCCGAACACACCAAGCCCATAACGTCTTTTTTACGTTATGGACATGGAATCTAAGATGTTATTGTTTATATATATATATATATATATATATATATATATATATATATATATATATATATATATACTGAATGATTGTTTGCATTCCAATGACCAAGAATAAAACGTCAGTCCACAATCATATCTTTTTATTTATTTTTTTAGACATTACTCCAGTGAATGCTTAGTTTTCCTTCCGTCTTCCGAACCTTTCACGATCCCTAGACAAATGTATAAATCACTTTTCACGCACTGCTTATCAGAGAATTGTGTTTGCTAATACCAACTCAGAAAATTAGAACGATATGCTTCTTCTTCTTAGTCAACAAGTATCTGATGAGCAACCCGATAAAAGTAAACACTATATTTTGTTGTTTATGGGATGTGAAACGTTCGCAAACAAAAGGAACATATAAGTATTCCCCGAAATAGCAAATAATAAAAGAATTAGGATTGTAGAATGGTTCTGGAGCCGGAGGCATAACTTCATTGAGCTTGTAATCGTAAATAATTCGAATTATATAAAAACCTTGATATACATATATATATATATATATATATATATATATATATATATATATATAATGAGAGAAAGAGAGATTTGAAATGATGAGAAATAGACTGTGTATCTCGATGCAAATATAACCTGTAGAAATGAATAGTGGAGGCGTAGGTAATGACGGGTTGAAATACAATTACCGCGTTTGCAAATGCCATTCTTGCCTTAAGCGTCAACAAGAAGACACTGCAACCACGCAATCCTGAAAATACGTGTTTGTTTATTGATGAAAACTATTTAGAAGAAACAAATTCAGCATGAACGAAACAAACAAATTCATCCGTATTGAGAAGTTACTAACGTTTTTTAGCAATGCACATCTTTTTAAAAGGACACCTGGAGAAAACAGAACACTGTATCATGTCTATCATTGCTTCAACTAATTAGCACACCTGTTGTACCTGTGTTTTTGATATGCACTTTGTATTTACATATTAGGCATACCATCGGTGTTTTAAATCGAGTACCTAGTAATATGTCATCGAGGATTGCTTTGTGATTTCTTTATTTCGGGTTTAAAACCTATTTTATAAAACCGGGTAAAACCGGTTTGGGAATGATGATTACGAAAATAGAAACCGATTAGCTGAGATCAAATTTGATATTTGTAGTTTTCGTTTTTCCTAAACAGTTCTCCATAGTTGTACTTGGAAAAATCATCGTTTTAATTTCAGTTTATTAGCCTTTAATTGAAACAGATCGCAACAAGTTGATTTCCTATTTTGGTTTCATTGTTGTCACACTATATGTTTTCTGTTATAGTTAAGGTTGTTTTACAATAAATCATTTCATGCACATGCATTCTCGTACAAATACGTATAATTGTGTAAAAATTAAATACATCATGGATTCAATTCCTCTATTTTGAAAACGGTGCAAAGATATAAGTAATTCCCCAAATTTATAACTGTAACAATAACACTTTCTTTCAAAATTCGTCATCTGATTTCTTACGTTTCATCTTCAATTTTAATCTTTTTTGTGGTCTGTGTCTAATATGGAGTATGGTAGCATAGAAGGTCTAAAATTCGGATAGAATTTTAAAGTTTTACGCTCTTGTTAACTCTTTGTTAAAACTGTTCAACAATTAAATTCATATTTAAAACGCATAGCCTCTGATCCTAGCCTCTAAACAATGGGCTACACTTCATTAGGGGACGTTTTACTATAACTGTGAATGACACAATGACACCGTCCCTTAAATATTATAGTATGCACTAGACAAAACGAGACCCAAACTGTGAAACACGTTTACCCTACCAAAAACATCCTTTTTTCCTAGTTAGTTCTACAAGGGTTATACACTATCTACGGAAGGTTATTTCCATTTTGTACACATTAGTGAGTAGGCCTTTGTGTTGTGAGAGTCACTCAGGGTCGTATATTTAGTGACTAGAGAGTAAATATAGTCCGATGCTACGAGGAACACATGGGTACCGATTGTTTGCTTTGCCCACCGTTCTAAGCCCACTATGTGTTTGGAAGATTCTATACATTGGTTCGAGAAAGTATTTTCTACCTCTCAGGGTAGACTACTTCTTTGTGTTGTGTGCTACATTTTGAGCAGGAAAACTGGACTGAATGATGGCATACAAAAAAAGACTTGTTTGCTTCTACGAAATATACTTTATTATTGTGTGGCTGTGCGACTAACGAAATTACCATAAATATTGGATAACTGAAGTTGACTTAAGAAGGCAAAATATTATTGAAAAGTTGCTTTGAATTATAGACGTCTAATTGTTAAGTACACCTGCTGTTCGTTTAATTCGTCATGTGACGAAAGTGATGTATATTGTATTAAAAAATAAGAGGTAATTTATTTGACTAAATATACGTTGGACTTAAAAAACAAAATTCTACATCCTTTGCCGTAAAAATCCATTCAGCTACTTCTTTGCAATGTCAGACATATTTTTCATACAATATAATTCTCTTCATTACATGAGTAATTAAACGAACAGCGGATGTACCGAAGCTTACATATAATCTTAGACGTTCATAATTAAGAAAATCTTTCAATAATGTTTCGCTTTTATAAGTCAAATTCGGTTATCCAATATTCATGCTAATCTCGTTAGTCGCACAGAATAAAATCTTGAATTATGTAAAAAGTGAACATAATATTACTAGTCGTCATTTGACAGCAATTCTGGTGGTATGCGTGTTTGTCTTATGTAATATTTTTATGATTTACTTAAGTTGCATGCATGTACACACACATACACGCACACACACACACACATATATATATATATATATATATATATATATATATTACTTTCATGCACCATGTGTCACAATAATATATGATATAATTCAAATTCAAATTAGTTGGCAAAAATAGTAAAATTCAACAAGTCATGTAGAATATATGTGCTTTTATATAGCGTCTTAATATTTGTTCAAAACTACTTAACACCAGGATATAATAGACATTGACACTTCCCTTGGTCGGCTGTTCCACGGAGAAAAGACACGGACAGAAGTTCTCGCTTTTCTACTATCCAGACGAATGAGCGTACGGTACATCATTTCTGGAGTCTCATGATTAGCTAGTTAAGTAAGTGATAATTATTTAACATAGAAGTAGCCATGAAGCATCTTGTGCTGCCTTGAATTAAAAAGTTAATAGATAATTGAACACATTATATCTTATAGGATTAAATATATGTAAGACCAGTTCCATCATCCTCAATAGTACACATTAGACTAAGCACGCATTCCATTTAATCATCATAAAATGATCCGCACATGTCATTACATCTACCGAAATAGCTTGTAGAATTTTCGTGTCTAAGACGTATCTATCTCCGAACACTTGATGTGGTCCAATGTCGCCGCGTTAAGTTTTTGCTCTTACCCTGGGAGGAAATTACTTCTATTTAAAATACCGTGTATTAACTTATGCAAAACAATCATCATTTACGTAAGTGACCTCTTCTCATCTATTTTGTAAACGAATCATCATTTACGTAAGTGACCTCTTCTCATCTATTTTGTAAACGAAGATGATGTCTCAGACACAACAATTATACAGTGACATACTTTAATAGTGATGTCCATCATAAAATGTGTGTTTATTTCACCAAATATACACGACGAGAGATAGTAACACAGTCTCTCGTGAAGGTACACTTTTATTGATTTTCCGACTCTAGATGACATTAACTAAACCTCTTTATTTTTCACGTTGATTGTAATTCGATAAAGAAGCGAAGTACACAATAGTCTGACCCATTTGTACTCCAGCTGAGACACACGAGACAAATATACTTTTATTTTACATCTAGACTCATTATTAATCAAATTCCATGCGCAGTTCTGTTTTGAAATAAAACTGTTATCAAAATTACGACAGTAATGCGATGAAAGTAATAAAAAAAACGCATCTATGTTCACTTAAACATTTATACAGTATGTTAGAGATATACGATGATTATTCAATTTACAACTATATATTAAGTCAATACTCTAAGGACACGTTACAATATTAAACTGTTGTTAGTTTAAAAACGAATATGTTATTTATGGAACAAAGAGTAACTCTAACACATGAAAAAAAATCTTGTACTGATCCGTTAGTTCATGGCATTGCTAAACTATGAAATACCAAATAAAGCTTTGCCTTTATCTTACCCATATATATATATATATATATATATATATATATATATATATATATATATATATATATATATGGAACAGTAATAAGGAAAGTCAAAAACTATATAATTTATGTGTTCATCGACGTTTCGTTTTTATTGTAAGACTTCTTCAGGATGAAGGAAAAGGCCGAAAATATAATCATACAATCATCAATTTTGATCCACCCGAGAGCGTTGAGCCTCTGCATTTTTCTTAATCCCGATGAAGTTTCACAATAAAGACGAAATGTTGATGAATACATAAATAATATAGATTAATGATGTCCTCTTTCATTGTCTATGATGTCGAATTATTTTATCCCTATCTTTATTTATATATATATATATATATATATATATATATATATATATATATATATATATATGAGAAAGGAAGGATGAAGGTAATCCGACGTAATGGGAGATGAAAAAGGAAAAACCAAAAAGGATATTTTTTTATGTATACATCAACGTTTCGTCTTTATTTGTAAGACTTCTTCAGGATGATAATATAAAGAAAAATGTCATGCAAGTACGTGCACATATTGGGTTGACATGGTGGCGGGATGGGAAGAAAGTAGTAGCCACTACTGGAAGCAGTGGGACCGAGGTCCGGGCTAGGTGAGGCTGTAGTGTGGAATGAAATAAATGTGGTTGGTTCTTAGTGGAAAAAGTGTAGGGGTTGAGGTGAGCAGAGATGATGTGGATGGTTGTAAGTGAGAAAGTGTTGAGGGGTGGGGGTGAGCTGGAAATCATCCATGCTCACCCATACCCCTCCACTTTTTGATAGGCCAAACTCATTAAAATACTCCAGTAATCCAGTTGGAAACTGTAGCAATGTAAAAGTGTAAGATATAAGTTGTGTATAGAAAGTCATTTGGGGAACTTCCATGAGCTTTCCAGATAAAGTTTTTATGGAGTTGAATTCAAAGTGTGATGCTAAGAAGTGATTTCAATTCAGCTAAAGAGCCAGAAAAAACTCGCGTTGAGACAGAAGTTGAAAAGTTAGATTAGGCGTTAGAAAAAAAAATCAACAGGTTCTGTTTAGAGCATTAAAAGGTAGCAAAGACAGAGAGTTCGAAGGGGGTGGACGGGTGATGCGATAAAAGTTAGGTGTCTCGATGCTAGTTATTTTTGGCTCTCGTAAACATGTAAAATATATTGTAGGTTTTCAATAGTTATTCCCATATTTTACTTGTCTATATAATTGCTCTATCCCGGATATCGATCATTAATTATTGCATGATAAGTTTAAAGTAACATAAATGTAAAGATATGCATTATATATTTATTTTCATGTCATATATATATATATATATATATATATATATATATATATATATATATATATATATATATATATATAAGGAGTATTAGAAAGCTGTGACAATGCAATAAATAGAAATATGTCGGCGTTGAAAAAGAAAGCAAAAACAACTAATTTTTATATATAATGAATATTACTTGATTAGTCAGAACTTATATACTTACATAATATATTGAACGAACTTCCTCCTTATAGAACGGTAGGTGTTTCAAATATCTTGAAATACTTGTACGTCGGTAATATGTCTTTATGTTTATACCGCTGTAAACATGAATGTATTATATACAGACTCACAGTTACCGCCACACAAACATATAAATAATTAATTTAATTTAAATAAATGTAACAATAACTATTTCATCACTTGAATCAAATGAAGAAATGAAGAAAATTCGATCGTATTCCATTTGCTGTGTGTGACATTGATATTAACTGCGGTATAACCATAAAACAGCATTACCGGTTTACACACAAACGCACTACTTTGCCTATTCAACAAAAATTAGCAAACGCTTGACCGCTAAAGGTAATGTCTATACCTTTTTCAAGCACACATGTGAAGACAACATAAACTGAATACAAAAAATTGGAACAATTGATAAAGATAAGTTACTTCAACCATGCATAAATACGACGGCCAATCTGCCCACTTTCCCGTCAAAATTATTAGTTACTACATAACATTACATCTAATGTCATTATCACTTACGCACCATTCTGTCCGAGAATTGGTTGTTTTTCATCAAATAGGTTATCTTTTTATATTATATTTTATAAGGAAGTGATCACCCACTCTACAACTTAAAATGTTAGCGAAAAATATAAAAATAAACAAATTCCCTTGTAACATACTCGGTAAGTATACACAGAGAAAAACTGGGTAAAATTAGTCAACATTGTTATAGTCAGAAAGTGGCTGATCTTTATCCGTTTAATTTATTTAGGAAAGTGATCACCCACTCTACAATCTAAAATGTTAGCGAAAAATATAAAAAAAACAAATTCCCTTGTAACATACTCGGTAAGTATACACAGAGAAAAACTGGGTAAAATTTGTCAACATTGTTATAGTCAGAAAGTGGCTGATCTTTATCCGTTTAATTTATTTAGGAAAGTGATCACCCACTCTACAATCTAAAATGTTAGCGAAAAATATAAAAAAAACAAATTCCCTTGTAACATACTCGGAAAGTATACACAGAGAATAAACTGGGTAAAATTAGTCAACATTGTTATAGTCAGAGAGTGGCTGATCTTTATCCGTTTAATTTATTTAGGAATAGGACTACCCACTCTAAAGTCTTACATATTTGTTAGAATAAGTTTAAACATTTCTAATTCTATAGACAAATGATAGGTAATTGTACAATTTAAAAAAATTGGTCCGAAAATTGTCAAAACAAGATAATACAAATAAGGGCCAGTTTTTACTTATACATACATTATTTGACTACATATTTGAATATACTTTTTAGTCAATTAAACACTTTTTTGAGCCAACAAATTTTACTCACGGTAACATTAGATAAAATGACAAATTTATATTCTGAAATTGAACATGTATTCAGCTAATGAAATTTTAAAACTACGTAATATGTTCTATTCCTTAAATTTTAACATTATAATTTGTTCATATATATATATATACAGGGTGTTTCAAAAGTCTTGGGAACATAACGATTTTTAATAACTCAAAAACTATTAGGAGTTGAAAAATGAAATTGGTACCGTTGGAAAGGTTAAAGTTTCAAGTTTTGTGGGGAATCTTCAAAGTTGCTCAATATGAGCACCATTCGTCACACGGCAGACATCTAGTCGATAGTCCATTTCCTGCCAAACGCGTTCCAGCATCTTGACGTCAATGGTTCCCACAACTGCCGTTACTCGAGCCTTTAGTTCGTCATTATCTCTTGGATGGGGCGGCACATAGACTTATTGCTTGACAAAGCCCCAAAGGAAAAAGTCACACGGGGTAAGATCTGGAGACCTAGGAGGCCAGGGCATGAGAACGTCATCACCTCGCCCAGATCTCCCAATCCATCTACCAGGCAGCCTTGTGTTAAGAAACTGCCTTACTCTAAGACTCCAGTGTGGTGGTGCACCATCTTGTTGAAAAATGAAGTCATCAGATTCTGCTTGTTCCAACTGAGCCATTAACCAGTCTTCCAGCATGTTGAGATAGGATTCACCAGTGATAGTTGCCTCTTCAAAGAAGAACGGTCCATAGACACCTTTCCTGGAAATTGCACAAAACACGTTCACTTTTGGTGAATCTCGCTTGTGCTCAAGAAGTTCATGAGGATTCTCAGTACCCCATATGCGAGTGTTATGCTTGTTAACTTTGCCATTCAGATGGAAGGTCGCCTCATCGCTAAAAACAAGCCGGTCATCAAAGCCGTTATCTTCCAACTTCTCTTGCATTGCAATGCAAAAGTCACGGCGAAGTGGCTTATCAGTGTCCTTTAACTTTTGGACCAACTTGAGCTTGTAAGGTACCATTTGCAGTCGTTTCCTTAAGACACGCCAGACAGTTGCTGGGCGACCTGATCGCTTACTTGGGCACAAACACCCATCTTTCACAAATTTAGCATGCCATCTGACAATGGATTTCCTTTCAGGGGCTTCTTTTTTTAATTTCCTGCGAAATGCACGCTGAACACATGTCCACGATTCAGTCTTTGCAAATTGGAGGACGCAAAATGCCTTGTCTTGTTTAGAGAACGCCATTACTGCACCTGGAAAGATAACACGAAAATCATTAGTATGACCAAAAACTTGATTAAGCAAGCTTTAAAATGGCACCAGTTTCATTTTTCTACCTGGAATAGTTCATGAGATATACGCATTTGTAATGTTCCCAAGACATTTGAAACACCCTGTATATATATATATATATATATATATATATATATATATATATATATATATATATATATATATATATATTAAAATAGACATATATGTTTCAAATTTCGCTAGATCTAGCCACGAGGATAAGTCGTAAAACGACGAAACCTGTGTCCCTAGATAAATATATATATATATATATATATATATATATATATAAAGTGTTCGAATGCAACACGCGATAAATCCAATCTGCCTAAATTAAGACATTGAAAAATACAAGGACAAATATACTTAATCTATACTTCACCTAAAATCTTATTTTAATTAGAAGTAAAAGGAAATTATGTCGGTATCATATAAGGTAAAACATAGTTTTGATATGTAATCTAGTGTCTAGATACAAACATTTTGTAGTGATAGCTTCGTATTTAGAAAATGCGTTTATAACGTTTTGCACTCGAACTGTTCATTTATATATATATATATATATATATATATATATATATATATATATATATATATAAAGAGGTGTACTAAAAGCGAACTTTTAGGAAAGGTAAAACCCTATTGTGAAGAGTATACAGCTCAATATCCAGGATAGAGCAGGTAGAAATGAAGGAGAGTGGAAAGGAATAGAGAAAGCAAAAGCCAAATCAAAATTCAATTCAAAAGTTCAAAGCAAGGTATATTCCGCAAAAAGGCAATTTATTCAAGTTAAATTTTCCTTAAGCCAGGCTTTTCAAAGATCAAAATCTTATCATCAGAGGAAGTCGCTGGGATAGATAAGTTGGCAATGGCCAAGATTTAAAATTTGAAAAAATGAAATAAAATAAAAGTTGTAGGGAAGGAAACGTAGGGCAAAACTGTGCCAGGGTGCAAGCAAATGTCCGATTGCCAAAAAGTCCGGTGTCGAAGAGTCCAACGGAGAGGATACGATGTAGATAGGTAGGTCGTTAGAGGCACGAGAAGTAATGAGAGAAGTTTCAAAGTTAAATTCCAAGAAGCCACAACTTCAGGTACGGCGAAAATGGAAAATCCAGGAAGGGTAAAAAGTCCAATAAGAGGTACATTCGATGATGCAGGCAGGCGTCAGAGGAGATTAAGATGTAAAATATTCGCCATTAAAGAAACTTCCCGGGCAGAGATGACAAAGGAAAGTGTTTTAAAGTGGAAAAAGGGGCAGTGAGAATATTTAAAGTCTGCCCAGTTGAGAAAGCCGGCTATAAATGAAGAAAAGCAGAGACAGTGAAAACAAGAGTATAATATGCGACCAGTGGGCAAGGGAGGAAACGGGTAAGTGAAATGTGGGAGGAGAAAGGGACGGGTACGAGGAAAGAGAGGGGAGAGGAGAAAGGGAGCGATGCGGTGAAGGAATGCGGATAAAACTAAGAGTGTGAAAGTAGGGGGGTGAAACATAAAGTTGAAATTGGAAGTTAGGCGAATTAGGATTCAACTAGAAAAGGGGAAGAAAGGAGTGGGGGTAAGTTAACGAGTGTTAGGATAAGGGGTTAAAATATCAGAATATGTATAAGAACAGAGTTCGGGGGTTTAGAAGTTTAATCAAATGACCTTAGATATAAACAATGAGGCAAAATATATATGAAGGGTAGGACTAGGAAAATGAGTTAAAAATTAAAAGAGTAAAGATAAAAAATAAAGATAAAAATAGTATAATAAGTAGAAATAAGAAAATAAAAGAGTAAAGAATAAAAAATAGATAATAAGATTAGTCTTAAGCTCGCAGGGAAAATTGAGGATTGACCGAAAGAATAAAAATAAAATTAAAAAATTAAAAAATTAAAAAATAAGATACTAATAATAGAATGAGGGAAAAGTCGATAAGATTGGAGCTCAAGAATGAAAATTAGAATAAGGAAAAAGAAAAAGGAAAACAAGACCTAGAGAGGATATCCGGAGTGGGAGTCCCCAAGGTGGAAAAAATTATGGGTTAGTAAATAAGCAGTTACGGGATGCTAGTTCAAATAGATATGGGAAAATATAAACTTTGAAATTTTATTTAAAAAAAAGTTATATGGAGGTTAATTAAGAAAATTGTTAAATAGGTTAGTGAAGGCCGGAAGAAGTAAGAGATATACAAGGTTAAAACTAAGGGAAATGCGAAGCTAACGAAGTTTATGGGTAATTTTATTAAGTTAAGAGAAGGTTAAAGGGATGAGGGAGATATAAGTAGAGATTAAAGAACAACAGGAATTAGAACTATCAGAAAGGGGTTTCGAGATGTAAGGAGGGAAAATCCGAGATGAAGGGAGGGTATTTAATCAAATGGGGGAGGGGTGTCTGGGGGATTATTATGGTTGCTATACCTGAATTAACGTTTATGCCTGCAACTGGAGATAAGTTCATTCTTAGAATTAATAATATTTTTAGATTTAGTGGCAGTAGCTATCATAAAGGTTTCCAGAGTACAAAGTTGGCAATGGAATGCTCCAGGGGTATATGATTTGGACTTTTTAAGTATTGACCAGTGAAGTGAATAGGGAGTATTTTTGAGATTGAGGTTTCTAATTAGATTGGAAAGTGAAGTGCCTGTGCTGTTATCGCTGCTATTTTTAAAGGAATATATATGGTTCGACACCGGACTTTTTGGCAATCGGACATTTGCTTGCAACCTGGCACAGTTTTGCCCTACGTTTCCTTCCCTACAACTTTTATTTTATTTCATTTTTTCAAATTTTAAATCTTGGCCATTGCCAACTTATCTATCCCAGCGACTTCCTCTGATGATAAGATTTTGATCTTTGAAAAGCTTGGCTTAAGGAAAATTTAACTTGAATAAATTGCCTTTTTGCGGAATATACCTTGCTTTGAACTTTTGAATTGAATTTTGATTTGGCTTTTGCTTTCTCTATTCCTTTCCACTCTCCTTCATTATATATATATATATATATATATATATATATATATATATATGCACTGATGAGAGCGAAATCTCAAAATGCTAGCGTATGTAGGTAAAAATAATTTAATATTATTTATTTAAAATTGATATTGTTATATATATATATATATATATATATTTATATATATATATATATATATATATATATATATATATATATATATATATATATATATATATATCTTGAAAATGATGTTCGTCTTTTTTGTGCAACCATATTGTTGGCATTCCTTTCATCGATTTTCCTTACATTTTTCCCCGCTTTTAATATCCTGTTCCAGCCTTCATCCAAACTTAATCTTGATAAAATATAATTTACTGGACGATAAACATGTCATTTATAGATGAACGTTATTATTAGGTAAGTGCTTAGCGGAGCTGAACTATTGGGAAACGACACCGCAAGGTATATAAATTTAGTCTAACAATGGCAGCCATTTTACTATTAATGCACTCATCTCCCCCTAATCCAAAACAAACGTTTGAAAAAAACAAGAAATATGAAGACATGCATATTGAGAACATGCTCACGAATGCAACTCATGACTCAACTGGATAATTGTTTTTTAATGACATCTATTTATAATAGAGATTTCATCTCTGTCTCTCTAAAGTCGATACTATACTTCTATTACTAATCTAATTGTTTTATCTAATAGAGATTGTGTATCTGATAGTCTAAAGCCGAAACTCTATTTCCAGTACTGATCTCCTTAGTTATCAGTTACTAACGGAGATTTCATATATGAATGTTTGAGGCTGAAACTCATACATATATTACTAATCCTTTCCTTTTATCTATTACAACTGTCTGATGGCAAAACTATACTATTACTTAGAATTTGAGGTTATTAAATGTGTACATGTCGATAATGCACTGCAGTTTACAATTAACACAAGTAAAACAAAAATGTTCGGGAAACTATAACCTAATTGTTTTTTGTCAACGAATAGGCCAACATATCAACACGGAAACAAGAGTTGTGAAAATAAAATTAATTTCTCTATTTTCAAAAAAGTGTTCACCCTGTATTGCCTCCCTTTTTATCTTCACTCGTTCAGTTATTAAATCATATCCGCATGTTTTGTTTACATTCTTCAAATTTAAAAACTCTACTAAATAGACGAAAGTATCGATTTTCAGATGCTAAATGTAAGGGATTATTTGTATGTGTCTTTTCAGTAATCATAACTAAATCTTGCATTGTCTATTAAGAGTCCACGTGATTATCCATTTTCGATGTGAATATTATTTTTATTGGGCGTTCTACTCTCAGTAAGTTGGAATTCTTAAAAGTGTGCCAATCTTCTTGTCACTCCTGTTTTTTTGTGTAGTTTTGTTTCCATGGACATGTGACGACTTTTGCATAACATTTCGGTGCGGGAACGTACGCTTTTCCTTTGGCGATAGGAATTGTTGGGTTACTGCTTGAATTTGCTCAAGTATGAAACACGTGTTAGCTTTTCTTGGCTGCAAGACTGACAATAAATAAACGTATGACAAAACTTAGATCTGTCAATATACTTATTAATCGCTCTATTACAAATTCAGACATAAATATTTAAAACTTCATGACATTGAGCTTCACTTTGACTCTAAAATTTGATTTACATCAGGATTGATCTGAAATTAAGAATGTATTTGTTTAATCGGGGTCGATCTCCGAATACTTTGTAGGCGCATATGACATGTTTCCGTTTTATGGATGTCGGTCACACACGAAGAAGCCATGAAATAACAGTACCAGTTCTTTGCTTGTGTACAGAACTGACATCACATTAGTCATGAAAATTGTATTATAGTTCGAGTTTCACGTTCGATAAAACAACGGCATGATCAAATAAAGATTACAATTACTTTTCAGCATTATATCTTCGGCCATCGGGCGATCCCACCTTTTGAAAAAGTGGTGGAAGTTAATAACGTAAGAAGGAACATGAAATGTACTTAGCGTATTATTATATAGACTGTATTATATATGATTTCTATAAATCTTTCAATATATATATATATATAAGTAAGCGCTATTTTATATATAATGAATACTGAGTTCCTGTACTGCAATTTAAATTTGATTTGTACAGTTGATCTAAGGAGCTAATGCGTATCTATACTTAACAATATCCAATATCAAATCAGTTTCATATTATTCATATTTCTGATATATATATATATATATATATATATATATATATATATATATATATATATATATATATATATATATATAATCCGGGTATAATAAAGATCCACAGGGTATAAATCCAGGGGAGTTGAACCGGGTTTATGAGAGTGCTCAATAAAAATATAGAGCAGAAATATAAATATAAATGATAATTTATTTCATTTCGATAACAAAATTGGTTTTGTTTCACGAGAGCAGTTTGTGGGGCTCCCGCTTATCAGATCTTGAAATAACATTATGCCTGTTAAAATAAGTTTACAATATGATGAATAAAAACTTTATGAATACTACATCATCTTAATTGCTACTATGTCCTGCTTTATTTATTAATTAATAATAACGAACAATGGACCAAAAGTAGTCATATTTCTTCATTTGACGTTTCTATGGGATCTTTGGACTCTGCAGAGGTGACCGACCTGGTTGGCTTATACATATTGTATAACCTAACCAGGGACCTTGACGTTGATACGGTTGAACTGTACAGAAATGATGGACTTCTTTTCGTTAAAAACGCCAACAGACTTAAATGGGAAAGAATTAAGAAAATATTTTTTAAAGAAATGAACAGATTAGACTTAAAGGTCGACGTCACTTCTAATGTCAAACAAGTAAATTTCCTGGATGTAACTTTTAATCTCACTAAGCAAACCTTTGAACCTTATACCAAAGATAACTCATACCCTCTTAATGTCCACCCTTAATCTAACCATCCATAATCTATAACTAAACACATCCCTAAATCTATTAGTCGTGGTATTAGCAACAATTCTTCCAATATGGACATTTTTAACCAACATAAAAACTTCTATAATAAAGCGCTAAAGGAAAGTTGTTATGAAAACACCCAAATATGAATATATCCCACCTACATAAATAACCCTGGTACCAATAAAAATAGTAATTTAAAAATCATCTTGTTTACACCTCCTTTTAATAATATGATTAAGATAAATTAGGCAAACAAATCCTGAATCTAATTAATACTCATTTTACCACTAGCACTGTCAATAACAGCATTTTCAATAAAAATACACTTGAACTGAGTTATAGCTGGAGAGATAACCTAGAAAGAAATATTAAAAAACACAATAATAAAATATTAAGTACATTAACACCCCACAACCCTAGTAGAACTTGTAACTGCATAAATAAACCTAACTGCCCCCTAAACAAAAAATGCTTGTTAACCCAAGTAGTTAATGAGGCATCTATCTCTTAAATTCAAAACCCATCCCAAACCAAATTTTATATTGGAATAGCAGGAAGTAATTTCAAAGACCGATTTGTTAATTACAACCTATCTTTGAACACCCCTAACCACCCTGGCCAAACCGGACTATCCTTACATTATCATGAACTTAAAATCAAAAATGAAACTCCTATAGTTAAATGGAAAATCTTAAAAAACAGTACTTGCCATCTATGCATAAACGAAAAATTAGAAATTATCCGTTTCAAGGACAAAATCAAACTTTTAAACAGAAAACAGGATACTTCCATCAATTGCCGGCAAAGTAGACTTTACCTCCTTAGTAATCCCCATATCCCACCGTAATCTCTTGTAAACCCCATATTAATCGTTGACACATTAGTTTTTCCTATATACTTTCTCTACTTTCCCCACACAATTTCATTTCTACCCCCACTCTTTTTTCTGTCTACTTACACTATCCTTAATTCCCTCCAACACATTCTACACTCCCTTCTAACCCATTATCCACCCCTACTCCTACCCATCTCTCCCCAACTACCCTGTAATCGCCTCCCCTAGAATAAGGATAGGTTAGTAACAATTACCTACTCTCCCTCATTATTTCTGAATAAAACCAGCAATTTTACCCCTACTTATGAATGAGAAAGGAAGGATGGGAGTAATCCGACGAGATAAGAAATAAAAAGGTAAACACCAAAAGATGAGTTTTATATATATTCATGAACGTTTCGTCTTTATTTGTAAGACTTCCTTAGGATGATAATTTTAAGAGAAATGTCATGCAAGTACATCGAAATATTGGGTTGACATGATGGGTTGATTAGAAGAAGTAGTATCCACTGACTTCTCTTAGCCCGGAGTTTGGTCCTGCACTTTCAGTAGCCACGGCAACTACTTCTTCTCATCAACCCATATATATATATTTATCAATATTTATTTTCATCTATACACTTATACGTTTCATTTTTTCGGTGATCTGTCAGTGTATAGATGATTATTCTTACCTGTCGCAGGATTCGAAACTCCGGAACACGAGACATGTGTTTTGACTCAAATACCGACGCTTTCGACCACACGGCCACTATAAACAACATATATATATATATATATATATATATATATATATATGTGTGTGTGTGTGTGTTTGTGGTTATGTGTGGTTGTACGTTTGTCGGTAGGTCTATTTAAAAGAAATAAGTCGCCTAAATTATCATTGACTTCAATACAAACAAATCGACCTGTTCCGTTTATATTATCGCTAAAAATAAAGTATTTAGGCGTGTGATACATTACCTGCCCATAAGGCAGCCATTTTTTCTTAGATGACAGATTCAATTATATCGTTATCATCACTTTTGTTTTGTATTTATTTTACGCATACATATTTTCTGGTTTATTAAAAAAAATATCGCATATCAACCTCGTCGTAAACACTAATCGAATTGTTCGCCTTTCTAATTTATCACGCACTATTGGCCGCTAATTCTCATTGGCTGTATTTATAATCGCCTGCAATCGATTTGCTGTGAGCACGGTTTCTACGATTGTTTGTCATGTTAATTATTTAACAAGTTTAGGCTTTTTCGGATGTATCAGTGCAACTTTATGATAGGATGTGACCGTTTGTCGGTTCAGCCATCTGTTGGATCGGTATTTTATTTTCCTCCTCTACAGGAGGTTAGGCACACGGTCAGGCGTGGGTTTTGATGAAAGTGTTTCTGTGTAACACACTGGATCCAAACCCGGCACACTCAGGTCCTCAGTCCTCAGTCCTCAATCCACGTTGGCTCGGTATACCTGTCACGTTTCATTCAGTTGTAAAGTAAATCTTCATTACTACATGCGCAGATGGAAGAATATAATTTTGTAAGCGTCCAAGCATCTCCACAAAGTTGACTGTCTGCTATTCTATATGGCCAGCTTTTATTTACTATTTGCTCATAAATTATCAACGTGAAAGGCCACTCGAGGATGCGTGTTAATTGGACGAACAGCCGAGAGATAAGGAACACTGTAAGATTACATATATTGATCAGTAATGAATTGCGTTTGATTACCCATAGGACATTTGATGACAATAATTGGCAAAAAAAAATAAAAGCACACTACTCAAAGTAAGCAGCAAACGGTGTTCGGTCAGATTCAGTTCCTGTTATAAAACTTCATCCGTAATATAAGTTCTGGCAAGAGGTTCAGTTTCTCAAATTTATTAATTTACTTTTTTTAAATTGTCAGGTGAAAGTACAGAATACTGAACAAAGTCACCTTTCCATATTCAGAATGACTTTCGAAATGAAAACGTTATTATTTCAGCACGGTCCGTAAACTGTAGACAATTATTTAGAAAACTATTCTTAACATCGGGAGAAGGGACTTGGTTAACTATTCTGTACTTAAACCTAACAATTGAATAAATAAATTAATAAATGAAAATTAGTAAACACTTGCCAAACTATACAAGTAAGAGACCCAAAACAAGACGTATTTAATATCAGGAACTAAATCTGACAAACCACCGTTTGCTGCTGACTTTGAGTCGGTACTCTTCTGGTATGACCAATTATATGTTGATATTCAATTTGAAGACAGCGATATTGTAATCAACGGGGAAACAGTCCTGCGATAATGCGTTCAACAGGTGGGGGAGCCCTTGCAAGGAATCTGTGTTGATGGAACGTTCGCTAGATGCTAAGCACTTAGAGGGGAGAGGAAAGTCGTTGTGGTAGGAATACGATCTTGAAGTAATATTATCGCCGGTCTGGCATGTTTAACTTCAATAGAGCACATGCGTTTGCCACATATGTGTTATAAATGGTATTTGGTCAGATTCCCAAGTTCAGGTTTTAAATGGTATTTTAGAAGATCTATCACGCGTAAGGTAAACATAGCATTACCGTTTTTCTGTTATGCTTAATTTTCAAATATTTATTGATAAGCTGTCACGTTGAAGTTTGAAATATTATTCTGATATGTTGTGTTTAAGTTTTTATTGTTTTTCACGTTTATGTAGAAATCTCCTTTCCTTCTATAACTACAAGAAACCTCTCCAAACACGGATTGTCATGGCAAATTACACCCTACCTGAGAGATCAACATTCAAACTCCTCGGTCTAACCTTCACAGGTAACATGAATTGGAACACATACATTGAAGACATTGCCAAGGCTGCAGCAAAGAAGGTGGATACCCTCTACCGTGCTAGTGAACTTCTCACACCCGACATTATCGTATATATCTACAAAGCCACCATCCGCCCATGCATGCAGTATTGTTATCACATCTGGGCTTGTGCATCATCTACTACTCTCTCCCTCCTAGACAAGGTCCAAAATAGTGTCGTCAACTAAATAGATTCCTCACTATCAACAAAGCGCCAGCCCCAGTCCCATTGCCGCAATGTTGCACCCTTGTGCCTATTTTACAAATACTTCAATGAATTGTGCTTCGATGAGCTGGCTACTCTGGTGCCCCCCTCGACGTAAATTCACTAGACCAACTGGACAATCAGCTAAAACCAATCCATTCACTGTGGAGGTCCCCAGATGCCGGAGAGCTTTCTACTCCAGCAGCTTTTTTCCTTATGCTGCCGGGCCCCTGGAATTCCCTCCCTGCTCCCTGTTTCCCCGACAGTACCGACATGCAGAGGTTTTAAACTAATGTAAACATACATCTCGTTACACAGCTCCTAACTTAAGATGACGCCCAAAACCTACACCCTAATTCTCAGTAACCCTTTACGTCTACAGTGGCGGCCTGTCTTGTTAGGGGTGAAATATGTTAAAAAAAAAGAATTTTCTTTGATGTGTCACGCTTAGGTTTTTAATATCACTTTTATCGCTAAACCAACATTAGCTTAGACGCATCTTAAGAACAAACATTCTTATTTTTCTACATTTATTTTCTTCGTGTTGCGATTTTTCTACTTCTCATTATCAATCTGTTTTATAGTCTTTAATGTATCGTACCTTCCCTCCTTCGTCGCGTGGAGGGATGTCGCCTCGATGTCGTGTAGTTCCTTCTACGCTTCTGTACTTCCGTGAACATCGCTGTCCGCTGTGGCTACAACAAAACCTTCATAACCGATTCAGAGGACAAACCATCTTGTAAAGTTTGATTAGTTGATTTCAGGCGTCAGATTTCTGTCGGTCATATAGATGTTTTATTAAACGTTGAGAGAGAGAGCGATCAACTTACTACTTTATCGTAGTAAATTCCTAGCTTAAATCCTTAGCCATTCAAGGAGGAGGGAAGAAGGAATCTCATGCCTGTATTCTCTTCGGGAAATAAATTCCCATTTTTCATTTCGGACTACATAGAGAAATACGTCTGTTCGACTTGCTTCCAAAAACCAGACTGGCAAAACTCCGTTTCCCACACAAAGCCTGTGACGTCACTGAACCCCTATGCGCAGATGCACCTTGACCCTAAGCCTGCGGTCTCATCAATGTGGTGGCCCTGTCAACGCCTGTGAGCTCCGACTGTGAGAACCAGTTTATTTTGCAGTCGACTGTACGGGTCCGCCCGCACTAAATCGCGCAAGCCAAACCAAACGATCCTCCACACATACATCCACTTTAACATGGCCATCATCCAGCACTTCGTTTTCTTCTGCCTTTTCCACTACTACTTCTTTGTTTTCTTTCCCGTCTTCTTCTTCTACTAATATTTCTTCTTCCTTTTTTCTTCTTTTACTTGTCTTTGCGCTTCTTCTTCTCGTTATTGTACTTCTCTTTTTTGTTGGGAGAGGGTTGTTTCTTTTTTGTCTTCTTTTTTCTCTTCTACTTGTATCGTTTGTATTTTCTATACTTCTTATTCTATTGCTCCTAATCCTTTCTTTTGGTCTTAATTTCTTTTTATCTTCTTCCCTTATGTGTTTTTCTTTCTGTTCCCATTTCCTGACTTATTTATTTTCTCCCTCCTCCCCCTCTTTTTTAAATTGTTTTTATTATCATATATTTATTTTGTACGAACACTTTTAAGAAATTAACTGACATGATCGTCGAACGAACACCAGTGTCCTAGAAGAGTCTCGTTGCTCGCGTATAGAGGCTTTAATTGTTTAAAATCGTTTGAGATGAGCTGGTCACGTTGTAAAGATGATTAACCAGGCCCATCCTAAAAAAATATTTTATTTTGAACTTAATGCGGGAGCTACGATGGTTGGAGGACATTAGAGACAAGGAGTGTTCGAATGACGAGATGATCACACAAGTACACACCGGATAACGGGGTGGATGCATGGAATACGGGGTTTTATGGAAAGGTTTACCAGACGATAATGTGTGCGCGGTTTGTGATTGGATGTTTCGATCTCCAATTGGACTGTTTATCTTATATGAGAATCCACGAATAAAGCACTTTTAAACCCGTATACTCGATTCGATATACCTTCTATTTCTTCTGCTTCTTCTTCGTGTAATAAGTATTATTATTTTCGTTGTGTTGTACCATCGACAAAAAAACAAAACGGAAAAAATGAAATAAGAACGTGATTTTTTTATAGATGTTACGTGTTAACTTGATGCACTGCTTTTCTTTATTTTGACTCGTATTCTATATTTCGTCTTTTATTTTGGGGCTGAAACCAGATTCACATCTATGTCTTCAACTCTGTCGTTTTTATGACAACTTTTTTTAGTTTTAACGCAACTATTATCAGAAAATACGGAATCCTTATTCAAAGACAATTATTTAAAATAAAACTATATGCGAAAATAAAAACGAGACCTATCCGATGGTTTATCGGACGCTCAAAAAATAGTTTATTTGTTTCGTGTGTTATTTCTCACTCTCTTCCTCTTTCTCTTTCTTCATATGCATATATATGCATATACATATATACATATATATATATATATATATATATATATATATATATATATATAAACACACACATACACACACACACACACACACATATATCTCTATATATATATATATATATATATATATTGCAATTTCTATCACCCCACAATTAGAAATCGGATAAAACACTAACATTATTGATCATCAAATATATAGTAATTATAGAAAATAAATATACATAAAAATATACGATGATTATCAATAAATTGAGAGATAGACGTAAAAGGTTAAAATAGTACAAATATAAAAAAAAATCATTAAAATAAAATAATAATATTAAAAAAACGATAATAACCATAATAATAACAATGCTGCGAAGACAAATTCCCTTTCCGTCAACAACTAGAAGAAGACTCTTCAACCATGGCTTATAACAGCCTACCTGTTAGTGCAACGTTCACACTCCTCGCCCTAACATTCACAGATAACATGAATTGGTACAAATACACTAAAGACACTGAGAAGGCTGATGCAATGAAAGTGGGCTCCCACTACAGTGCTTGAGAACTTATCACACCTGACAGTATCATATATCTCTACAAAACCACAATCCGCCCATGCATGGACGCTGTTGTTAAATCTGGGCTTGTACACCATCCACTTGTCTTTCCCTCTCAGACAAGGTCCCAAAAGAGTATATAATCTAATAGTTCCTTCACTATCCACCGAGCTCAAGTCCATGACCGATCGCCTAATGTTGCATCATTGTACTTTTTATACTGTGCTCCGATAAACTTGCTGTTCTGGTGCACTATCGACGTAAATACACCTGATCAAACCGACAATCAGTTAAATCCCATATATTCACTGTGGAGGCCCTCAGATGCTGAAGAGCCTTCTATTCCAATACCTTATTTCCTCGATCTGCTGGTTTTTGTACCTTCCTTCCTGCTCTCTGTTTTCCCGCCTGTACCGACATACATGAATTAAAAACTAATGTGAACAATCATCTCGCTGTACGGCTCGCAATTATCGATTACCCCTTAAATGTCCACCCTAATTCATAGTAGCCCCTTACATCTAGAGAAGCAACTTGCCTTGTTTAGGATAAACTAAGTTTTGAAAAAAATAAAAATAATTAAATGTACAAATATAAAAGAAATCAGGAAAAAAAAATATATATATAGGTGCAGATTAGTCGTCCGAGGCTATAGCAATGCGATGTGGTTGCCGTAAGATGGAAAAGTGAAAAGAAATAAACGCAGGGAGAAGTGAAACTCAAAACGATTTATTAATAATTTCACGAAAACTGATTAAATACCTAATAGTAAATACTGTCCGGTAAGTAACAGTTCGGCAAAGGGTAATCTTTAAATTTTCGAAAGAAAAACTTTCATTATCAGAAGACAACAATAAAAGACCGAGTAGGTCGAAGAAAAACGGGAAAAAATATATATATATGAGAAAATGAAAAATAGATAAAAATTATATGAGATAATGTTTTATATTATTAGACAAAGAGTATTATTCAACAAATAGATGGTTTTAAAAATGGTTAAAATCAGGGTGTTGTATACACATATTAAAATACCATTATACATATCGCTAAACTTATATATATATATATATATATAAATATATATATATATGAACTAATATATATATATATATATATATACACGTAAATGTATGCCACGTATCCACCCTTATATACATATATATTCATACATTCTGTAAAAAAGAAATAATTCCTATGAATCCTAATCTAAACAGGGGAAGAGAATAGAGTCTTGTTAAAACGTATAACTTAACATGGTTATTATTGGTATTCGTTCTAAGAGGTCGTAGTAAACACACTAGGTAGTCCCTTAATGTTGTGTGTAAAATTGGAATCCGTGCGTTAAAAGTGCCATCATTTTTAACTTGAGACGCAACACATTATTTCCGTTCAATTCAAAAAGAGAATGGTTTCAAAAAGATATATATATATATATATATATATATATATATATATATATATATATATACTGCTGTATGAACCAGCTCTGTATGAATCATATAGGGGACAACTAATCATGAAAATATGTGAGTTGTCTAAAAGGAATAATTGTTATCAGAGTTAAAGCTTGAAATTATAATATCAAAATAGGCAAAAGCTAAATACCGTATAAAAAGAGGGAATTATTAAGAATGTACACGTAGTTAAGGTGACATATTATTCAAGAATTAAATATATATATATTAATAAGGTAATATTTGATAATATTGAGGGGCACCTGTTATATATTAATATAAGTGTAGGTAGATAAAAACATACGATTTCCTAGATGCTATAATACCGTAGAGCTAGTGGTAAATATTAAGGAGTGAAAACAAATACACATTTATCCAGAGTTCGACTTATTAGTTGGGATGCGTCTATATGTTTTTTTACGTAGGGGGTAAGATACTACTGAAATCAATAAATAATTATGCTGTTAGTGGAATATAAAGAATCCATGTGGTATGTAGTACGATACATTGCTAAAAGTGTGTGTATGTTATTTTACCGTCACAGTATTTAAATCATAAGAAATAGAAGTTATAGTTTAATGATGCTTGCTAGATAGTAACAGGAGATACAAAATAAGATAGTTTAATAAAGAGCAAGAAAAAAGATTAGGAAATATATAATTTATTTAAAAAATATATAATATATAAAGCAAAAGATAAGATTACATTATTAGACGAACAAATAAATAAAATTAAAGACATATGTGAAAATGCATAAATAAAGTATAATATAAGGGCTCAAATAAATGCATCTAAAATTGTGCTCAGCAAAAGTGAGAAAATCAAATAGTACCAAAAAATAAGGTATCTAGTTATTAGAAGATATCTAAATCATCTATATTAGATTGTGGGCTTATATAGATAATCCGTTGTTTTAAAGATAAAGCAAATGAAATTATGAAGATATTCTCGTGTCTAATAGTATAATCATCGTTCAGAATTACGCGCATTTAATTATACAGATTAAAATAGCTTCATGCATGAGTGTGAAAATATGCGGTGATATTACTTTTTTAAGATTAAATATTATAATTAGCTACTTTTTTAAACTAGAACATTAAGTAGCCATGGGATATGTTAATCACGTAAGACTCAAAATAGTATGTCTAGTTATTCAGCTAAAGGGGATGAACAAGAGGGTAGAGTTAAACCATTTTTTTAGTAAGTAAGCATCGATCACTAACTATCAATAGTATACAAATGTTAAACATCTGCAACATAAAGTAAAGTTAAGACCAAAGGTTATTTGTACGAGTTTTTATGCATACAGTTGGACAAAACCCCATCTTTTTTATCTAATAAACAACCTAGATTTACTATTATTACTTCTTGATTGTAATTGCCGTAATAGAACATCACATTTGGTTTAGACTGTTTTGTTGGGGGAATATATTTAAGAAAATTTTTTTGAATTATTTTTTATTTAGTTTGTATATATGGTAGCTTTTTACGTTCAGGGAGCTTTAAACGATAAAAAATAAATTCATAGGAATTGAATCTCAATCTTGATCTACCTATTTAAGAATTAATCTAATATTTGTGTGAATCTACTTCTTACAATGTTGACATATGCATTAATGGATATGCACAGTGTGACTGAAATAACTTGCACCCATATGAAATCGTGATTACAATTCAGAATCATTTCTATAATTTAACCGTCATTTTTATAAATAACCTTACATCTACGTTTGACCTTTTCCACGAAGTTTCAGTTAAAAATATCCAACAGTGTTTTGTTTGATCAGCAACTAATGATAAGCGCATCTCTATACGACGTTCAAAATTGTTAATAAGTATAACACATTCTTATATTGGTACTGGAATAGTCTGTGGAGTTGAGACAACCACATCTGTAAACTTATAGGGGTGTTATAGTTCGAAGAGTGTCAAGCGCCTTAAGATAAACTGATATGCAGATCATCAAAAAGTCTACGAACATTACTGAAAAAAAATATTAACGGTAAGTCATGACTGGATTTTGGCGGACAAGTAAGACATAGACAGTAGTTAATTTTCAGAACCATTGTGAATTCCATTGACATTAAGCAGATATGTTTAATCTGAATAAATAGTAAATTCTTTGAAGAGTATCTGTTGAGTTTTTGTTGTCACTGTAATGCTAACATTTGTTTTAATTCAACGGCTACCTACAATTTTTCACAAAAGCAAAGTGTCATTGTCAATCATTCCATCAGTTTTATCATCTTTTTAATTCATCAGTTACACGCAAAATACTACACGACTTTAGACGACTATTAATCTAGCTTGACGTATTATTTTTAAATGTATAACTTACATTACCAATCTTCTAACTAGACTAATTGTAATTATAAAATCTAATGGTTTTTATTTTAAATTACTTCTTTAGAAAATTAATGAACATATTTTAAGAGTACTTTTAGTAATGTATGATTTTTTAGTAAATAACTACAATTAATTAATTTTATATTGACAAAGCTAAAACCTATTGCATTGCATATATATATACATATATATATATATGTATATATATATATATATATATATATATATATATATATATATATACTACGATGAACTTATAAATAAATACCATCAAACATTGATTTATTATTGTTATGGTACCGTACCTTACGTAACTATAAATACTGAGAGCACATGCTTCCCGGTGTTGGATCCACCACATCCTGTTTAGTCTCTCATCATCTTCGGTTCATTGAGGACGTCGGTATGGTGTAATACCAGTCGAGAATTTGTTCTCGACAATAAGTCCATCAGGAACTGGGCAATTTCGGTGGACTTTTATCTGTCGGGCTGAGGTATACTGTCCTGGGTTGTTCTAGGAGGAGCACCATCCCGGGCCTTGCCTCCCCTCTTTGGGGTGGTGTAAGTTTATCGCTTAATGCCTGAGGCGCCCTGATCGGGGAATGCTGACGGGGCTGCCAAGGCTATTTTTGCTAGGCCAGAGTGCTCCTGCTTTAGGGGCGCTGGCTTGACTCTTCCCCCACTTTCCGACCTTGTGTCACATATTCCTTCGGTGGGAGTGAATTAAATACCTGGATCCGCCTCATCCTGTTCAGTCTCCCATTAACTTCGGTTGATTGAGGACGTCAGGATGGGGTAATACCAGTCGAGGCTTCGTTCTCGATAATCAGTTCGGCAGGAGCTGGACCATTTCGGTGGCCTTTTATCTGCCGAGCTGAGGTATACTGTCCTGGGTTGTCTTAGGAGGTGCCCTGTCTCCCCTCTTTAAGGTGAAGTAAGTTCATTGCTTACTGTGTCATGGGCCATGACCGGGAAATGCCGACGGAGCTGCCTAGGCTATTTTCTCTAGGCCAGAGTGCTCCTTCTTTAGAGGCGCTGGCTGTACTCCTTTCCCATCTTCCGAGCTTGGGTCACATATTGCTGCGGTGGGAAGCAGTTAAATATCTGGAACTACTTCAGCCTAATACTAGCAGTCAGACAGACGTTCAGTCATTCTCTTTTATATGCTATATTTATACTTCTTTTAATAAACTTTGTTTCACTTAAACCCGAGTTCGCGTCTTCTTTCCGCACCCGTTACAGATTAACACCACTTATAATCTGTTTAAAGTTATTGCTGGTTAACTTGTACAATGTTATATTCACAAAAAAGTTTTATTTGTTATTTTTACAAAATATAGTTCCGTATGCGTTCACGTGTCTAACGTTTATTTCTAACTAGATAAAACAGAAAGAACTGCATCGTTGAGAAAGTTAAGAAAGAGAGAGAGAGAGAGAAATAAATAAATTGACTTACACAGACTGATAATAAAAACGTATCTATTCCGTACAGACCAGATTGTTGTCTGACAGGTTATATACGATGAGGCTTAACAATAACACTCAACGACTAATACAATTCATTTTTGCGGGAAAACCGACGACATTTTCAGACATTTTTGTGTCAAGTATCATGGGGGATGCGTAAACTATAAACGAGTAGAAAAAAGTGTTGCACAAAATAAATATCGTTTGGGGAGTTAACGCTAACATGTGTCAGGTTGTCTCTAAAATGTTTCGCCTGAAGATTGATGATGTAATTCATCAACATTCTATATTAGCGAGTAGTTATTAATATTCGTCTCACAAAACAAAAAAGGTTTTTACAAAGAACCAACTTCCTAGAAAATGGAACTATTGACTAATTACAAACATTACATTGCCAGAAATGTTCAGATTCCGTCATTGGTGAAAAGCGCTAAATACAATAGTGGATAACTCTATCTGGCATATGAATTAAATCGAAATCTTAGAACACGAGGTCACTTACTCAGAAAAGTCATTCTGTTGTCAAAACCGCTGCGTTTTTCGTTTTACAGTAAGTGACTTTGCGCGCAGTAATAGTTGTATTGTTTTTTAGTCGCTCGAAGATACGACTGAGAGAATAGTTTTCTATGATGACAAGTATAAATACCTCTGCTGGGCCAGGTAGGTAACATCTATTATTTCCGTTCATTTTCTTTATGGTAATCGCTCCGGACAATAGATATAGCCACTTGATGTAAGAAGCTAAAAATAAAAAATACTTCAAGGTCAAAAACTAGCAAACGATAAGTGGTAGGTGGATAGATTCTGACCTAGAAAACAGCAATGTTTCCTCCATTGTCAGAAACATCGCTCATGGAATGTGAGGACTAAAACACAAAATAAGTGAGAGCGAGAGTTACAAGGCTGCCGAAAGTAAACCCAAGTTAGTCACTCGCTGCTCTCCTACTTTTAATAGATGTAGTGGTCATGTGTATCAGTTGTAAAAAAAAGATCATCATGTTTACAGTTCAATAAAGCAATAAGAACATATATCAAATTATCTAAGCGTTAATGTAGTTCCTATTTGTCTCTATGACTTAATTTCGTCGGCGTGGCACCCGTGTTATATCACAATCGCAGATTACTTTAATTATGGAACTGAAGAAAGACATTAAATCACATTTCAACATATATTGACCGAAAGTGGGGTAACATGAATATTACTTTAGAATACATTTGGTGCTATTTGCATTTACCGGCCAATTTTCAAGATATTTCCTCTTGAGCAGTTATTCACACTTTCGATCTTCCATCTTCCGAATAGAAGCCACCCAACAATGATCACGCAGAATATTCGTCTGTGTTGTGGAGCAGATATGTGTATATCATATTTAGAAGACTATCAGAACTTTTATTTTTACACTTGGCATCATTAAAAAAAACTATTCCTTATTTAACTTTTTATTTTTCCCGTACGTTGTACTAGGCTAAGACTATACAAGGTTATATATAAATTAAAAAAAAGATCGACATTTATTTCCCAGCTGGTTTTGACATGACCACTCCTATGAAAAACAATATTTCTTACGGGGAATCTGGTACCACTCCTAAGCTGCAATCAATTTATTTGTTCATATAAGAAAAACAATATCTCTTACACTCAGTTCATTTCCCCATAGGTTCCAATTTAAAACACCTACACATTGCATTACCTAAACCTGGAACAGATGCCGAATATAAAGAAAAATAAGTAAGTATGAAAAATATTTTTGTTTGCATGAAATGGTACACGCATATATTAAAACATCATAACAAGAAAGTCATTGCATAGCAACCTATAAAGAAATATAAGCGACCACATTGAATAACGTAGTTGGCTATAGGCTGCTAAAGTATGCCACGAAAAATGGATACAGAAAAGATGTAAGATTGTCGAGAGTATAAGCAAATCGAAGAATCAAGAGAGATTAAAAAATTGTGTCTCACAACACGTTTAGAAAACAGGGTTCAAGGTGATCTGAGTTAATATTTTAACATATTAAACACACATATAGTTATAACCAATTGCATATTAATATTCCAAGGTATTTGATTGTGTTTTTATTATATTATACCCAGCATTTCAACAGCTGCCAATGTTAAGTTTAATTTTTGCCTATAGTCTTCAAATCTCACCGATTTCCTTTGCGTCGAAAGACAATAGACACCCGATGAAATTAGTCTATAATACATCTAGGGTTGCGCAATCTCCAACCACATTTCTACTGACACTTCATTTATTTATTGTTGTAACAATGAGAAATTCAAAATAATCTGGTGTAATGTTTGGATAAGAAGATAACGACTGGTGTAAGTGCGAAGGTTTGACTAATCTAAATGTGTCACCATTCGAAGCCTTCAGAGTCAATACTACTATATAACTGACAGCTAGAGGGTTAAGAATGCATTCATGGCGTTTCCCTTCAAAGTTATGGCAGTACTTGGGAGCCCATAAGTATTTAGTTTTATTATCATTATATCATTATTAATACTTGTGTTGTAGTAGTAAAATAGCAGTAATGATATTAGTAGCATTTTACTATTGACCATTTGATCATACATCAGCCATATGACGAGATCTTCATAACACATTTCGTCCAATTTATTAAGAGTTATATATTGGGCTTGGGTTGATGTTGTGGTTGCAAGGTTGAACAATAATTAGTGAGGAATACAATGAAGACGCAAACAACAAGGAGAATGCAATAATAAGTGTATTAAAGAAAAGGTATAGTTACAGTATGTACAAATGAAGGTGTCGAGTCAGAGAGTCTTGGTGGGAGGACATGTACGCTCTTCGGCGTCACTTCCGGTGGCATTTAGGTAACACACACTAAGGCCAACCTAGGCTTGCCATTTATAGTGTAACGTTATTCGTATATGCAAATGAGTGGTTGCCACCACAACACCCCCCTCCCAAGATTTGAAGTCACACAGATTTCAATATCTTTTTCTTTTTGGGTTTACCATCAATGGTTCATTAAATTTTCTTTTCCTACCTGATCTTCGGGGTTCAGGTGTATATTGAGGCGGTTCCAAATTAAAGGATTCGTATATGACATCTATGGTTTCCTCCTCTTCGACTGTTGTCGTATAATCATCATCTTGGATATGACGTTTTTTTATCTGATTTAGGTGCCTTTTATGTATACTCTGTGGACCTTTAATCATATATGTACAATCACCAATGCGTTTATCCACTACTCCACATTCCCAGTAAGATGTGTTATTCGTGTAGCACTTAAAATATACTCGATCTCCCGAGTTATATTTCTTTCTTCTCGTGTGTGTAGTGTTTCGGATAATTGCCTGTCTTGGCAACAGTTTATCAAACGCTGATTTTACCTTTCTGGCAAACATTAGATCAGCTGGTGATATGTTTGATGGTGTACTAGGATGTGGTGTGATCCTATAAACTTGCAAGAATTGTTGCAAAGCTTTTTCTGTTGGTGTTCCAATGGATTTCTTTAACGCTCGTTTTAGCGTGTCCACGAACCTTTCCGCAAGGCCGTTCGACCTTGGATGATACGGCGGAGTCGTGATGTGCTTCACTCGGAACGTGTCGCAAAATTCCTTAAACTCTGCGGATGTGAACTGCGTTCCGTTGTCAGTGACCAGTGTGTCTGGTACACCGAATCTTGCAAACAACTCGTGTAGGAACCCTATTGAGTTGTTCGTTGTTGGATTCCTGCAACGCATTACCTCCGGCCATTTTGTGTAACTATCCACTACAATTAAATAATAGTTTTCTCCTACTGGACCAGCGAAGTCCATGTGGATTCTCGACCATGGTTGGTCGGTTTTCGGCCAAGGTTTGTGTACTATAGGTGGGGATTTTGCTGCTAACTGGCATCCTTTACATTTATTTATTGTTGCTGCTATGTCAGTGTCCATGTTACGCCAGTACACGTAGCTTCTCATTAACGACTTCATTCGATTTATCCCCGGATGTCCCGTATGGAAATCTCTTAACATCCTATTCTGCAATGTTTTGGGCATTACCACTCTCTCACTGTACAGTAACACATCGTTACATATGGAGAAAACTTCCTGCACCTTTGTGTCCGTTATAATTTTCTCTTTTATGTCCTTTATGTATTCGTCTTTTTCGGCTTCCCTTTTAATGTCCGACAAAGTTACGGGTAGTTCCTTAATGATGTTTGCTACCATATTTTTTACTTCAACATTTGTCCGAATTGCTGCAATGACTGATTCTTCCAGATTGTGTTTCTGTGGTATCAGTCTTGACAGTCCATCCGCATGGCAAATCTTTTTTGATGCTAGATGTTGTAGCTGGAAATCGTAATTAAGTAAGATTGTACCCCAGCGCAGCAATCTATTTGCGGTGTATACCGGCAATCCTTTTTTTGATCCATAGATCGTGACTAACGGTTTATGGTCGGTTTCAAGTAAGAATTGTCTACCATATAAATATCGGTGAAATTTAGTCACGGAAAAGATTATGCTCAATGCTTCTTTTTCAATTTGTGAATATGCCCTCTCAGCTGGTATCAGCGTTCTCGAAGCGTGCGCTATTGGTTTTCTAGACCCATCCGGCATAATATGTTGAATGCATGCTCCTAAGCCGTAGGAACTAGCGTCACTAGCGACGACTATTTTTAATTTTGTGTCAAAATGCGTTAAGAATAATTCGGATGTTAGTGCGCTCTTTATTTTGTCAAAAGCGGTTTGACATTCTTGCGTCCAGTTCCAAGGTGTATCCTTTTTAAACAGATTATTTAAGGGGGCTCGCAAGTTATGCATTCCTTCAATAAAAGATTGATAATAATTTGCGAGTCCTAAGAAACTCTGCAAGGTTGTTACGTTATCAGGTGCTGGCATATTTTTTATTGCCGCAGATCTGTCTGGGTCTGGACGTCGTCCATGTTTGTTTATTACGTGTCCAAGATACTTAATCTCGCTCATAAAAAAGTCACATTTACTTGCTTTTACTTTAAAACCGAATTCTTGTATTCGAGTAAATACTTGTTTCAAATGTTCCTTATGTTCTTGTAGGGATTTGCTCCTGACAACAATGTCGTCCAGGTATGCACATGCGCACTCAATACCACTTAGCATGGTGTCCATCGCTTGCTGAAAAATGGCAGGCGCTACTTTGATGCCAAACGGCAATCGGTTGTATTTGTATAATCCCTTATGCGTATTGATGCATAGTATTTTTGAGCAATTTTCCTCGACCGGTATTTGCAAATATGCATCGCTCAAGTCTATCTTGGAGAAGATATTACCACCATTTAACTTCGTGAATATTTCCTCTGGGCTTGGTAGAGGGTAATGGTGATCTTTTAATAGGGAGTTGACCCCGGTCGAAAAATCTGCGCACACTCTAACTTCGTCATTCTTTTTCTTTACGTATACGGTGGGGGCTGCCCACTCGCTGAGTTCTATTTTTGATAGAATTCCTGTCTGTTCCAATTTATCTAATTCTTTATTAGTCTTTTCCAACCTAGCGAACGGAACGTTTCGTTTTTTCATAAAAATTGGGCTGGCGTTTTCTTTAAGTTCAAACGAAGCCTTGAATTTATTACAGCGACCTAAGTTAGTCGTGAATGCTTCAGGAAATAATTCTTTTAAATCGTCTTTTATATTTACTGTTGTTGGAGAAGAACATTCTATTTTTTTACAGAATGTATTGATTGACTTATCCCATAGTCCAAATTTCTCAATTAAATCTATTCCAAACAGATTTTCACTATTTTTCAGTACGAATATTTTTAATTTCTTCGTATTCTTTTTTAATTTTATCGGAAGGACAACTTCTCCTTCAAATTTTATACCACCACCAGTTACCGTCCGGGCTGATTTACTTGTTTTCATCATGGTTGGTTTTTTACCCAACTTTTTCCATGTATTCAGGTTTATAATAGAAATATCGGAGCCGGAGTCGAGTTGTAACTTTATTGGTGTTTTAAATATTTCTACTTTTACGTATTTTCGCCGATCTTTGTCTAATTTTGTATTTGATTTTGTTTGCTGTACTCTCTTTCTGGTGTAATCTTTATATCTGCAGCAATCGCTTTTGTGTCTCACCTTCTTACAAATGTAGCATTTTTTCTTTTTATAAGGACAATCTGATTCCCAATGCTTTTCTGCACATCTCTTACAGTTATATCTAGGAAGAGGCTTGTTATATTCTGTCCTATATTTATGGTTATTAGGATTGTAATATCCCGTTCCACTTCGATTGCTTTTCTTTGTAAAGTTCTTGGTTGGTGTGTATGGTTTTCTAACTTTTCTTACATATGCGACTCCGGATTCTTCTATATTTTTTGAATCCTTTTTTAGTGTAATGGCCCTTTCACAGTCCTCTGCTAGTTTCTGGAGGGTTAAATCTTGCTCAGATTCTAGCTTAGACAACACTCGTCTGCGTATTTCTGCATTTTTCGTGGAAACTAACCCTTGTGCGAAGATTAGACATTTAAAATCTTCTACCGTTAGTTCCACAAGCTTAAAATTATCGCAGTTTTTATTGACAACTGATGCGTATGTCAAATAATCTTGATTGTCCATCTTTCTTAGATTCATGCACATCTTTTATGAAAAAGAGATATATTTGGATTTAATAATTCTTTTAGTAATTTCACAGCTTCCATGAACTCTAATTCCGCAGTTGTTTAGGTAATATGTAATCTATGAATTTGCTGTGTTCTGATGTACCCAATTTCCTGAGTAAGAGGCTCACTTTCTGGCTATTTGGCCAATTTTTGCAGTCCAGTTGAAAAACATCCTCGTATCATGTATAGTATGCTTCAAAAGTCTTTCCTTCCTCCGGCACATAATTAAATGTGTCCATACTATTAAAGATAGTTGTATGAGAGAAATTAACACTGTCAACATTTTCTCGATTACTCTTTAGTAGTTCCAGTGTTTTAGCAAAACGTTCATTTTGTCTTTCCTCGCGGTCAGCTTGTGCCTGTAAATTTTGCATGAACATTTTTGATAAGTCTTCCATTTTTTTTTTTTCGTGACGTTTTACTGTATTATCCGTTATCCAGTGACAACTTTTAAAAAAATCCTTTCCTTGAGCTTTAATTTCTAGCTATGGTATTTCCTTTTAGTACCGCCGCCAGACAAATTATTAATTAAAAGATTCCTTTAGTTGTTGTTTTGCTAACGGGGAGCAGTAATTAGAATCCACTGGTGAACTTTTTTTTCGTAGGGTACTTCCTTGCTTTTCGTAATACGTGTCTGACCTGTCGTTTTGCGACAGAACAAAATCCGCTTTTCGTTTGCAAGTTGGTCCTTTAGTAATACAAAACAGATTTGTCGTTTAGCGACAAAACAAAAATTCACTTTTACATTCGTTTGCAAGTCGGATTCCCAGAAAACGGCGTAAATTGTCGCTTTTGCCACGTTCGAGTTTGTTTTTTTTTCACTTAAGTTGAAACTTTTCTTTAGCGTAAAATCCGTTTGCTCGTCAACACTTTGCATTGTACTTTTTTTTTTTTAAATAGTTCTTCGTCAAACTGTTATATTTGACGCTTCATATCTCGTCGCCAACTGTTGTGGTTGCAAGGTTGAACAATAATTAGTGAGGAATACAATGAAGACGCAAACAACAAGGAGAATGCAATAATAAGTGTATTAAAGAAAAGGTATAGTTACAGTATGTACAAATGAAGGTGTCGAGTCAGAGAGTCTTGGTGGGAGGACATGTACGCTCTTCGGCGTCACTTCCGGTGGCATTTAGGTAACACACACTAAGGCCAACCTAGGCTTGCCATTTATAGTGTAACGTTATTCGTATATGCAAATGAGTGGTTGCCACCACAACAGTTTACTTTCGGCAGTCTCGTAACACGCACTTTCCCGCTATTTATTCCAAAATACTCACATGAGCGATATTTTTGAAAAAGTGGGAAGAATTGTTGTTTTTTTCTGGGTCAGCTGTTGTCATGAGTTGATGATTTTAATCCTCTCATAATATTGATCATTGTTCAAATGTATATCTAGCTACGTTATTAAACTTTATTCTTGTCGGCTTTTTTACCCTTGTGACTAATTAGTAAAAAAACGTTAGTCTAATAATTTCGTAACCCTAAACGTTTATTATTATTCGTGTTTGATACTGCTTACGTTCGTGCTGTGCGCACCCGGGTTTCATCGCTGTCATTAAACAAACCGTTGATAGAAGAACCACTCGGATACTGATCCGGTTTTGACAGTTTTATTTAACATTAAACAAAAAAGTCAGACTGAAGAGTGTTTACGAATGAATTACTTTTCGGCACCGGTGTCCACCGTCCCCGTCTATCTCGGTCTGGCGCGGACCCCGCGTTCCTCAGGTCTGATCGATCGGCTTATTTGTGGGGAAGAGGCAGAATCAACTCCGTATGGCAGTGACGTAAGTTCCGACTTCTGATTTGACTCTTCTTACCTTTTACTGCGTGCTTCCACCTTTTGAGGCGCTCTCCTTCTAAAACTCTACACTATTTAACAACCCTTTCCTTTTTATTATCTCAAAATACCTACTAACGAGGTATTTTTTCACATACCCCCTTTAAACACTCGTTGTATTTAATCTCTATAAGATGGAAACGGGCAAAACAGAAAACATTTAATTTTTTTAACCTTCCTCTATATTCCTTTTTGGTCAGGCATTACATTTTTCGTAAGATATATCTATTACTATCTATTATAAAAGTCGACACGTATACGGGTTACCTAATTGACTCCAGAAACGACCCTCTAAATCCTAACCCCGATGGTCTGTTCAATACTTGTCCGGAGCTTGTTTCCAAGGGGCTCCCCTATAATCGCATAGACAGCGACGTGTCTTTTTTCAATTATTATTCCTTCTGGGAGCTTCCCTATAATCTCAGAGTCGGCGACGTGTCTTTTAAACTATCCTTCTTCCAAGGAGCTGCCCATACATTAGGTCCGGTGCTAAATTTCTTTTCACTATCCTTCTCCCAAAAGACTAGATGTATTTCCATATTGACTCATCCGGTTTCGCTAACTATTGCAGAAATTCTGTCCGTTTCAGCGCACATATCAATTCGTCTCGAACCGAAAAGAAGTTTATTTTCAGCCACTTAATTCCACACTCATTCATCTAGATGTGTTACGTAACTGCGGTACTTTCTTAAGTCCCACTGATCCACAAAACAACAATGATCAATCTGTAATAACTCACCCCGTCCACCTTTCCATATGTGAAGATTATTCCCATTGACACCTTCAAGTCGGTATGCGAAACCAAGCTTGCCAGAGTTTATACAGGCCGGACATAAAATATATTGTAAACCATTTCGAGCCGTTCCATACTATAAAACATCACGAGTATTCTTCAATATAATTATCGTCAGAGTTTCCGCAAATTTACTTTAGGCCCTACACAATATCCTGGATTCCGTGAACAAAATAACGGGCTGCCAACATATATATCGGATCGTAACGCACTAAGCATTTACTTCGATTTACTAACTTTGCCGACCACTAATTTAAATATTCATTTAATTTTGTCTTTTTTTTATTTTCTTAAATAATCATTCCAATCAAAAAGAAATAAATTCTGGCTAGCAAAAAAGAAAATAAATAATAAAATGATAGTCTTTTTCATAAATACCACAACCACGAACATAAATGTAACATTTGACAATCGCGAACCCACACAAAAATTGCAAAAAAAATCACATTTTACACAACGTCCACTAATCTTAAAGTACACGTTTTTTTTATTTGATGAGTTAATTAATACTCTATTCATCAATTCCTGTTAAATGTTCTGTCTATTTTTTCTTTTCGTTTTCCCTTTTTTTCGTTTTCTCTTTGTCTATTCCTACTCTCCCACTCTTTTCGCCATAGCAGAACAACAAATACACACATTCCGACATATTTTGATCGCTCTCACCCAACAAAACAAAAAAAATCAATTCATGTGTCCCTTTTTCCCCCAAAAGGGATAATTACTCGTAAAAACTGCAAAACAAGAACACAAAACAAAACAATAAAAAACCATAAAAACAACCAAAACAATCAATCGTCTTGTTTTGTTCTCGTTTTAATCTTCCAAATATGTTAACCAATAAGAGACAAACGATAATTCTATCTTATTCATCTTCATCTCCTCCTCTCTCTTTGTTCTTTTCTCTTTCGCTTTATTTCCGTTGGTTATCCGACTGTTTATTCTCCACCGCAGGATAACAACAAAAACATAGAGCCCGACAGACATTTATCGCTTAATATCAACAAAAAAAAAAACAATTCCCTTTTTCATTCTTTAACGTGTGCCATTTTGTGTTATTTACAAAACAACAAAGAACAACTGAAACATTTCCAACGTTCAACAAAATTGAAAAACAGAAAGAAAACGACATGAAAAACTCTTTCTTTTATTCCATAAGGCTTTAAAATCACATATTTTCAAGCTAAAATTTTCAATTTATGATTCATTTTTTTATTCGTGAAGTTTTAACATTCAATGAGTAAATAGATTGTACTCTCACGCTGACCTGTCAACTACTTTTATGTCTCTATCCAACACTTTCCCCAGGTTTCATCACTCCAAAAAAGTCAAAACAACCCTCAATCTCTTTTGCTCTCCTTCTCGCTCTCAATAAAATCAGTTTATTTCCAGTTCATCTCAACATCGAATACGGCAAGACAATTAATCTAAAAGAATCACGGCCAAACACAAAACGATAAAACAAAACCATGATTGAAATTGTCACCATTATTTGTGCATAGGTGTACATAGGTGAGTGTAACATTTCTTAACAACTTTCCGACACATCAACTGGTTTTCTATATTCTTAAAACTCTAAATTAATTCAAATTGCCCATTTTTGTTCTTTCTTTTTTCGCTTTTTTTTTTACTTTCTATTTAAAAACATTCGCTCGATATTTATCTCATTTTATTAATTCATTTTACTTTTCTTTTTAAGTTCCTATTTTCCACTCTATGTCTCTTTAGAAGTTCGACAATAATAAAAGAAACAAAAGTTTTGCTAAAAAAACCCGTTGTTGTTTCTCCCGCCTTTTTGTCGTCTTTTTCTCCGCTCACTCCCTCTCTCTTGGTTGCATGATCTTCTACATGCTCTGTTGCATTACTGCTTTTGTCAATTTTTTATTTGAGACATTTTACTCATACCCTCATATGCATTCAGTTCAATGCTGTTCCCATTCTGAATATAAAATCCAGCATCAATTGACACATCCACTAATAATTTGAAATACAGCATTAATTGACACATCCACTAATAATTTGAAATAGAGCATTAATTGACCCATCCACTAATAATTTGAAATAGAGCATTAATTGACACATCCACTAATAATTTGAAATCCAGCATTAATTGACACATCCACTAATAATTTTAAATAGAGCATTAATTGACACATCCACTAATAATTTGAAATAGAGCATTAATTGACACATCCACTAATAATTTGAAATCCAGCATTAATTGACACATCCACTAATAATTTGAAATAGAGCATTAATTGACACATCCACTAATAATTTGAAATAGAGCATTAATTGACACATCCACTAATATGTTGAAATACAGCATTAATTGTCACATGCATTAAACATTTGAAATGCACCATTAATTGACACATCCACTAATAATTTGAAATAGAGCATTAATTGACACATCTACTAATAATTTGAAATACAGCATTAATTGACACATCCACTAATAATTTGAAATATAGCATTAATTGACACATCTACTAATAATTTGAAATACAGCATTAATTGACACATCCACTAATAATTTGATATATAGCATTAATTGACACATCCACTAATAATTTGAAATAGAGCATTAATTGACACATCCACTAATAATTTGAAATACAGCATTAATTGACACATCCACTAATAATTTGAAATAGAGCATTAATTGACACATCCACTAATAATTTGAAATAGAGCATTAATTGTCACATGCATTAAACATTTGAAATGCACCATTAATTGACACATCCACTAATAATTTGAAATCCAGCATTAATTGACACATCCACTAATAATTTGAAATACAGCATTAATTGACACATCCACTAATAATTTTAAATATAGCATTAATTGACCCATCCACTAATAATTTGAAATAGAGCATTAATTGACACATCCACTAATATGTTGAAATACAGCATTAATTGTCACATGCATTAAACATTTGAAATGCACCATTAATTGACACATCCACTAATAATTTGAAATACAGCATTAATTGACACATCCACTAATAATTTGAAATATAGCTTTAATTGACCCATCCACTAATAATTTGAAATACAGCATTAATTGACACATCCACTAATAATTTGAAATAGAGCATTAATTGACACATCCACTAATAATTTGAAATAGAGCATTAATTGACACATCTACTAATGAGCTTAAATACAATATTAATTGACACATCCACTAATAATTTGAAATAGAGCATTAATTGACACATCCACTAATAATTTGAAATAGAGCATTAATTGACACATCCACTAATAATTTGAAATAGAGCATTAATTGACACATCCACTAATAATTTGAAATACAGCATTAATTGACACATCCACTAATAATTTGAAATATAGCATTAATTGACACATCCACTAATAATTTGAAATACAGCATTAATTGACACATCCACTAATAATTTGAAATAGAGCATTAATTGACACATCCACTAATAATTTGAAATAGAGCATTAATTGACACATCCACTAATAATTTGAAATAGAGCATTAATTGACACATCCACTAATAATTTGAAATAGAGCATTAATTGACACATCCACTAATAATTTGAAATACAGCATTAATTGACACATCCACTAATAATTTGAAATAGAGCATTAATTGACACATCCACTACTAATTTGAAATACAGCATTAATTGACACATCCACTAATAATTTGAAATAGAGCATTAATTGACACATCCACTAATAATTTGAAATATAGCATTAATTGACACATCCACTAATAATTTGAAATAGAGCATTAATTGACACATCCACTAATAATTATAAATACAGCATTAATTGACACATCCACTAATAATTTGAAATAGAGCATTAATTGACACATCCACTAATAATTTGAAATACAGCATTAATTGACACATCCACTAATAATTTGAAATAGAGCATTAATTGACACATCCACTAATAATTTGAAATATAGCATTAATTGACACATCCACTAATAATTTGAAATACAGCATTAATTGACACATCCACTAATAATTTGAAATACAGCATTAATTGACACATCCACTAATAATTTGAAATACAGCATTAATTGACACATCCATTAATAATTTGAAATAGAGCATTAATTGACACATCTACTAATAATTTGAAATACAGCATTAATTGACACATCCACTAATAATTTGAAATATAGCATTAATTGACACATCTACTAATAATTTGAAATAGAGCATTAATTGACACATCCACTAATAATTTGAAATAGAGCATTAATTGACACATCCACTAATAATTTGAAATAGAGCATTAATTGACACATCCACTAATAATTTGAAATAGAGCATTAATTGACACATCCACTAATAATTTGAAATAGAGCATTAATTGACACATCCACTAATAATTTGAAATAAAGCATTAATTGACACATCCACTAATAATTTGAAATAGAGCATTAATTGACACATCCACTAATAATTTGAAATACAGCATTAATTGACACATCCACTAATAATTTAAAATAGAGCATTAATTGACACATCCACTAATAATTTGAAATAGAGCATTAATTGACACATCCACTAATAATTTGAAATAGAGCATTAATTGACACATCCACTAATAATTTGAAATAGAGCATTAATTGACATATCTACTAATGAGCTTAAATACAATATTAATTGACACATCCACTAATAATTTGAAATAGAGCATTAATTGACACATCCACTAATAATTTGAAATAGAGCATTAATTGACACATCCACTAATAATTTGAAATAGAGCATTAATTGACACATCCCCTAATATGTTGAAATACAGCATTAATTGACACATCCACTAATAATTTTAAATAGAGCATTAATTGACACATCCACTAATATGTTGAAATACAGCATTAATTGACACATCCACTAATATGTTGAAATACAGCATTAATTGACACATCCACTAATATGTTGAAATACAGCATTAATTGTCACATGCATTAAACATTTGAAATGCACCATTAATTGACACATCCACTAATAATTTGAAATCCAGCATTAATTGACACATCCACTAATAATTTGAAATACAGCATTAATTGACACATCCACTAATAATTTGAAATATAGCATTAATTGACCCATCCACTAATAATTTGAAATAGAGCATTAATTGACACATCCACTAATATGTTGAAATACAGCATTAATTGTCACATGCATTAAACATTTGAAATGCACCATTAATTGACACATCCACTAATAATTTGAAATACAGCATTAATTGACACATCCACTAATAATTTGAAATATAGCATTAATTGACCCATCCACTAATAATTTGAAATACAGCATTAATTGACACATCCACTAATAATTTGAAATAGAGCATTAATTGACACATCCACTAATAATTTGAAATATAGCATTAATTGACACATCTACTAATGAGCTTAAATACAATATTAATTGACACATCCACTAATAATTTGAAATAGAGCATTAATTGACACATCCACTAATAATTTGAAATAGAGCATTAATTGACACATCCACTAATAATTTGAAATAGAGCATTAATTGACACATCCACTAATAATTTGAAATAGAGCATTAATTGACACATCCACTAATAATTTGAAATACAGCATTAATTGACACATCCACTAATAATTTGAAATAGAGCATTAATTGACACATCCACTAATAATTTGAAATACAGCATTAATTGACACATCCACTAATAATTAGAAATAGAGCATTAATTGACACATCCACTAATAATTTGAAATAGAGCATTAATTGACACATCCACTAATAATTTGAAATAGAGCATTAATTGACACATCCACTAATAATTTGAAATAGAGCATTAATTGACACATCTACTAATAATTTGAAATACAGCATTAATTGACACATCTACTAATGAGCTTAAATACAATATTAATTGACACATCCACTAATAATTTGAAATAGAGCATTAATTGACACATCCACTAATAATTTGAAATAGAGCATTAATTGACACATCTACTAATAATTTGAAATAGAGCATTAATTGACACATCCACTAATAATTTGAAATAGAGCATTAATTGACACATCCACTAATAATTTGAAATACAGCATTAATTGACACATCCACTAATAATTTGAAATACAGCATTAATTGACACATCCACTAATAATTTGAAATATAGCATTAATTGACACATCCACTAATAATTTGAAATAAAGCATTAATTGACACATCCACTAATAATTTGAAATAGAGCATTAATTGACACATCCACTAATAATTTGAAATAGAGCATTAATTGACACATCTACTAATAATTTGAAATAGAGCATTAATTGACACATCCATTAATAATTTGAAATAGAGCATTAATTGACACATCCACTAATAATTTGAAATACAGCATTAATTGACACATCCACTAATAATTTGAAATAGAGCATTAATTGACACATCCACTACTAATTTGAAATACAGCATTAATTGACACATCCACTAATAATTTGAAATAGAGCATTAATTGACACATCCACTAATAATTTGAAATATAGCATTAATTGACACATCCACTAATAATTTGAAATAGAGCATTAATTGACACATCCACTAATAATTATAAATACAGCATTAATTGACACATCCACTAATAATTTGAAATAGAGCATTAATTGACACATCCACTAATAATTTGAAATACAGCATTAATTGACACATCCACTAATAATTTGAAATAGAGCATTAATTGACACATCCACTAATAATTTGAAATATAGCATTAATTGACACATCCACTAATAATTTGAAATACAGCATTAATTGACACATCCACTAATAATTTGAAATACAGCATTAATTGACACATCCACTAATAATTTGAAATACAGCATTAATTGACACATCCACTAATAATTTGAAATAGAGCATTAATTGACACATCTACTAATAATTTGAAATACAGCATTAATTGACACATCCACTAATAATTTGAAATACAGCATTAATTGACACATCCACTAATAATTTGAAATAGAGCATTAATTGACACATCCACTAATAATTTGAAATATAGCATTAATTGACACATCTACTAATGAGCTTAAATACAATATTAATTGACACATCCACTAATAATTTGAAATAGAGCATTAATTGACACATCCACTAATAATTTGAAATAGAGCATTAATTGACACATCCACTAATAATTTGAAATAGAGCATTAATTGACACATCCACTAATAATTTGAAATAGAGCATTAATTGACACATCCACTAATAATTTGAAATACAGCATTAATTGACACATCCACTAATAATTTGAAATAGAGCATTAATTGACACATCCACTAATAATTTGAAATACAGCATTAATTGACACATCCACTAATAATTAGAAATAGAGCATTAATTGACACATCCACTAATAATTTGAAATAGAGCATTAATTGACACATCCACTAATAATTTGAAATAGAGCATTAATTGACACATCCACTAATAATTTGAAATAGAGCATTAATTGACACATCCACTAATATGTTGAAATACAGCATTAATTGACACATCCACTACCAATTTTAAATAGAGCATTAATTGACACATCCACTAATATGTTGAAATACAGCATTAATTGACACATCCACTAATATGTTGAAATACAGCATTAATTGACACATCCACTAATATGTTGAAATACAGCATTAATTGTCACATGCATTAAACATTTGAAATGCACCATTAATTGACACATCCACTAATAATTTGAAATCCAGCATTAATTGACACATCCACTAATAATTTGAAATACAGCATTAATTGACACATCCACTAATAATTTGAAATATAGCATTAATTGACCCATCCACTAATAATTTGAAATAGAGCATTAATTGACACATCCACTAATATGTTGAAATACAGCATTAATTGTCACATGCATTAAACATTTGAAATGCACCATTAATTGACACATCCACTAATAATTTGAAATACAGCATTAATTGACACATCCACTAATAATTTGAAATATAGCATTAATTGACCCATCCACTAATAATTTGAAATACAGCATTAATTGACACATCCACTAATAATTTGAAATAGAGCATTAATTGACACATCCACTAATAATTTGAAATATAGCATTAATTGACACATCTACTAATGAGCTTAAATACAATATTAATTGACACATCCACTAATAATTTGAAATAGAGCATTAATTGACACATCCACTAATAATTTGAAATAGAGCATTAATTGACACATCCACTAATAATTTGAAATAGAGCATTAATTGACACATCCACTAATAATTTGAAATAGAGCATTAATTGACACATCCACTAATAATTTGAAATACAGCATTAATTGACACATCCACTAATAATTTGAAATAGAGCATTAATTGACACATCCACTAATAATTTGAAATACAGCATTAATTGACACATCCACTAATAATTAGAAATAGAGCATTAATTGACACATCCACTAATAATTTGAAATAGAGCATTAATTGACACATCCACTAATAATTTGAAATAGAGCATTAATTGACACATCCACTAATAATTTGAAATAGAGCATTAATTGACACATCCACTAATAATTTGAAATACAGCATTAATTGACACATCTACTAATGAGCTTAAATACAATATTAATTGACACATCCACTAATAATTTGAAATAGAGCATTAATTGACACATCCACTAATAATTTGAAATAGAGCATTAATTGACACATCTACTAATAATTTGAAATAGAGCATTAATTGACACATCCACTAATATGTTGAAATACAGCATTAATTGACACATCCACTAATAATTTTAAATAGAGCATTAATTGACACATCTACTAATAATTTGAAATAGAGCATTAATTGACACATCAACTAATATGTTGAAATACAGCATTAATTGACACATCCACTAATATGTTGAAATAGAGCATTAATTGACACATCCACTAATATGTTGAAATACAGCATTAATTGTCACATGCATTAAACATTTGAAATGCACCATTAATTGACACATCCACTAATAATTTAAAATACACCATTAATTGACACATCCACTAATAATTTAAAATACAGTATTAATTGACAGGAACAATTTAAAATCCAGCATTAATTGACACACCAACTAATAATTTTAAATCCAGCATTAATTGACACATCCACTAATAATTTGAAATCCAGCATTAATTGACACATCCACTAATAATTTGAAATACAGTATTAATGTACACATCCAGCAATAATTTTAAATTCTAGCATCTATATCGTATGAACGATTTAAAGTCGCATGCAAGACGCTGATTATGTTTATACACAGTTTCTAATATTTTCTGAGTAATTTCCAACGTTCAACGTGACCTGAGAATACAATTTCTTGTGAAACTCAGAGAACATTATTCAACTTCTTTGTTTTGAATGTTACAGAATTTTAAATTAGTTGATTTTTATGCAACATCGTGCCCAGAGTTATGGACATACTTGAGCTGTGTCATGACTTAAACCGGGATATTTTCCCTTTACTATTGTTTTTTTTTTAATTCTTCACTTTTGCATTTTCAAAATATTCAGCTCGCATAACTCATGAAAAGGAACTGCCGTTTTTTTTTTTACACATTTTGTCTACCACGGCATTTCATTTAAAATGCAGGAGAAAAACAAAAACAAGGGATTTGACCGGTTTCGTTCGTATTAACGAACGTCTTCAGAAAAAGTGAAGATTTGGAAACAAATTTTATCTTGAAGGCACACACAAGTGAGAAGAAACAAATGATCCGATTGGACCATATGAGAAAATTTTAGCGACATTATATATATATATATATATATATATATATATATATATATATATATATATATATATATAATAAAGTAACACGGAATCACATAATCCACGTTACAATAATTTATTTCGACCCTCCGGCCTAATTCTAGCATCCAAGCAATGCGATTACATTTTTCAAAAATGTAATCGCCTCGCTTGGATGCTTCAATAAGGCCGGAGGGTCAAAATAATTTTTTTCACCGGTGAGTATGTGAGTATGTGATTCTGTGTTACTTGATTTTATTCTTGCTCTGTTTATTACATTGATATCACATTCTCGCATTTCCTTCTAAAATTAATTTCACTCTAACACACACACTATATATATAAATATATATATATATATATATATATATATATATATATATATATATATATATATATAATCTAAATATCTCATTTTGATCTTCTGAAAAGCAAAGTATAATATCTCGAGTCACACCACGTATATATTTGCGAGATTCATAATCAAGAAAACGAAAGATAGGAAATATGCAATAACATTGAATTTAATAAAATCTGCTTTGCTTTTGTAGAATTCAATATAAATGTAATATATTTGTCTATTTGTGTCAGAATTTTCTCAAAATAAAATGTTTATCGAGCAGCAGCTTAAAATAGTTTTGAACTGAGAATGTATGTGAATAATATGTGTCCTGTACACGTATACAACATAACGAGCAACATGAAGATACATTCATTTTGTAGCAATATTTAGATGTGTGTTTGTAAAAGTAAGCTTAGAATAGAGAATTCCCCACGTAAGGTTTAATTTAGTAGGGGATTGAAAATCTCATTTAGAATCTAAATTATAGAGTACGTGTCAGAATCTGCGGTTTCAAACAGGAAGTTCGAAATGTGACCTGGTGAAGAAGAGCGGCATATCTGCTTGTTTCGACTGCGAGCGGACTGATTTAAGACTCTGTTTTTCAAAGCTATGTCTAACTTCGCAGCGAAACGTATCTATTATAAAGAAAACAACGTCTATGTGTGTGTATGTATGTATGTATGTATGTGCGTATGTCTAGCTAAAACTTGAGAAAACGCAACAAATACTCATAAAATTAATATTTTGTAAATCAGTCATCTTTCGGAATTATAATATCGAAACATTTTGAAATAAACATCAATTTATGTAATGTAGAACTGACACAAACTTTTTAAATGGGGTTACAAATTCTTCGTCTGTAGCACACGACGAATGCGTAGACATCGCACCGGAAGTTAACAAGCACAATTTATAGTTGCATTTCTTTATTGCATACATCACTCGCCAAAGAAAACTTATAATTACAAATAAGTATTCTTCATTTTTTAGTGACGAATCAAGGTAAGTAAATGAGAAATCTGTCTAGATTGAGACACTATTTGCCTCTTCTTTTTAGTTAATTCTGTTTTAAGTACATTAATTATTGTTGACAGATTAACAGTTTCTTTTTTTTCATTTTCTATTTTATTTTTTTAACGGAAGGAGTATTACACATTATCTTTCCAAAAATATTGCTTTGCTTTATTCAGAAAACGTTTTTAAATTTATATATAAAAAGTATTTTATTTAGAACACACGTTCGCTCTTTATCTAAATAATTACACGCTATACTTTTACACTTGCTTGTACAGACATTGGACCGAATCAAATAACTTGCCTCCTTCGTAAAAAATCGCTGGTATGAAGTAATAATTTTGTTTTAATTAATAACAACATAAACTGTAATAAAAGTAGTTTTATTTTTCTTGATTGTGGGTTAAACACGTTATTTATTCATAAGCATAAGTTTGTTTCTAGAAAAAAATAGCTTCGAGGGATCGGATGTTTCTTTACAGCATGCCATATGTTGTCTAGTTACATAAGAAAAGGGGAAAAACAATTACAAAATGACAACACAAAAGTGTGTTTTTTTTTACTCGCAGTAAAAAATGCGTTTTTATTTTCCCTTTGCTGCTGACAGAATTAACGGGTACTTTGTCAGATTAGGACCCATGCTGAAATCGATTTGGCGTCAGTACCTTTAGGATGTTTACGTAAATCGCCGGAAAGTACCGAACCGGTTAGTTAATCAAATTGCGAGAAAATAAGCAGACAACATGTCCACATTTCAGCTGATTGAAACGCGATTGTAACTGATTGAAACGCGAAAGTACTGCAAATAGTTTTCCCGAGCTATCACTGGCAAAAAGTACAAAATCAATGTTCGTTTTTCTACTTTAAGCAAAAGGTGCGTTTTTTCACTTTGCTGCTGATAAAATTAAAATAAAAACGAGACGTATATTGTAATTAATTAATTATTAAATAACAACTTTTCTTAAACTCTGCTTCTAACAGAAGGCTATTTAAGATTTTACGACAACCATAAAGCGGCATGCTCATTCCAATGTAAACATCAGTTTACGGCATACCCCTCTGCAATCTTTATACTTGGCGTTTTTTATACACACTTTTCTTCATTGGTTGGCGAACAAAATCTATTACCACGGACCAAAAATTCTGTAAAAGTCAATAGGAGTATATTTGTAGATATTTATTCAGAAAAGGGATAACATTCTACATTTACACAGAAATTCTGTAAAGGTCAATAGGAGTATATTTGTAGATATTTATTCAGAAAAGGGATAACATTCTACATTTACACAGACATTCTGTAAAAGTCAATAGGAGTATATTTGTGGATATTTATTCAGAAAAGGGATCACATTCTACATTTACACAGAAATTCTGTAAAAGTCAATAGGAGTATATTTGTGGATATTTATTCAGAAAAGGGATAACATTCTACATTTACACAGAAATTCTGTAAAGGTCAATAGGAGTATATTTGTAGATATTTATTCAGAAAAGGGATAACATTCTACATTTACACAGAAATTCTGTAAAAGTCAATAGGAGTATATTTGTGGATATTTATTCAGAAACGGGATAACATTCTACATTTACACAGAAATTCTGTAAAAGTCAATAGGAGTATATTTGTGGATATTTATTCAGAAAATAGATAACATTCTACATTTACACAGAAATTCTGTAAAGGTCAATAGGAGTGTATTTGTGGATATTTATTCAGAAAAGGGATAACATTCTACATTTACACAGAAATTCTGTAAAAGTCAATAGGAGTATATTTGTAGATATTTATTCAGAAAAGGGATAACATTCTACATTTACACAGAAATTCTGTAAAAGTCAATAGGAGTATATTTGTGGATATTTATTCAGAAAAGGGATAACATTTTACATTTACACAGAAATTCTGTAAAAGTCAATAGGAGTATATTTGTGAATATTTATTCAGAAAAGGGATAACATTCTACAATTACACAGAAATTCTGTAAAAGTCAATAGGAGTATATTTGTGGATATTTATTCAGAAAAGGGATAACATTCTACATTTACACAGAAATTCTGTAAAAGTCAATAGGAGTATATTTGTGGATATTTATTCAGAAAAGGGATAACATTCTACATTTACACAGAAATTCTGTAAAAGTCAATAGGAGTATATTTGTGAATATTTATTCAGAAAAGGGATAACATCCTACATTTACACAGAAATTCTGGAAAAGTCAATAGGAGTATATTTGTGGATATTTATTCAGAAAAGGGATAACATTCTACATTTACACAGAAATTCTGTAAAAGTCAATAGGAGTATATTTGTAGATATTTATTCAGAAAAGGGATAACATTCTACATTTACACAGAAATTCTGTAAAAGTCAATAGGAGTATATTTGTGGATATTTATTCAGAAAAGGGATAACATTCTACATTTACACAGAAATTCTGTAAAAGTCAATAGGAGTATATTTGTGGATATTTATTCAGAAAAGGGATAACATTCTACATTTACACAGAAATTCTGTAAAAGTCAATAGGAGTATATTTGTGGATATTTATTCAGAAAAGAGATAACATTCTACATTTACACAGAAATTCTGTAAAAGTCAATAGGAGTATATTTGTAGATATTTATTCAGAAAAAGGATAACATTCTACATTTAAACAGAAATTCTGTAAAAGTCAATAGGAGTATATTTGTGGATATTTATTCAGAAAAGGGATAACATTCTACATTTACACAGAAATTCTGTAAAAGTCAATAGGAGTATATTTGTGGATATTTATTCAGAAAAGGGATAACATTCTACATTTACACAGAAATTCTGTAAAAGTCAATAAGAGTATATTTGTGGATATTTATTCAGAAAAGGGATACCATTCTACATTTACACAGAAATTCTGTAAAAGTCAATAGGAGTATATTTGTGGATATTTATTCAGAAAAGGGATAACATTCTACATTTACACAGAAATTCTGTAAAAGTCAATAGGAGTATATTTGTGGATATTTATTCAGAAAAGGGATAACATTCTACATTTACACAGAAATTCTGGAAAAGTCAATAGGAGTATATTTGTGGATATTTATTCAGAAAAGGGATAACATTCTACATTTACACAGAAATTCTGTAAAAGTCAATAGGAGTATATTTGTGAATATTTATTCAGAAAAGGGATAACATTCTACATTTACACAGAAATTCTGTAAAGGTCAATAGGAGTATATTTGTGGATATTTATTCAGAAAAGGGATAACATTTTACATTTACACAGAAATTCTGTAAAAGTCAATAGGAGTATATTTGTGGATATTTATTCAGAAAAGGGATAACATTCTACATTTACACAGAAATTCTGTAAAAGTCAATAGGAGTATATTTGTGGATATTTATTCAGAAAAGGGATAACATTCTACATTTACACAGAAATTCTGTAAAAGTCAATAGGAGTATATTTGTGGATATTTATTCAGAAAAGGGATAACATTCTACATTTACACAGAAATTCTGTAAAAGTCAATAGGAGTATATTTGTGGATATTTATTCAGAAAAGGGATAACATTCTACATTTACACAGAAATTCTGTAAAAGTCAATAGGAGTATATTTGTGGATATTTATTCAGAAAACAGATAACATTCTACATTTACACAGAAATTCTGTAAAAGTCAATAGGAGTATATTTGTGAATATTTATTCAGAAAAGGGATAACATTCTACATTTACACAGAAATTCTGTAAAAGTCAATAGGAGTATATTTGTGGATATTTATTCAGAAAAGGGATAACATTCTACATTTACACAGAAATTCTGTAAAAGTCAATAGGAGTATATTTGTGGATATTTATTCAGAAAAGGGATCACATTCTACATTTACACAGAAATTCTGTAAAAGTCAATAGGAGTATATTTGTGGATATTTATTCAGAAAAGGGATAACATTCTACATTTACACAGAAATTCTGTAAAGGTCAATAGGAGTATATTTGTAGATATTTATTCAGAAAAGGGATAACATTCTACATTTACACAGAAATTCTGTAAAAGTCAATAGGAGTATATTTGTGGATATTTATTCAGAAACGGGATAACATTCTACATTTACACAGAAATTCTGTAAAAGTCAATAGGAGTATATTTGTGGATATTTATTCAGAAAATAGATAACATTCTACATTTACACAGAAATTCTGTAAAGGTCAATAGGAGTGTATTTGTGGATATTTATTCAGAAAAGGGATAACATTCTACATTTACACAGAAATTCTGTAAAAGTCAATAGGAGTATATTTGTAGATATTTATTCAGAAAAGGGATAACATTCTACATTTACACAGAAATTCTGTAAAAGTCAATAGGAGTATATTTGTGGATATTTATTCAGAAAAGGGATAACATTCTACATTTACACAGAAATTCTGGAAAAGTCAATAGGAGTATATTTGTGGATATTTATTCAGAAAAGGGATAACATTCTACATTTACACATAAATTCTGTAAAAGTCAATAGGAGTATATTTGTGGATATTTATTCAGAAAAGGGATAACATTCTACATTTACACATAAATTCTGTAAAAGTCAATAGGAGTATATTTGTGGATATTTATTCAGAAAAGGGATAACATTCTACATTTACACATTACACTAATCCCCCAACCCTAACAAATGAGACACATATTTTAAGCGATTACATTCAAACAGCTTGAAAAACATGGCGCTAAAAATTAAAAATCGCAAAACATATATTTTAGAATATAGAGAGCGGGATCAGTTTAAAAAAAAAATTGCTTACAAATTTAAAGTGAAATGATTCATCATTCCCGGTTATAGCGTTTTTAAGGGCAAATATATTTTTAAACGAAGATAAATTGTGCGTGTGTATATTTTATTCTTTGAGAGAGGGCGGATTACTAATCCTGGGAATATGTTTATGATGTAAAAATTAACATGTAATAAACAGGAATTTTCATAACTTTAAAACGTATTATGGTAAGATTGGAGAATACCCTGATTCATAGTAGTTAATTCAGCATTGCCATCTAATTTACATATGCACGTCTGTAGACACAACAAAAAATAATATAACAGATAATACTTATAGATAATAATAATAATAATAATAATAATGGGTGTTGCCAACGAGACATCGATGGTAAGCGTCTGTTGGGAAAACGCAAATTCATTTGCAGTAGTTATCGAAAGAAGTAGAGAGCACAGGAAATATGAAGAGGCTTGTTGTCACTCAAACTACAGGAAACACAACTGGTGATTAACAGTGAGCAATCACTGATGATGCCTTGTGTGAGAACTCCTAGTGAGTAGTAAGAATAATAATGATGATGATGATGATGATGATGATGATGATGATGATGATGATGACGACGACAACGACAACGACAACGACAACAACAACAACAATAATAATAATAATAATAATAATAATAATAATAATAAAATAGAAATTAAGAGACTACAAGAGGAATGCCCTAAACGATATCTAACAGTTTATGAAGTTTCACATGAAAAACAAAGAATAGTGGTCATTGATCATTGAGACGTCTAATAATAGATGAAAAGAGACAGAGAGAAGCATTTTTTTTCAGTCCAGACAAGGCACATTGTCATCGAGACGTAAGACTCCAGATATAAAGGCGACCCTCTCAGTTGAGAATTGTGCAGAACACTGATTATTTACATTTATATTTCTGCACGTTTGTACAGTCGGAGAGACAAGGAACAGGCAAGGATTTTCAAATGAAAACAGTCCGACGAAAGAAAATATTAGTTTAGAAATCTTTCCTGTAGTTGGGCACCTCTACTGTTAGTTGTGTTGCTCGGGCGTATTTAAAATGAGGTGGTACAGTGCAGAAAGTTCGTCGGAGCACATCATGAGGAAGTGCTTGTATAGAAAAGCAGAAGGATTCAAAAGTGCGGATCCTATTGGATAAAATACTATTTTGCAGCCTTTTCAAAAGGGTGAGCATAGTTGTTGGTGCATCAGGACAGTTGTGACAACAATAATTCACGAATGGCATGTGGTTGTTTTATAGAAATATAAAGATTACTGGCAAGTCTGAGAGGTGTTATAGGCTGGTAAAGAGTGCTCACCTTCTATGCAGCAGACTTGGTAGTATCTTCTATATATTTATTCCAATTCATGTTGGCTGGTAATGGTTAGGGTTAGGAAGTTGGACTCACGAAAACGATGATATCAGCCATGACAATCGGTAGTTATAAGGTTTATCATGATTGACGAAAGAATTACAACTACAACTACTACTAACTACTACTACTACTACTAATAATAATAATTTATAGAAACAAAGTGACTTATAATTGTTATTCATGCAAGAAGAACGTCCTTAAAGATATGTGAGAGTTTATGAATTTAAACAAAATTAAAGTGTAATCGTAAATCACGGGTACATCTAGTATATATATATATATATATATATATATATATATATATATATATATATATATTAGTATTTCATGTATCCACATAAAATTTTATAAGGAGATATCATTTTTATGTATTAACTTTCAGTATTTACTTCAACAATGCTCGATACGTAAGTAGAGCTAGGCAGTAAGTTATGAAAATATATTTATGGCAATTAAGCTACACAGAGGCTCCCGCGTTTCATCTCCGGGAGAATCTTCAGGCAATTTCCGGGAATGAAACGCGGGAGCCTCTGTGAAGCTTAATTGCCATAAAAATATTTTCATAACTTACTATATATATATAGATAGATAGATATATTATAAATAAATATTAGTTCTTTATTACCTACATAAATCGATGTTTCATGCTTGCGCAATCTTCAGTGCAGGAAGTTAATTCCTGACGGTCACAAATCGCCACTGATTCGCAGTCAAGAGCGTTACCCGTTGGTTACCACAAATTAGTCTGGAAGTTAGGAGGAATTTAACTTTGTAAATGCCAAGTCGGCGGGTATATTTACAACAAGCATCGAACAGTGATCAACAACAACAACAGACCGGGTTGGATGTCGCACACACACACATACACACACACACGCACACACACACACACACATATATATATATATATACATAATCAAGAGAGACAAAGAGAGGGAAGAAGAGAGAAGAAATAACGAGCGTGTGTGTCTGTGTGTGATTTGTATAATAATTGTATTTACACTCTCATTGCAATTAACACGAAACCTTTCCCAGCGTTCATAAACGCTAATGAGCATTTAATCGTGGCAAACTTATTAAACTCACCGACAGAGAAAGATGGCGGCCTTACGAATTAACGAACTGTCATTTTTCCAAATGGTGACCTCAATCTCCTTGACAGATTCACGTGTCAGCAATATCTTGTGCTCAAACCTCTCCCTTGCAACACGCTATAACTTACTCAACGGAGGATTTCGTTTATTGTATCTTCAGTATGATGCATATTTTGCTGCGATCCGATTTTAAATGTATTAATGTATACTGGCAAAGTATAAATTAATACATTACGTATAAGTTATGATGGCTGGAGTGTTAGCAATTTCTTTCGTAATCCAGAGTGAAATCCTCGGTAGATTAATACCAAAAACTAAAGTAAATGTTCGCATTCCTAAACCCCTAACATTATAAGGTAAGGTTCAAGGGTAAGTGACGCAATCGTATGGATTGAGTGGCGCGGTTCTCTTCACCCCAGTGTAGTTGTAAATGAAAACGGAGCCTTCTGGTCGCAGACGACTATGGTACAACCTCTTTACTTTTTTCTACTTATAAACAGATCGACATTCAAAACTATTCTATTAGTCTTAATTCTACAGCAATTTTCCGACAAGTGGTGGTTCGGCATCTTTTTTTATCGGCACAAAATCCAGAAAGATAGCAATATAGATACTAGTTAATTGGGAGGCTGATAAATTCCTGTCGGAAGAACTTTATCAAAGTAGTTATTTATACTGCACCTGATTGTAGATCTCCCACTTAACATTGAGAGCATATCTTATTTTTCTTACATTTAACCGTAGTAAAAGCTGTCCAAAAACATTCATCTGGCAGCATCGCAGTCAAAGTGATCGTTGACAAGTTCAATTTAAAAAAAGTTTTTATCGAGCCGTCCTCCTAAATAACTAATTATCTCCAGCGTCACATATCCTCTCTAATCAACTCAATGTGTTGTCTAATTTTTAACCTAGCAAACTGATATAGTCGAGTTGCTTTTGTGTCTTTATAAACGCTTACCTATTTGTATAAAATCATTTTAAATGCATTTACTTCGTAAGGATCCTAAACCGTTTTCATAATTAATCATAGTTGGTTCATTTGATTTATTATTCTTTACCTTCTCATAATATTCTTCATCATTTAAACAATCTATCCATTACATTAAGTATTATAACTCATGAATATATATTTTTAAATTCCATGCGATTTATTATACTCAATTATGCTGAGGAAATGGATATTCCCAAAACAACTAAGCTATTACAAAAATAGAAACTTGTATCCAACTAAATATATGCACTAGTTATCGCATTTCGCTACTAAATTGCGCTTCAAGTGTTGATATGCCGTAAATCAGACAGCCCAAACCATTTACGAAGTGAACTATGCTGTATGTAATAAAGTGGATCGGAAAACATTCAAACTTCTTAGGAGATGCAAGTCGCCCGGGAACTCCTTCGGCTTTGAACGCTGATCGTTTGATGTTAAACATTGAAGCCCAACGAAAATCAACGTCTAGTGAGCTTTTAGAGTTTTCAGAAGTTCGGAAAAGTGCAGTTCTTGAAAAGTTAGTCAACATTCCTGTAATACGGACTGATTTATTTTATTGGTATTTTCTTCAAAAAGGCCGCGAACTTTGCGGAAAACCTAATATTGTCTATTTCTCTTGAAAGGTAATGTGCGTCCTGCTTTGAATGCGTTACTCAAGTATTGTATATCGATCAAACTCGACATCTGAAATATTTTTCTATTTTATTTGTTATGTTTTGTCTCCGTGTTCAGCTCTGCCTTCTGTACACATGGGAGTGGCCCTTTTGATTACTCACACCAGAAACTGACGACTGCATATACAGCCTCGTGCAAGTCTATGGTTTTTGCTTGATGAGATTAAAACACAAAAAAATATGATAGAACAATCACTAACGTAACTTGACGTAACTTTTTGAATGTAATTAAACTTATTAAATTATGAAAATAATTATAATCTAATGCTAAATTTATGAATGGCATGAGAAAATTAAACATTTTAAAATATAACATTTTATTAATATAGTTTATCTTATATATTTTTGTATGCACTTCTTATCAAAAAATATCCATGAATATAAACACACTCAAAATCTACAACTAAATACGCATGGGACCTATAAAGAAAACAAACGAAATACAGCTAATTATTTTACTATTTAGTAGTAGTAGTAGTAGTAGTAGTATTAATAATTAAAGTAACAGATAATCTTTATCCGCTTTATATATAACGGTCTTCCACTGCAGCAGGGTTGGACATGAAGTATATTTTACGTTGGATAACACTCGGATCTACTCTGTGGTCATTCCGAAAGGGTAGAAAATTAGTCCAGTACCTATGTGTTGGCATTCCCTTGTAAGAACAACCTAAACAACCTGTACAAAGCTGAATGAAAAAGATAATTGCTAGGAATGAGCACCCCCTAAGACCAGTTTTTAATACACCTTATTGAAGGGGCCTTAAAATGAGTAAGTATAACGTGGGTGCATAATATAGGTGCAACAACCCATTTAAAAATTCGATTTGTTTTCTTATATTTGTTCCATATTCATTTGATACCAATTAAAAAAGATTCCCATCACTTTAATTTCATATATATATATATATATATATATACATATATATATATATACATATATATATATATAAATAGTTGTTATTGTTTATTAACTATGTAGGTATACGTTTCGTCCTTTTTAATCCGAACTCTTCAGCATAGAGATATGACTATTCACTACTGGTCATGCGATTCGAAACCCTGGACTACAAGTGTTTTTCAACTCTAATCTAACGTCCTTAACCGCTCGGCCAATTTTAAATAGCTGATAAACAATGATAATTTTAACACTTTTGTAGGCGGCTTAACGTCTAAACATTCTACTTCTTTTAAGGGAAGGAACGATGCATTATAAAGCAAGTGACGCCATGCTGTGTTAGTATTACCATTACAGTGCTCTACTTTATCGAGGAGCGACAAATATATATATATATATATATATATATATATAAACATTTTTTTGAAAAACCATAACAATGTAATTTGTTGAAACAAATAAATAACGTTTATTTATTTTAAACTGAGCTTTCGAATATAAAATATTCCTCGTCAGAGAGTTTTTTTTTCTTCTTTTTTTCCATCGTCTGGTGGTATTGACTTGGTGAGAGAGAATGTATGTCCGTGTCTTAGAGCGCGGTTAAGCCATTTTGAATAGAAAGGAGATGACACATTATTATAAACCATTGTTTCGTAAAGGTATAAACATTTTTTTTTAAAACCATAACAATGTAATTTGTTGAAATAAAAAAAAACTTGGTTCTACAATCTGGCTAATATGTAATGTTTTATCATAAAGAGTATAAATAGGAAATTTAAATTAAGTGAATCTTGTTTGATTTGTATATAATGAATATGGAACAAATTTATACAAATCTAAAAAAGATTGAATTTTCAAATGAGATTTTGTGCCATATTCTGCACTATTAATCTCTTTTCAATGCTCCAAAGAAATGAAATTTGGGGAATATGTAATAATTTGTAGAAAATACTTATTAACATTTAATATGAATCAGACGTATATGAATTTTCACGAAGGGGTTGCACCCCCTTTTAAACCCCTTTGAATAAAACTAGGCTATACTAACTATAGCCCAAATTACTGAACCTTATGCTTTGCAACTGTATTCCAAAATCTCTAATGATCGGTTTTAAGTTTAGGAGATTATCCCGTACAATGAAATATATATTTTTACAGTATACTTACAAAGGTGTAATCCGAATTTATTTCAGTATATAATAGGGAACCTCAACTAAAATAATTTTATTTCAGCATATTACAATATAAACAGCTAAAACTATGTGCTAACCAACTGGAAATCTGGCTTCTAGTAAGAAGATTTAGATGTTAGAACTATTGGCCTATTATAGGAATGGCCCTAGGCTGAATATAATGGAACCGCTGCTGTCCAGTTTATTTAGAATTTAGCAAGTTTTTAAAAAATTATGTTGTCTAACTCCTGTATATAAATGATGGTGATGCTTGGACACTCGAAAGTATTATGACATTTATTTACTGAATCTAGGTTGTTTTCGTACAAGCTGCACACTGCGGTTATTTTCTTTTTCAGATTATTACTTATCTACTAATGCAAATATTGACTTGCATTTAAAAACATTTCTTCAATTCACCTAATGACGGTACCGGATAGCCAGATAATATATGGCCAGTTATTCCGCTGAATTTATTGCAGAATCTACATTTTGAGTATACGCCCCATTTAAAATCATATCTGAGTATGTTAATTCTAGTAAACAACTTACTATTATTATAACAGTAGTAGTATTAATAATAGTAATGTCAATAGTATTTAACGTTTGAATATTAGCAGTAGTAGTATTATGAGAGAGGGAATAGTAGTAGTGGTAGTAGTATGACAAGGAGAAGGGGAGATGAGGATCTTCTTTGCAATCATAACGATTCTGAATCAAGTTTAATTGGATGAATGCATAGTCTATCTATCCCAGGCTGTACCAGTAAATAGAGATATACAAAATATATGAAATAACAAATAACTATCAAATAAGTAACTTTTATGAAATGATAAGTAAATAAAATGATATGATAAAAACATATGAAAATAAACACAAAAAATGTGTTATTGATTTTATGAGTTATTCATCAAATCAGTAACATTGTTTATCGAACATATTTTCTACGTATCATTTACTTAAATTTTTTTTTTTATCTTTCTGTGCGACTATTTTGTTTTATTTATTTGTGTATCATATTCATGTGTAAAAATAAATCTTTCATTTCTTTCGGTGGATCTTATGTGGAACGAAGCAAAATCAATTTTAATGAAAACAATACGTGTAGAGGGGAAACGGTTCGGAGGCGAATGGTGTAATGGCGGCGAACATTCATCATTTTTTGACGTGTGAGCTGATTGCTTATTGTTTGACTTTTTTTTCTTTTTATTCCATCTCTTGTTATTTGCTTGGCTGGAGTGTCGTTGACCAAACGAAAGAGATCGAACATCACTTTTTCTCAACTCTATACTATATACCTTTTTCTGCAACTTTTATTCATTCATTTCGTTCGTAGAATTTGGTATATTCGGACTACTGTTCTCATCTTGGGTGTTTTGTAATCTCCGACCTTCTTCACGTGTACTTTCTGGTGATACCAGATCAGGCTGCCCTGTGGCTCCCTGAGACGAAATTCACCTAAATTGACGTTTTTTTTTTTTTTTTTTTTTTTTTTTGTAAAACTTAATTATGTTCTACAAAACCAAAAACAAAAACAACAGCCCCTCTCCCTTTCTCCCTCCCCTTTTTTATGTTTATTTTTCCTACCCTACTCCCGGTCCTGGATATGACCTTAAACTACATCCGATGGTGAGATCCGGCTTACGGACTTTGGGGAATGTGGAGCCTCCTCTTAATTACCATTGCTCCCAGGTCCACCCTTACCCGGAGTGGTATTACCTGTTAGGGTCCCAACTATGGGTTAAATAGAAACAGATATTAAAAGGGGAAAGAAACAAAAAAGAGAAGAAAACAAGACCAGATTCGGCATTAAATAACCCAAAAAGGGTTGATATGCCGTAAAACAAAACTACCAAACTACCAAATCAGGTGTACTTTGTCGAACTCGGGAATCTTTCCGTAGAACTCGCGAATCTGGACGGAATTTCGAATGGAACCCTTTATTTAATCCACGGGGGTAGCATGCTTTTGTTCCATCTGCCATGACTGGGAAGAACTCTTCAGTAATTCGCAATTCTTCGTATCACCCGCACTGAGGATTGAACGTTCAACAATCAACTTAGAACTGAATTATACTTAGTATTATATCAACTGCGCCACGGATCATTGAACGATCTCCGAGGTCGACAAAGTACGCCTGAAGAAGGTTGGCGGTTACATCGGCCGAGACGTTGTGATAAAAATATCTACAATGAGAACAGGAGTCGTAATATACAAAATGCTACGAATTCTCAACCCTCATCTAAAACATTCCGAAGAATAATTCATTTCGTTATTTATCTATTTATTTCCCTTCTCTCTCTCCCTCTCTCTCTCTCTCTTTGTTTATCTCTCTTTCTGTCTCTCTCTCTGCCTTTATGTGTGTGTTTGTCTCTCTCTCTCAGTGTCTCTCTCTCTATCTGTATCTCTCTATCTATCTATCTATCTATCTATCTATCTATCTATCTATCTATCTATCTCTTTGTATCTCTCTTTCCCTGTCAACTCTCTCCCTCTCTCTCCATATCTATTTATCTATCTCTTTCCATCACTATCTATCCCTCTATCTCTTCGCTCTCTGAATCTAGATATCAATCCATCAATCTTATCTATTATCTACTTATCTTTCGGTATTTCTTTCACCCTCTCTTCCCCTCTCTCTCTCTATCTCCAGCTATTTATCAATCACTCTATTTACTTCTCTTTAGTAAACTGATTGGCCGATCAATATGCATTTTGGAACATAGCTTGTATTACTCGAGTCCTATGCCTTATTCTAATTCAACCAAAAATAAAAATGAGATTCTACCATTGTTAGACGATTACATGTTTACAGCCTGGAAAAGTTGGCTGTAAAACGTATAAAAAAAAACAACATAAAAACGACTTTAGACTGGCGGATCAGCTTTACATATAAATATAACGTAAAATTAATCAGATAGCGTTATTAATGACCTCTAAGATTTAGTTTGATTTTTCAAATGTTGGGTTAATATTTGGGGGGTATTTATCTGTTGAACACATACAGTAAAATATTATACTTGAGTAATTGCGTACTGTTTTGAGACGAACGTTTTAGCGGTTGCGAAGACTACAAATTGACTTTTAACTTCGCCGTTAGACACACGTGTATGTTTAATTATTTATTCTGTATGTAGTCTTCGTATTGTCACTCATATTGGCATTCTTCATATAGAAGTTATCAGAAATATTAACTGTAAAAGAGAATGTTCGAGGCTGTTATTTTTAATATTTTACATATGAATCAGAGAAAAAATAACGCGATAAAATTTTGAAATATACTTAGAAAAGAATCTAACAATAATCTATCCTTCAAATTGCATCGCTAAACTACACACAAAAATGACTACATATATTTTTATTTAATCAATGGTAACAAGATCAAAACAGGCATCGCAAACGGTGTCTTCCTAAATGTGTACTTCAGAACATCTAGACGAATAATTAAAATACACCACAAATTCACTCACAACATTGCAATACCCAACATATTTTATATTAATTGCAAAGATAAAAAACCCTACGAACATTTTCCAGAAACAATCAGTAACAATCATATACACCGGACACTTCTCTTATCAACATGCATCTTCTTTTACCAACCCACGCCAATAATACAATAATGTGCAACGTTCTAAATTAGCTAAGAATTCCAACCACACAAACTACATCACACAGAATAAAACAAACATTTAAAACAACAAACCATTTTCGAAAAAAACCCACATCTAATGCAAGTGTATATACTGTCCTATGCAATAATTGCCATCAGATGTAAGTGGATGAAACTCAACAGAAACTATAGAAAAGGCTTGGTTAACATTAATAACATATGAACAATAACACTTACCTAAATGCATTATTCTCTCATACATTACAACATGGTTATTATTTTAACTTTGCACAAAGTAGACTATTCAATGTATTTAAAATTAACTTCGGCGACGACTTCTTAAATCAACACTTATTATAAACTCTAACACGATTAAACTACGTAGCGGTTTCGACGATTTATATCCTTTAATAAAGACACACACACTAGCGGAACATAACTTGAATTTAAATTTAGGTAATTCATTTTACACTACATTGACAACAAATACTTGTACATACTATCGATATAAAATAAATAAAAAAAATGTCATAAACCCATTAAACATTTTGAATTCTAACAGCCATAGTTCGGTCGAAAAAATAACAAAAACATTCTTTTTACATGAAAATAGCTCCCCATTTTTTGAATTCAACCGACTGTTTCGCTTAAACAAATCCGAAAACATGACCTTTAAAAAGCATTATACATTTTGAATTCTAACCGCTATGTTTGGTTCTAACAAGAGAATAAGCACGTTTCTTTCACATCACACCCACTATTTTTAAAATATTGTACTCGTTTTCCATTTCTCCAAATCAATCATCTCGGGGAAGTTTTGAAATGAAGACAAAAGGTTGATGAATACATAAATAATTTTTTTTTTCTGAACTGTTTCATTTTCCATCACGATCGAATATTATTTCCATATATATATATATATATATATATATATATATATATATATATATATATATATATATATATATATATATATTCTAGCCTTTACCTACAAACTGCATTCAAACCCATGAGATTGCTTTCAACCGGAACTCCTACACTCATGAGGGTAAAAGAGGTGACCCCGTACGTATGTGGCGAAACAACTTAACTTCCGAGTAGAGAGCTATCTGTTGATATATCGCTCTGTCTTTATCTCTCCCCAAACGTAATGCGTCTCTCTGATGTTTTCTCAAAGTGTTCTTTTTATAATACGTTTCTATTAAAAACCTAACATCGGCGTCCGAGTGACTGTGTTCACAGACAAGGAAGAACCTTTCTTCCCGACGACGTCATAAGTGTATGTTCGGTGTATGTTCAGAACACCCTCCTCTTGACTTGAGAACATAGATTAGAATCAGATAACCAAGCCTACATGTGCTTTAGCTTGACCTTACATCACAGAGTTAGTTACTTATATTTCTTATATCGTTCTTCTTCGACCCAGGACTGTACACCGTTGACTCTGTCTCCGAAAGCTTAGATAGAGCACTTTCACTTTACTCGAATGCCCAAATACATGCATTTTGGATTTTAATGTCCACCACCGTGACTGGTTCGGATTATCCAGTGTTACTGATGCGACTGGGAACTCTACTTTTAATTTCTCTTCAGCTCACGACCTATCACAGGCTGTTACTTTTCCGACCCGCCTTCCTGATCGTGCAGACCAGCAAGCCTCACTTCTCGACCTGTTCTTGACCCCACTACCCGAGGCTTCTGTAGCGAATTTACAGAGCCCGCTCGGAAACTCTGATAACGTTGTGGTTAAAATACTTATCACAAGGTGCCGGACTATCACTAGATTGGCTAATGATTCAAAGATTTTAGCAAAGATCGGGAGTAGACTGATTCAGCGGTAGTTTAGATGATCAGTTCTATCTCCAGCATATTTGAAGACTGGTACCACAGAGTCAATTTTCCAACTATCAGAGAAACAAGATTCAGTGAGGCGTTTGTTGTATAGTTTGGAGAGGACAGGGGCCAGCTCAGCAGATCATTTCTTTATTACTGTTACTGGTATAAGATCACGCCCACAGGCTTTGGAGTGGTCATGGTTTTTCATGATGTCTTTGACTTTATGTAATTGATTTTCGTCAGAATTAAAATAATTCTAGTAACACGGTTTTATATCATTATATATTAAGTTTACGTTTCGTACGGAGAGACAATATAAACGTTGTGCAACATCTTTCAGTTCAGAGAATTGATTTTTCTACATAAACGTTCATCGTAATCATTGTCAGACGTACTTTTCTATAATAGCATAATTACAACGGTATTAAAAACCTTACTAAATATATTTTAAAGAGTGACTATTCTAGAAAATTCGGTAAATAAGTGGTCCAGAACGAAACCTGCAGATGTGGCAAATCAAGCCTGTCAGACTTTTACAGACTATACCACATATGGAAAAGGTCTGAGAGATGCCATAAATGAAACCACCTCTTGTCCGTGCTTGATTTAGCAATACATGCACTCGTTGGTTATTCAACAAACCTGCATATGACATAGTTACCAAGTTAAACGTATATTAGTTGTCTCATCCTTGCTGCTTTCTTCTGCTGCTGGTGTTTCATCCTATTCTTTTCAAAAAGTTAACTGCTTTCAAAATGTGAACGGCGAAAAACTGACAACTGCATCACGAGAACGCCCCCGCACATTCCTCCCAATTGATCAACCATTTCTTGGCCAAACATGGAATTTCAGTTGTTCGTCAATCTCTCTACTCTCCAGATATGGCTCCTTGCGATTCTAGTTTTTTTTTAAATTGAAGACGCGATTAAAAGGTTCGCATTTTAAGACAAGAGAAGAGATAATACGAACGCGACGGCAGAGATAAACACCATTCCAAAATAAGACTTCCAGAGGTGTTTCCGGCAGTGGAGTGATCGGTCAGTTAAGTGTGTGCAGGCACAAGACGCCTACTAGTTTGTGTCCCAACACCGTCAGGTATTTTAAATATTTTCATGTCCTATAGTCTAATACTTTTTAGACAGGCCTCTTATATTGCACGTCTGAAGTTTTTTTGGGAAAAATAATTTAAAGTATAATCATGTTCACAATCATTGCCGAGATAGAAAATTAAAAATAACATGTATATCATGAAGTCAAGTAATAGAAACTGAAGGAAAAGCTATTTTATTACTTCACATAGTTTTGTTTTATTTAAGACTAGCAAGGTTACCCGGCGTTGTCAGGGGAAAAAGTGTAACCTATTTCTATTAAAACATCCATCTCTCTATCCTTTCGATCTTTCTCTTTCTCTCTATCCCCCTTTCCTCTTTCCCCTCCTGTTTTTCTAACTTCCCCCCCCACCATTTTCATTCCTTGGACATACACGCACATATACACCGACAAATCTCTTTATACAGATTCTTCTTAAAATGCGTCGCAATTTACTTTCCAAATCAGTACATAAGAACAGTGCATATGGCTAAAAAACTGACTCCCCTGACGGAACCTGGCCTAATTGACCGCAAATGAATAAATAATTTCTTTTACATTTTAGATATTATACATTTGGGGTGTGATCTCTCGCTCCTTGATTTGCGTAAGAGAACTAAAAAGCTGCGTTACATATATTTATAAGATAATTTATTTTCAATGGAGTTAGTAGGTTCTCTCACGCAAATCCAGAGGATAGAGATCACAATGAAAACTCATTGGACTTTTTAAATGGTAAAGATAAAACTTCTACGACATTTAGCTGACTGACTGATGTGGGGGGAGGCAAAAGAACGACGCACGAACCCACCTGTTCTCTTGAAAGGCGAATTTCAAAAAGGGTTTGACATCCCGTCCCCGGTACTCGCTACGCCTAAGCGTACTGGTCGAATCACCACTCGAGTGTAGGGGCCTATACTTATTTTTATTTTCAAGCAATGTAGAACATTGAACACGTAGTTATTTATCTTATTTATATGTATTTTTATTATCAGTACATTTTGATTTTATATGGAACGATATTTTCTCTACCTTTTTGACTCTATACTTAATATCTATTTTGTGGTTAAATAGTATTAAGTTTCGATACTTGGACATTGTGATTCGAACAAAAAATACAAATACCATCTGGCCAATCAAATACGAATCTGGCGGTAGTCACATGAGGCAACGCCGATCAAGAATATATTTATTTACTCCTCTGCAGGAGTTAGGCACAAGGCCAGTTTTATCTTACTCCCACAAGTAAGATGTGACCACAGCTTGGGTCGAGTAAGTGGGGTTAAAAGCCAGCGCTCGAGAGGTGAGCACTCTGGCCATTTAAAAATTGCTTGGGCAGCCCCGTCGGCATTCCCTGGTAGGCGCGCCTCAAGCAGTAAGCAATAAACTTACTCCTCCCCAAAGAGGGGAGGCGAAGCCTGGGAGGGTGGACCTCCTAGAACTGCACAGGACAAACCCACAGACAGGTGGAATCAAGCCCCGAAGGCCAAGACGATACCGGTCTATAGGGTGCAGTATCCATCGGAACAGATACTACACTTACTTCCTAGCGTGTGCCAGGTACCATCTTTGCGGTGTTTGTTTTAGCCGGGTTTTGCTTTAAGCTGAACATAGAGGGAGGCAGAACAACAAACAACTGCCATTTGTGTAATAGTTTTTCAATGTTTTTATTGGTTCAAGAAACCAATCTTTCTGCTATTGTATAAACCTTTTGACGTTACATTCCGAACAGACATCTACGCCAACATTTTAAAATCCTAAAAGACAAATTACTTGTTTGTTTTTAAAAACAGCGAATTGCTTAAACGAATATTGGAGAATTTGATTGTGTTTAATGATTGTAAATCTAAATAATTCCTATAAACACAATGATTTCATTGTTTAAAGCTTTTTTTTAAATACATTCTTCACTTCGATATTCTTTTTACAAATGTTATTTTTGTAAATAATATTTATTTCAAAAATGAATTTCGTTTTTATTACGTTCTAATATATTTCCGTTTTTTTCATGCATCTAACATCAAATTTCCGCTAGTGACTCCAAATGGAACTAAAAGTAAATGTCGATCATGTCCTTAGATTTTTACATTATTTAACCCTTATTGAAAATTATTCGAATATTCTAACTTTTAATATATTATTGCTTTCTATAACACACACACACATTGACTTTTATATCGATAAAATATAGAATATATACCCGTATACAGTATATAATATGTTTCCTATATTTGTCCATAGTCCTATATAATACTACCACAAATAAAATATTCCAACTGATCGCTGATTGATTTGCTTAGTAATTTGTTCTCTATTTATTAAGCTTATTTTTTTCTCTTTTATTTATTGCAGCCGTCGTCGCGACTTAGAAAGATATAAATGATGTTAGCAGTCAGTCGGGCAAAAGAAAGTCTAAAAAGTGGTCGATGCATCGCCATGCTAGTGTTTAAAACCTTGTTAACATTTACTCTCTTTCTATTTTCTTTTTCATTTGTAAACCCCTGATTGCATTACTCCTGTTTTATGTGTGTGGGGTATTTGTACTTATTACGTTTAGACTACTTTCTTTATCTTATTTTTCGTTTGTTACCTTTGGCCGGCATTATCTTTGAACAGGACCAAATCTTATCAGCCGAAAAAGTCAATATCTACATTAGGTTTAATATAACTTTCAAACTCCAATTTCTTTTTCTTTCACGATTTTCTGATTTCGGTTACAGACAATGTATTAGATCGTTGGATACGCTTTTTGCAATCATAATGCAACGTAAACTTGTAGGAATAAATATTGCAAGTAATTATTGAATCAAAATAGTGTCCACTTGAACTAATAACCTTTTTCCAATGATAAGATAATAAGATCACGTACCTAAAGAAGTTTTTAGACTAAGTTGTTAGAGATTCAATAAAAGAAATGATGTTATGATGTTATATATAAAATGCACATGGGAAGATCGGACATATAAATTTGACTATCAAGCGATTTAAAATGTAAAACATTACATACATGAGAATAGCGTATGCGATAAACCTAAACGGAAGTAAACGAATCACGTGACTTTTCACAAGTGACAGCTTTACGGGAGTCACCCGTTTAGACACCAGCTTGTAAGTTATTCTAACATTCTGTCCTTAACATATAATGCAGTGTGGATTGTTCTTATGTCCACACGTTTCTTCCATAATCCATATTACCTATATCGTTTTATTTTTTTCGGATGTCGATATATTCAATGTATATCGAAGGGATAAAAAGGGATTAAAGTGCGTTTGGATTTACTTGTAATTTTAAGCACTTTCTCCACACTGCTCCCACGCAAAGAGTTTTTTTCACGTTCTACAATTCATCGGACTTCTTTTCAACGGAAATTTACCACCCGGACAATCTGCATATCTTTTTTACGGAACTTTTCTTTTCATTCACTGCGTTTTTTTTAACAAAAATTATTTAAAAAATAATTTTCATATTTTTCAAATATTTGAACTTTGGTTTTTTCGAAAGCCAACTTATCCATCTGTATTTCTCCTCTGATGATAAGATCTCGATATTTGAAAAGCCTTGGCTTAAGGAAAGAATAATAAACACTAGTTTATTACTGAATACACCTTGCATTGAACAATTGAAATTTGAAATAAATTTGGACAATCGTCGCATATTTATCACTCTTTTTTCTTCTCTCTCTCTCTCTCTATATATATATATATACATATATATATATATATGTTTTGTTATTTTGCTTATATATATATATATATAAATATATGTATATATATATATATATATATATATATATATATATATATATAAGCAAAATAACAAAACACTTTTAGCTCAGAGGAACCGTAAAGTTAGGGTAGTCTGTGTCAAACAATAAACTGTTCTAGTGTAAATACACGTTTAAAAAAGTATACTCAAAGTGTTTAGGAGTCCAAATGTTGTCGTTAAAAAGCTGATTGTTCGACAGTGGTCAGTTTAGTTCGTGTATCCTGTATATGTTAATGAAGTGAATGTAAAACTTAGTTTCTCAAGAATGCCCTGCTTTTGATAAGATGCGGTAATACGCATTGAAACGTTGGTTGATTGATGTAAAGCTATAGTATTGTTTATGTAATTTATATATATATATATATATATATATATATATATATATATATATATATATATATATATAAATATATATATATATATATTTCATCATTTTGGGGGAGTACAACATTTTATTATCTCAAACATAGAGGGAAGGCGAATTTTATCGTTCATGATTAAAAGTTAATCAAGAAAACACAGAGCAAGCCGACCGGTTTCGCCATCTCTTAACAAAGGCTGTACTGAGGGATTAAAAAAAAACGAAGGATTTAAAAAAGGGGGTGAAAAAAATAACAGAAAATAAAATAACGTTATGGTATATGTATAATGGAGGATGAATCTTAGAAATTGATCACATCTAGTCCCAATAGATATTCCCTTTGTAAGCAAAGGGAATGACGTTTAAGACGAACGTGGATCGGCTCCAAGATTTTTAGATGGTATAATAAGTGAGCATGACTGAGAATGGTGAAGGAGTCCATGCTAACATTCTTAGCGCACGGCGGGTTTTTAAGTAAATGGTATGTAATAGAAGACCCGTATGTGTTTTTTTTGAACGTCCGTTGACCGGAAGGTTCCATTCCTAATCTTACTCGATATGTGCTGTTGGAATCTACTATCTAATCTTTACGCACTGCAACTACATTTAAAATGATGAATTACATTATTTTGATGGTGGGGGACGAGGGTAAACATATTTAAGAGAGGCTGCCAATAAAGGTTTTCTAAAAACACAACACACACATTCGAAGAAAAATAGCAATTTTCTACTGCTGAGCTGATTTGTGTGGCGAATTTCTCACTTACTGTGCCTAACAAACGTAAACAAATGTAAATCTAACATTTAGTCACCGTATTTGGTTTCATTTCGGAAAAAAAAATATTTTCCTTTTGATGACTGACCTAATCACATGTAGAAGATAGCCATTATTGGACAAAGTATTAGTTATACTTTTAATTTCTTCGTCCAATTTTGATTTCATAAGGGCTTTGTGTGTTATGGTCAAAATCAAGTTTACCTTTCGTTTGTTAGGACAAAATGAATCCCAGCGAGTATATAATCCTGTAAACGTAGGTTTACTGTATATAGCTGTAAGGTATATAAATATATATCTGATCTTTTCGTCATTGGAGTTTAGCATTATATATATATATATATATATATATATATATATATATGTGTGTGTGTGTGTGTGTGTATGTGTGTGTGGGTGTGGGTGTGTAATAGTAGGCGTAGGACCCGACGTTACTTGATATTTAAGGAGGTACACTATGTAATTCTTCACTATGCTTATAACACAATGATACTTTTTTACTGCCCTCCACCCGTTTTACCACTAATATATTCTGAATAAACTTACATTTTGGAAAATTCTCTGAATCAGTGTGTTCTATATATATATATATGGTTTTAATTTTATTATAATCGGATATACGCATTTTTAATTTAAAACGGTTTGTTGCAGTTATAACTCCCTTTGAGTGAAGACACATAGAGATTTGGCACATGGAAAGGGACGTATACATTTGGAAACTCTTCCATTGTGCTTACCCGGAAATTTTATGCATATGATTTTAATTTCATCAAAATAGGATATATTTTAAGTTTTTACGAGGGTTTTTACTTTCATAGTTTAATTATAGGGGGCACATAGAAAGTTACGACTAATTCCTTTGTCTTTCTCGGAAAATAGTATATATATATATATATATATATATATATATATATATATATATATATATATATATATATATATATATATATGTGTGTGTGTGTGTGTGAGTGTGTGTGTGTGTGTGATTGATTGAGATTTCATCAGAATAGAAGTGTTAACTTAAGTTCTGTTCTAATAGCTTCCTTAGGTGAGTACTTTGGGGTTCAGGATTACTTCTATAATGTTTCCGGATAGCTTATACATGTAAATACACTTTTAGCTTGTATGTAGATTCTCTCGTTTATTTCCATAGAGAACACACACACAGGCGTTTACAGTAGATATATCTATAATGGCAGATTCAATTTTACGGAACAAACGCTAGACTTTCTTTATTGTTGGCGTGTTTGGCTGGGGTAAAAGTAACAATGACCCTTCCTTTTTGAACTTCAATCATTATTAAGTTATGCAGGTTTCTTGATGTATGATATGTCTTTCATCTTATATTCCCAAGAGAATTTCCCGGATCTTCTTAAGAATAAAGGGAAGATATAATAAAAGAAAAACAGAAAGAATGAAGAATATATAGAAATTGGTGCAATAATGGAGATTAAACACGATGTTGATATTGAGGTGACTCTGTTTTTTGTTTCCTCTCTTTTTCTGATTTCTCTTTACACCGTCATTTTTATTTTAAGGTCAACTAGATTACCTCTAGTATTTATTTACATTATTTTGGAATTAAAATTATTATTTTTAGTTTACACCAGTCAATTTTGTCTACAGGTAACGACATTTAGCATAGACTAATGTATTATATTGTAATATACAAGCGGTTTTTTCTTTTGCCAATGGCTTTAATATTAGGAACGAATCTTTAGGCTGTGTTTACTCACCTTGACTTATGCGCGGTTATATCTGACTAAAGGTGTAATCTTATTAACAGTTTTGTCTATTTTTAACGTTTTTAACTTTTCTAACATTTTTCATCTTATCGTATTAACGATTTTGATTTTACAAATGATGTTTATTAGATTAAAATATGAATATCATAATTATCTTCCTCGTGTGTTTCTCTCTTTGTAATTGCTGTCTGCTAGGGATCGTTCGGAACCGCTTCATCTTTGTAGACGATGACCATTCTCTATGTTCGCAGTTCAAGACACAAACGCGTACATATCGCGATAACCAGGGAGCGCAACAATCTGTTCTTCTAGCTGGGTGTGATGTTTCTGTCATTCGATATAAGCCTTAGTTTGCCTGTTGCTTGCCCACTTATTGTTGGGGCTTCAGGCTTGGATCTGGCATTGGTTAGAACTGTCTCAAAGTTTTTGACGGGTTTTTGACGGGTTTTAGATTCTAAACTCTGACCTTGACATACATCAAGTGAAAGTTGCCAACATTCCTAAATGAAAGTGGCAATATCGAAATCGACTGGATTCGAACTTCGCACACCCACGTCGTCAGTTCGCGTCGTTATCTACTTAACCACTGTCGTATCCTTTTATCTATGATAATCCCCATGTTCACGAAAGATCCCTTACATATCATACGGGGACAACGTTACAAATAAGGAAGTAAGGAAAATACGTAGGCGAGTACTTGAGTCACATAAATATTTACTGACAACTCTTAAATAAAGGACAGTTGAGTGGTAAATCCATGTCAGACGATCATCAGGTCTCTCAAAATGAAACTTTCAAGGTACTGTACAGAAAAGAAGAAGGATTGACATACACAGAAATGAAAGGGGAGGTTCAACACCCAACGCGTTACAGTTCTGGCGCTGAGTAACAGGGAAACTGATTGCGAAGTCATTTTTGCTGCCCAACGTTCATCCAGACCAAGTGAGAAATAAACAGTTATATCTTACAAACGCGTATCACTTTACAAACTATACTGGTCGAAATGCAAAATACGACAAGTTCAATTCTTTAATATTCAGACATTACATTATAAAAAGACTTTGAATAAAAGCTTATTTTAATTGAAAGCGAAGCAAAATGATGCCAATATCGTCTAATGTAAAATATAATTTTGGGATGTAAGCGAGTGTTAAAAGACTTGTTTGAGTGACAGCTTCGCAATTTTGAAAATGGCGTTCATCGCGATCCAACTCTTCAACTGTTTCATTTATATATCTACATGTTATAATATTACAGACGATGTTTATGTTACTAATATAGTATAATATTCATGTTATACTCGTCGGATATGATAACTTGTTGTGACCGTAGTGATCGCACTTACGCTGTTTATCTTATTAAAAGTTATTTTGTAAGTGTTGACGGTACTTATCGTAAGGAAGTTGTTGGTCTTACTGAATTTGTTATGCAGTATATTTAGATAATGTTAATGATTTCTTTTCGTTATAAAAAAGTCCCCTAATCTCGTGACAATACAAAACCTCGTTGCAACTCTCGTGAGATAACGCAGGTCAGAGATTGAGACTTGATCCAATTATTTGCTCACTTGTCGCTTGACTGAACAGATGAGCCGTGTTTGTGCTCGGCCTCTTCAAACAAACGCTTCAGTGTTGTTTGTGTGCATCACACGACGTGGCTGCCTTATTATTACAATCATGTGCATTCTATTGTAGTAGGGACTTGTAGTAATGATATTACTATCCAAATCATATTTAATTGTCATGTTTCGATATAGTTTGGTGGGGCAATCAATTTATAATTATGTGCTCATAATCATAAGTGCTCGATGAGTGAGAGTACCAATAAGATTTATTTTTCTTATATATATATATATATATATATATAAAACCAATCAGATTCTTTAAAGACATCCACACTCTATCACACTGTTAGAATGAGATAGACCACAGCTGCTTGCACAGAATTAAAGTTACCTTAGGCTAACAATACATAAATAAATAAACTAACAAATAAGTAAGACAAACTAAACTAAACTAAAACCCAACAATGTAAAAAATAAAACATAAAATAAAAAAAAAACATGGAAAATACAAGAACCCACGTGCTAAAATAAGTTAACTCATTATATTGACACAACAAAGAAACTGGATACTGGCCATATTTATAAATACCTATTCTGTTCTATTTATCGTTTCCCGTTGCAGATGTGTGTATACGTTTTAAGTAACGTACACCATTATTTTTGGAGCACACGTGTTCAGGGGATTTCTTTGCAGTCACTTACTACGTGTTGCTAATTTTAATAGAATGAGTATCATCTAATAATCCTACTCGTCGAAGATAATACTTTGTAGAGAGGCAATGCGAATAAATCTTATATTTGTCGTCAATATCATTGTCGTATTAGAGCGTGACCAAGTAGGGTCGTTTATGAAAAGTGCTAAGAAAAATAAGTATAATGACTAAGAAAACGGTCTAAATTAAACCACATATTATTGTACTTAGATTAACTTTAAATATAGAAAAAAAACAACGAACAAATAGAGAAATATGCTGCGAACACCTAAAACAGTGTTAGCAATTCGAATGTTCGTGATTCGCGTTAATTTTATGTTCGAACAGGTGGCTCCAGCGGAAATTAATTTTAGCGCAGACTAATATGAATAAAAAAGATAAGAAATAACATAAGAATCTAGTGACACCGACACCATTATATTTTACGTGATTTTTTGCTGATAAATGACGAGGCGCTGGGGGTAAAATAATATTAGCCAACAGAAACGCTTGGATGCTAACTTTGGGGAACTGTACTATATTTTAAGCAGACTAGACCGTTGAATACAATTTTCGTTTACGGCAAACGAATAAACTTGTTTTTATTTTAATAGAATCGGGTGTCTATTTGTCGTGTATATATGGATGTGTGTGTATTTCACGCTCCTACGAGACTTGCACATTATTAAATGTTACCATTAATCGATTATTCATAGCAATGAAATAAAGAAATGCAACGTATGAAAATACCTTTTAAAATACTATTGAACAAATAATTACGCCATTAAATTAGTCAGAATGCGTTTATGTTTCTTTATGAACAAGTTAGCCCTTTTAATCTATTTTTAATAAGCGAGGGAAACCATGAATTCATTTGTGACCATTCTAAATTTTAAATACTTTCAGACGAACCTAAAGTCATTTCGGTTGTAACGTTCTTGGCAAATCCTTACGTATTAAAATATTCCACGTTTTTTAAGCTATTTCTATGTAATAATTTCATAAATACAGATTAGAACATTCTGTTTAAATTAATTATATTTTCATAAAAACTTTCTTAAATGTAAAACTAAATGATACCGTATAATAATATTTAACATTGCAAATTTGATTTAAAATAATTTGGGAAACTATAGGTTCAGTATAGACAAAAGCGAAAAGAAGGAAAGTTAAATGACTGAAAGACAACGTCGGGAAGGTAGATCATGTCTTAAATAACACCTCATGATTAGAAGGGTTTAGTGACTTACGTCTATAAAGATATAAACACTTAAGTATTTCAAACAGTATGATGAGGACATCTGGGAGTGAAACTCTAATGTATTTGTGTAGCAATTGAACATTCGTCAGTATTACTATTATATGTGTATGGTGTGCATATATGTATAAAATGCACAATCCCCCCCATATATATATATATATATATATATATATATATATATAGATATATATATATATATATATGTAAAACATAATACATAATAATACATGAATATTAAACTCCCCTAAAGTGAAATAGCAATGGTAACAATCACAATAACAATAATAATAACGATGATGATGCTGCTAATAATAATAATAATAATAATAATAATAATAATAATAATAATAATAATAATGATAATACTAATGATAATAATAATAATAATAATAATAATAATAATAATAATAATAATAATAATAATAATAATAATAATTATAATATAAATTCAGAAAAATAGTAATTCTCTAATTTAAATAGTGGTTACCGAAATAAAACAAAGAAAGTTAATAATGTAAAAAAATAAAACTGCAAAATTCGAATATATTCACCCTTACAAAAAATGACTTTGCTAAAAGCATAATCGACCCAAACACAACACCCTAACCTTTACTCTAACCTTAAACTTAAGCCTAACTCATTAAAACCCGAATGACTTAGATATTATTAAAAGTTCATGATTAACAGATGCAACTCATTCGAGGACCAAAGATTTTACATCCGCCGTCGCTTTAATTTGTTACACAGTGTTAGGTGAAACATATTCATCAAAAAAGCATTACACCAGAAGAAACTCTTTTCCTTTTGTTATCGTCCTCACCGTAAATATATTTAGAAGGTGGAGTAGTGTCTCTTCAACATTCCAGACAGCAGACATTTTGAATTTGCACGTGTCACAGAAGCAAGTAAAACGTGTTAGACTAAAAAGTTAGTATGTATTCACTTGTAAATATAGAATAAATATTAATTATTGATTGATACAAAACAGTTTTATTCAATGCCTTGTATATATTCATCCGATAGTTCAACCATACTACCACTACACATCAACTGGCAACAATAGGATGAGACGAACAATGACGGTAAAACAGATTAAAAGAAAAAAGATCTGCATGTAGAAGAAACACCTGAAAAAGAATGGCGATTTCTCGATACTTATTTGAAAAAGATTTTAACAAATAAACAGAAGATATTTAGAAAAAAATAACAATAAAGTATTGTTTCTGCTTTGGATCAACACTTTACACGGACACTTCAGATTCAAAGCGTTCACACCCAAATTACTAAGTATTTCGCAAACATTTGCAAACATTAAATAACTATACTACGACGAACCTCGATAAATTACTATTACTCTATGGTTTACACGTTAAAATACATTTTCTCAACTGCTTACTCCCACGAGTACAATCCTGTTGACGTACCGGTTCCCGTTAGATCACCGAAGTTAAGCGACGCCGAGCCTGGCCAGTACTAAATGGGTGACCATTTGGGAATACCAGGTGCTGTATGTGCTCTCTGCTTATCTCGGCATTGTTTCCAGTCGTCTTGAATTGCTTGCCATTGGAATCAAGCAGTGCCGACTCTGGAGAAGTGTCGTTAGTAATTACGCAACCCTTGCTTCACGATTATATGCGCAGCCAGCCCCTTACAGGGGTGTCCATACTCTCTCTAGACTGCACGGAGTAGCATGTCATTCGCACGAAGACGATACTTAGAAAGCGCGTTTATTATTAAAAAAACTAGGACCAGGGGAGAATACTCGGTACATTAATCTTATTCTTCTGAAAGACACAAACGAATTAACCTTTACTGAAACGGTAGAAAAACTTACAGATATTTTTAGCGTTCAGCAATGTTTTTATTATCGTTTATTATAATTGTCGAAGACTGAGAAAAAACGATGCTGATGACTATATTACCATGGCTGGTAATACAAATCGTGAATGCGAAAGATTTCAAATGAAATCTTTTACAGAGGATCAGTTTACATGTCTGATATCTATTGCAGAACTGCAATCTCCACATGATTCGGACATACACACACGTTTACTTTAAAGACTAGACCAGAATAAAAATGTCACAGTCACATCTCTTACTACGGAATGCCATCGTTTACGTAGCCATAACCGCAACACTATAATGGTACAATAGTCTCGTAATCCATCTACTACACGCAGTGTCCGGGAAAAGGCTAATAAACCTCCTAAAATGTTGTATACAAATGTATAGAAACCGTAGACTATGTGGCCTTTGCGCTTGGAAAACTGTGTCGTATTCGTTCAGTCTTTGGTCAGATGTGAACTCCTTCTAGACAGAAGCATTTTTCGTATTTGTCCAAATTCAAGGGCCAGGTTTGGGGAAATTGATTTGTATTCACATTAAAACGGACTTTGTTTCGTATTACGCCCTGATTGTCAGTCAAGAATATATGGAAAATTATGGTTTTATTAGTACCACTCTGAGTATCCGATGGTCACAGACAGTATTAGCATGAGTAAAAGGTATTATTTATTATTTTTATTAAACAATTTCTGAAATTACATGAACTTATGTGTCTTCAATATTTTCTGTTTTCCGTTTTAAGAAGTTTGTTTCGATGAGTCACCTGGAGTCCAGTTGTAAGGTTATGCCGGGTGTACACCTACTATGCAATGCGATTCAATAGAGTATGTAAATATCTCCACTTGCCCATCTGGAAAAAAATGGAATATCCAGTGTAGCAGCAAGTTCTGGAAACATACAAGAAAGAATTGTTGGAAATAAGTCATACACCAGCCACTATAGCTATCCAATTCCTACAGCTACATACCTAGAGAATAGGGTTATTAGATGGGTAAAGTAGCATCTCTAGTTGAAGTCAGTGTCCTGAATCATGCTGGCTTACACAGGGCGGAGCGAAAACATGGCTCATGTACGACATGATAAAAAAACCGGAACCTAAGAAATATCTCCAGTATTCCAGTAATCATAGGAGAACCCGAGCTCATGAAACAGAATTTCAAACAAGTGAAACAAGTGTGAGAGAGATACAAACACTTGCACTTAAAGTGACGGTTAGAATCCTCAAAAGATATATCGGTTAGGGTCTTTGAAATAGCGAGTGAATATCTGGCATCTGGTTAGATGTCCCATCTATAGAAGTAACAAAAATATAAGGAAATTAAAACAGAGAGTAAAAAGAGAGATATACATACATACATATGAAGAGTTCGAAAACGCTATCAATCCAATTAGATTAAATTGCTACCTTCCACAATAATAGGTTTAATATATAAAATGTAGATTTTGACTAAAAGCTTATTTTGATTGAAAGCAAAGATAAATTATGGTGGTATAATATTATGTAAAATTCGACTTTGGGGAATTGTCGGATGTTCACATGGAAAACTTTTCGTAGCGATAGTTTCGTCATTTTAAATATGGCGTTTATCTCGTTTTGCAGTCGAACTCTTCATATATATATATATATATATATATATATATATATATATATATATATATATAGAGAGAGAGAGAGAGAGAGAGAGAGAGAGAGAGATAGAGAGAGAGACATTCACAGAAAGAATGTCCCTCACTAGAGCTAGATTAGCACTCGTTCAAATCCTGGATCGAACCTATAACAATTTAGCTGATAGCCGGTTGCGTTAATCACGGGAAGAGCGCCGTTGGCGACCGGTCTTCTGTTATATTGACATTAACAGCTACTCGATTAATTTTTTTACAGAGAGCTTAGTAATGCTTCAAACATTAGTTGGCGATATCACTTACTACAGTGCTTAACAGGGTATTTTTTATTTGTGTCTTTTAATACATTTTATTTCTTATCTACCAGTGATTTCAGATATGCTGTCCTTTCAGTAAATCTTTGTGTCTATTTCGTTCATTGGCAACAGTTCGATTAATAAATCACCCGAAAAGACATAGACTAACACCGAAATCATAGATAATCCTTTCAAGGATATTAATTTGTCTGAGACTCTGAACATTACTTGTCATGGCATAAATCTGTAGATTTAGGCTTCATCGACTTAAATTCTTCTTAAAAGCTTTTCTTTGATAACGATAGTTTTAAATACATTCACTTACATTGTTTTTATCATATTATACTTTGGGGTGGGATAACGCGAATCTTCTATTTCAATGTTTAAATCCAAACAATGACGTTAATACTACAGATAGCACCGAATAAACTTCGTGTAATCTTCTTTATTCTCGACATCTGGCACTTAAAGATGTATTTTTAAACATCGGCGAAGTTTTATAAAGCAATCACACACCTTTATATACAGAAGAAGAACAATTATATACGTCTGTTTATTAATACAAGTTAGGGTCTACGGCTTCATTAACGAACGCGTGTGTTTGGCGCAGTTCATGAGGTAAAATAAATAAGTCTAATTCTGGCCTAGCTATAACAGACACCAACGTCGGTCGATAAGACGACGATTCCTCATGACTTCATGGTAAACATTCGGGACAGCAGAGGCATGGCAAATTCGTTATGTATTATTAACGATATAAAAACATTATTGGCGGCAAATCAAGTTATTTGAATGGTCGGTTTTAAGTTCAATAAAAAGAGCAATACTTACACAGTTGGGATGATTATTTTGTTGGAATTGATGCTGTAACGACTGCAGCAAGAGAATAGATGATTTGTATTGTGTATGCAAACCTTGTTTATGCGATGTGTGTGTCTGCTACCAGTTCGAAGAGCCTGTTTTTTAGGGCTGAGATTTACCTCAGTATTTAAACAGACATTTCAAATATCTTTTTCCAAAGTTTTAGTGGCCATATCTTTATGAATCCTGTTCATCGTGCTTTCATGAATTATTAACTCTTACCTGTTTATAGATTACGTATCATACTACAGTTTAGAAAATAATTTGTATCTATAAACATTCAGAATGTGCGCACTTAAATTCTACGCGTTCTCTATACGGAGTGGAAACGCAAAATAGGCCCCGAGTCCATTTGCGTCGTATATCCTTCATTAATTCATCAATCATACTCACCTTACATAACATAACAGAAGGAACACCTACAAACACAAGCGGATATCAATGGGGGTTTCATAAAATTTATATGACATCAAAAATTAGTACAAGACCGGCTCGTTCGATAACGTGCAGAACACGTTCGTGCATTCATTGAAACGTAAAGGAAAGCTCTCGTCGAAGAAAACGTTAAGGCCTAGGTAGACAATTTCGAGACTTATGGAACCTTGGAAACCCTTACTGCAATTAGTGACAATCGTTTTCGCCATTTAAGACGCCCCATGTGGTGTACAGCTGAGCCGAGCGATAATGTATGAGAACACATTCAGAGAAGACTAAACGGTGTTTAAGCAGACCCTGTACGCATCGTGTCTTGTAAGGTTATGGGAACAACATTATTCAGCAAGCGCTCACACTTCAAACTGTCGCACATAATGGATTGAAAGAAGATATTGGAGGCTGTGTTTCTAGACTGATTTTGAGTGAGCACTTCTCAGCTCAGACCTTGGCTCGCAATTTTCTCTGTTAGCTTACTCAATCGAGAGAACTGCACATGGAGACTCAGGAGTATCACTGAACTGAAAAAAGTGACCAGGAAAAAAGTTCAGAGGCATACCTAGGTCGGTTAGTAAGGATGCCATCGACTGATTAGTGTTGAGTCATCAGAAAATGCACATAGGTCAATGTAGCTCATCTCAAACACATGCTTAGGATATGGGAAGAGTACAGAGACTCTCATGAGTCAACACAATTCTATTTATCTTCCTCCCACAAGGTAAGATGTGACACAAGGTCGGGAACGAATGAGCGCTCGAGACTTTGAGTACTCTGGCTGTTTAAAGATTGCCTGGGCAGCCCCGTCGGCATTCCACGGTAGGGGCGCCTCAGACAGTAAGCAATAAGCTTACTTCTCTCAAAAGAATGGAGGCAAAGCCTGGGAGGGTGCACTTCATAGAACTGCACAGGACCGACAACCTCTAATAGACCGGCGTAAATCCAGACCCAAAGGCCCAGACGATACCGGTTTATTAGTCGGGGTAAAAAACCCTGGTGTAATCAAAAATGTTTTACACACTATAAACTATTTATAACCAAGTTTTTTTAGGAAATTAAGAAATTAGATACATCAAAAGTTGGGATAGTTTATTTGTGGGTGTCACACTGTATTCAATTGTCTGTTTTTGTGGACACGACTTAACATGCTATACCGAATTAGAAAGTTAAGACATCAAGCATTTTGTGCTTGAGCGTGACACACGAAATAACATTATATTTCAACATTTAAAGACTAACAAATAATAATCGGTGAACACATGTACAAATGCTATTTCAAATTTAAGCATAACATAATTACGAACTTTTTTAAATGCTCAACTAAAAAAATATTCAGGATGTTTGTATCAACAGACGTATTAGCACTTTCGACACATTGGTGTTTATACAGTTATGCTGTATAGATTTATTTTCGAATACTAGTTTATAACAATTCCTTGAGTGGCTCTAATAAAATACCTAGTTATGTTACTTTCTATCTTTAACTAGCTTACATTATAAACGCTTATTATTGGTAAAAGTAAAATATTTGTGACATTTTGTGAAAAAATACGCTACTAAATTTACAGTAATGACAGTAAGTATCTACGAGAAATGTACTTACGCATTTTAAATTTTGTTTATCTATCTTGCTCCCACAGCGGTAAGATGTGAAACAAGGCCGGAAAGTGGGATTTGAAAAGCCAGCGACGTAGAGAATGAAGAGCACTCTGGCCGACAAAAAATGACTGGGCAGCCCAGTCGGTATTCCCCGGTAGGTGCGTCTCAGGCGATTAGCAATAAACTAACCCCTTCTCAAAGGGTGAGAAGGCAAAGCCTGGGAGAGGATCTCCTAGAAGTTCACAGGAAAATATATCCATCGGAACAGATACTACACTTTGATCTCAGATATTTTCTTATTTGCAAAAAAGAACAGTAGAAATTATATTTTAAGTAAAAGTAATTCGCTTTTAACTAACTGTTATTTAGTTTAGATAAACATTTATGTAATATTGTTATTTTATGTTTATTTCTTTAAATTTATAAAACACGTACGCAGTTAAAACACTTTAGACTAACGTTAGATTCGAACTCAGGTATTGATATTGTAGAATCTACTAGCTTAGTAATGTATCCGCTGCACCCCTTTTGATAACCAGTCACATGTTTCTATTTGCGTGTGAACAGAAAACTCTGAAACGTACCATAACGTTCTTATAGTATGCTAGAAAACCCGTGCCGGCGTTGCCCGAATTAAATCGAAAATAATTATTTAACTTTTAAAAAGTAAATCTTAGAGTATTAAGTAACTTATCTGAGTTATTTTTATGCTTATTCGGATTTTTGTCTAAAATCAGAGTGTACGGGTTTCCTGGGGCACAATATTCCCATTCGTGTCGGACCTCAGCACTTCGGTTAACGTAAGCCTCTTAGCTTGTCAAGTGATTGAGTTACCCCCTGGTAATAGAAATCCGTCAAGATTCCGACGCCCCACTTTCACCTTTTTTTGACGTCGGCCTCTCCAAATTGCATATTTTTAAAACTTAGTTCACTCACAAACACTGTAGACGTAAGGGGCTACTGAGAATTAGGGTGACAGTTTTGAGGTCATCCTACATTTGTGCAGTAAGATGATTGTTCATATTTGTTTTAAATTTCTGCAGGTTGGTAAAGTCGGGGAAATGGGAAGAAGGGGGAGTTAAAAAAGCCGGTAGCTCGAGGTAAAAAGCAATTGGAGTAGAAGGCTCCCCAGAATCTGGAGATATCCACAGTGACCGGATTGCATTTACTTGATTGTCGGGTGTCGAGTGTATTTACGTCGAGGGTGGACCAAAGAAGCAAGTACATTCGGAGTACATTTCATTGTTGTTCTTGCAACTCAAGCAAAAGGATGCAGAATGGGACATTAGATGGAGCTTAGTGGATAGTGAGTGGCCTATTAGATTATACACTCTTTTGGGATATTATCTCAGACACTCGTGGATAATGCACCAGCTCAGATGTGATAACAATACTGCATGCACAGGCGGATTGTGGCTTTGGAAAGATATCAGATACCATCAGGTGTGAGAAGTTTTCTAGCATGGTAGAAGGAGCCACATTTTTGCAGCAGCCTTGGCAATGTCTTTTATGTATTTATATTTGAAGAGTAATTTAAAATATATTAAATCAGCTTATACTATTATACGTGTATACATGACATAATACTATATATATAATGATGAAGATGGAATTTATTTTACTACATAAACATATGTTTCATCTTTATAGGACTCATTAGTTTGGCTAGATTAGGCTATACAAACGATCGCTGGGTTCAAATGGCATATTGACTGCCATTCAACGTCTTGGTTCCTACATCCACTGATTTTTTCTTAGAAAATGAAAAGAAAATATACATACTTATCGAGTATTTACACTTTCTGGTAAGTACGGCGATTAACGCAATACTGCTTTAATCTAGAAGCTTTTAATATTTCTCTACAGAGTAGTTTACCTTTGAAGAAATAAATTTAATATTTTCATAACACATATTTTCTCTCACTCTCTCTCTCTCTCTCTCTCTCTCTC
>OY744532.1:103857082-103862082 GCA_963556195.1 Sepiola atlantica | reverse complement strand
TTTAATAATATTTGAGTTTTGCCTCACATAATGTCGGGTCTTCAGGAAAGAATACGCACCGTTTCGAGCCTTTTTTTCCGACGGTTTTTTTTCGTATCGCCCCTTCTTCTCACTTATGTTATGCCCCAGTATCTAAATAGCATTTTAATGTAATGCACTTTTCAATAAAAAAAACAACTTACTGTTTTACGGCTAAGCCTCTAATGTGTAGTTTAACGGTTTAGCTTCTTCTGTGTCGTTAAAGGGTTAAGTATCTCACGTTTTCTTTGCGGGAAATCATTCTCTTATCAGAGGGGAAATATTAAAAAGTAAACACATGAATAGAAAAGTTGTTCTCTCACAGAGATAATCAAACAGTAGGCACTTGCTATTATATACCCATGTCATATTCCATTTCGCCCAGATCCACAATGCACATTGTTTCGTTACCTCTATGAAGCGTTGGCAGGCTGAAGCTATTTTCCAGCCTTCAATTCTAAGCCTACTTAGGAGTTGATTGAGAGAGCCAACAAGAAAACACCTTCCCTTAATTTAAACAGCTTGAAGAGTTACACTATGACCTCCACGGGTCAGCTCTCTTTTTAGGTCTTCGTATTTTTCTATCTTGTATTGGTTTTGTTTCCCTACTCGGCTATCACAAGTTATTGCCAATTTAACCAAGATGAGTATTTTGCTTGTTCTTTTCGATAGACCAATTTCTCACCGTTGCCCATCGTAATTTATTATCTTGGGTTAATTATTCCATCGGCAGGGATGAACTTCGGGTACATCCAATCGCTATCCGGAACAAGAATATTTTGACCGTGTACTAATAATTAGCCTGATGTACGTTCATACCCCATTCCCTGCCTCTGTAACATGTTTGGGATGGTGTAGCTCCTTCGGACTTAATATGACTGCTAATTGACGAAGTAGGTCATTGACGGAAGCACGTCGTAGGTTGAGTGCATTTGAAGCTCAACCTAGCGGCGCCATATGCCAAATGTATTCCCAGTTCGTGTATTGTCCCTTCTGTTCGACTCCATTTACGAGCCTTTTCCTTTCGTCATTGCTAGTGTGCGATATAAGACTAAAGCCGTGGACCATCTTTGAATGCTGCCCATTCTCATACATAAATAATTAAACATATGTTTACGGTAATATTACATTTACAAATATGAGTCACTTTCCTGTGTATTAAGATTCTTTCCCGATCGGGTACGTACTTCTGATAATTACTTTTTTTTCCTCAAAGCAGTATTCTTCAAAATAAAACCAATAACATGTTCGTGTTCGTCTATACCTTGAAATTATTAAAGCAATCAAAGTCGCCTTCCAAACCCAACGGCTCCCACACCTCTGACGTATATCCCGTTACCATCTAAGTTATACTCTGTATTTACTATTCTGTCTTTTTTAAATTACTCCGGATGCTTAAGGATAAGCACCCTGTTGACAGAGTAGAATTTCATCAAATAAAACGCCGACCTAGTCTCTAAGCTGCCCTCGTAGGAAGGCAAGTAAATAGGAATATGGCTTCAACCGTCATTTATAAAACGCCGCGTCAATCAGACTTGTCTTAACTCCAAAATGATTGTTTTTTTTTATACTACAGCTAGTTGTTGGATGCCTTGCGGGGTTAGAGGCTAAGGTCAGAGGTTGTATTCTACCACCTTCAACGGCTGATGACGGTTAACTTTATACAATACAACGAGTAATTGTTTTCTTTCTCTCTCTTTCTCTCTCTCTCTCTCTCTCTTTCTCTCTCTCTCTTTCTCTCTCTCTCTCTCTTTCTTTGTTTAACTTATCTTGTTTCTCTATTTTTTGTTTAATTCTTACTTTTCTCTCCGGGTGTCGTCACGAGAGAGAAAGTGGCTATCGCGGAAATTTCTTCACACAGTGTAAACGCGTGCTGACTCGAGTTTTTTTTAATGTTATTTGAAATGCCGTAAAAAATATATGTTTAACATAAAATGCTATATCCAGTGTACAGTTTGAAGCGGCTATCGTTTCTTTTCCCCATATAATTAAGTATATTCCGAGAATTGATGACGCCGAACAACGAACGTGTATTAGCCGTTCTGACAGAAACGGGCCGTTGCGTTTGAGGATCTAAACTACGTGGACTCAAACAAGAGGAAACAATGTTTAACCGCTGCTCGAAACGGATCGTGAATTTCGAAGCCCACAACAGCTGGTTGAACCGTGCCCAGAACGATACTATTTCGTTCCAGGGATATTCCTACGGCACAAACACAAAAATATACATTCCACGGGCCACAATATAAAGTTGGTCTTGTGCGTACAATAGTATAACACGGGGTAATCTCGTACAACTTTTTTCTGTGAAACTGCTATCAGCGTCGTCAAATTGAATATTTACTATAAACAGAGAAACTCTGAATGAGATTTGCTATACGATACACAAAAGCCACAATATTCGTAATAATAGTTACTTTTTATGTTTACTACATTGTTTTTTTAACAATTAATTATATTTGGAATTAGACATACAACAATACAGATGTGGTCCAATCATATGTTTTCTATATTGTTTAAATTTTAACTTTTCTTCTTGATGACGAGAAGGGTTCATAGAAAGGAAAAAACAGCTAAGTCGGGGCACCGGTAGTATTTTGCGACCATACTGCCTCAGTGTCAAGACTAAAACTCGTCTCCAAGATCTACTGCTCGCTGTCTGGCTGAAAAGTTGTAGGAATAGACGCCGCCACTTGTAACATTTGTTGGGAACGTCATCATCCAATCTCACATATAATAGCTTTGTAAAGAAACTTCGTTTCTGTAGCAATAACAGATAGTCTGACAATGGACACGTGCGTATTTCACTAAGCAATAAAACTTTAACTGAAAACGCAGGATTAGGATGGTAATCGTTTTGTATACCCGTATCTCCACTACATACGGGCCAGTCTGCTACGCGTATGCACATTAATGGTGAGGGTCTGCAGACCGATATCTATCTCATAGCATAACGATTGACTCATTTTTCCACCATATTTACCGAACAAACGCAACTACACTTTCAACCTGTTGTGGTCGAAATAGTAACTTCAAGTACAATTTTTTTGTAATCAAGAACGTACACAAACCGGTTCTTTGTTTTGTAAATTATAATGTCATGAAACATAATAATTGGAAGAAAGACATGTAATAAACGTTTAATTACCCTTAAATGTAGAAGAAAAGGCAATATAAAATGAAAGAATGACTGATTCGATGCATACAAAAGAGTAAATTTTTATTGACAATTCAAGACAATGCAAAATCAAGTGTGAAAAATTAATGAGAGTTCAAACAATTTAAAAAAACATTCCTGAATAATTTTATTCTCGCAAAGAGAAATTGAATACACATCAATTAATATTTAAAAAAGGGTTTGTTATAGGGAAACCACCATGTTTCCGTGACTTCACGTCGTCAACGTTCGGGTAGGTCTCGGAAGCGCTAGAAAGTTGCCGAGTTTATTAACCAATCAGGTTGCAACAGCCATTAGACAAACAGGCTACAGCAAGCAGCCGATGACTTTTGGAAGAAATTAATAGCGTTCAATAACAAAAATGACTTTCTACCATCGCTGTCGGCTCGTTGAATCTCCAGAAGGCCTAATTGATTTCTGCCAGCAACAGAACCAGTACACAATAAAAGTTTTAGACCAGCTGCAACCCCTAATCCTAACCCTAAACCCTAACCCAGAAACTGTCGTAAAAGGAAGAAAAAATAGAAAAAGTGTTGAAAAAAATAACCATTAGCTTAGAAAAGGTTGTTTCTGTGTTTATGGTAACAAGAACAGAAACACATTGACAAAGAATGTAAAAAAAACACTCCAAAAACGTTTGCTTAAACTATCAAACAAAATCATCTTATATATTTAAAAAAATATTTCATTAACAATGTTTCCTTTGACAAAAATGAATATATAAATAAACATCTAATTAATAACCGTGGTTTGTTATTATTGTTTGTCAGTCTTCAATTACACGTTTGACAGTTTTCGCCTTGTTAACTCTCGGGCGCTTCCGAGACCTGCCGAACGTTGACGACGCGAAGTCACGGAAACATGGTGTGTTCTATATAAGAGTACCGTAAAAGGTTTGTATTATTTGGATTATTCGGTCTACTGTTCTCATCGAGGATGTTATTCTTTCAATGTTTCGGTCCATGTAATGTGAGAATAACATCAATGACGAATATAGTTGTCCGAATAATATAAAGAATTCGACTTATAAAATATCATTAAAAAATCGCAAGCTAAATAGAAAAAGATATAAACATTTTAAAATTAACTCATAAAGTCAACCCGTCTGGTAATGTGGCGTGCTTAAATGTGTGATAGGGTGTGGCTAAGAGATGAAATAGTCTCACAAGGCTCTGACGTCACTAACATGAAGGTTGAAGGTCACGCGGCCTCTTACTCGACTTGATTCACTTGGAGAAAAGCCGTACAAAAGTTACTACTGAATGATACCCCAGTCCACTTGATACGCGTAATGTTTTGGGGTGCAATTAAATGAAGTATATAAGCTACGTTTATTGCTTCATATTTTAAGGGTGCGGGGGGGGGGGCAATAAATATAAAATGCGAATAGACTCAACATACCTGTCATCGTATTTATTTCGAAACCACCGGACGACAGCCATATGCCACCGCGGACGAGAGCAGGGATAATATACGACAACGCAACCGTATGAGATCTCTGGTTGATATTTATTGTTTTCTTTTTTTTTCTTTTGACGTATGACAGGAATTGCTTTATTTTATAAATGGCCGCAGTATCCGATTTTATTATGAAGAGCAATATTTCATTCGCACCATCTTGTCTGCCTAGCGAAGTCAGGTCTTTACATAGAAGTTCACTTTCCCACAAATTGGGTAATGGCGAGCCTTAATCGATACAGTTTATTTTATTTTACCGAGAGTTACTTAAGTGTCGCCGAAAGCAATACTCGATTGTCATGTCCGGTTTTAACAGATTATAAGTCTCCTACTCTTGGGCCGAAAC
>OY744532.1:103832082-103854582 GCA_963556195.1 Sepiola atlantica | reverse complement strand
ATATATATAGAGAGAGAGAGATAGATATAGATATATATGGTTGTATATATATATATATATATAAATATATATATATATATATATATATATATATATATATATATACGTATATACGTATAAAGATATTTATATCAGAATTCTGTGACGTGGTTTTTGCCTATAAATGCATTGCTGCTTAAATCGGTCGGTCAAAGATGTGTATCTCCGGAAAAGCTATGGATTTTAAAAAAAAGAAAACGTTCTGGAATTCTGTATAAATTTTGTCACTTTTATGTCACAGAGAATTGTATAAAATGGTTAAAATGATGTTGTAACATAAACTAGGTAAAATAATATAGAACATCAAGGAGAGGTGGAGCACATTAAGTTAGAGTAAATATATGTTAAAATACTATTAACTTCGTTCCTACTCCGAATAAAGCTGTTAGTACTACATGGGAGGGTTCTTCAGAGAGGATGGGAGGAGAAGGTGGACTATCACCATTCAGTTGTTGACTGAAAATACACGGAGAGTAGTGCAACTTTGAAGAGATTTAGTTTCACGTAGATTAATGATAAGACCACGATTTTCAGTGAGCGATCAGGTGGAACGGCTGATTCTAGAATATCAAAAGTAATGAAATGAAAGGAAAAACACCCTAATATGACGAAACATATTGTTCATGAAAAAGAAGAAAAAGAATAAATACTACCGACTCTTACTACTAATAATAACAATATTCTGACACACACACAAACAAACACACACGCATACGCAAACACACACACACACACACACACTCAAACACATCTGGTGTAACTAGCCTCAGGAGGCATCATATAAAATGGCTCTGAAGGTCAGGGAGTATGAAAAATAAACGAAGAAGACCAACATCTAGAGCTTTAGGGAAAGAATGCGGGTTTATCGCCACTCACATTACAGAGAAGATCATCTGTTTGCGTCAGCGAAGAATTAATGCAAAAAGGTTGTTGCGATGACGTTTCATTTGCAACCGTTATCGAAAGAAGCAGAGTCCAAGGAATCTAAGAAGAATTCTTGTCACTAAGACTACAGGAAAACCATTGACTTTTTTATGCGTTACAAATCACTGCTACTGACTTATGTGAATATACCAACTGGGTAATAATAATAATAACGATGACGATGACGATGATGATGACGATGATGACGATGACGACGATGATGATGACGATGACGACGACGATGATGATGACGATGACGACGATGATCATGATGACGATGACGACGATGATGATGATGACGACGATGATGACGACAACGATGATGATGATGCTGATTATCTTGCTGATGATAAAAATAATGATAATAATAATAGCAATATTAATAATGATGATAATAATGATTATAATGATGCTGCTGATGATGATAATGATGATGAAAATTATGATAATAATAATGATAATACTAATGATGATAATGATGATGATGATCTTAATAATAATGATAATAATAATAATAATGATATAATAATAATAATAATAATAATAATAATAATAATAATAATAATAATAATAATAATGGAGATTATGCATCTGTCTGTCTGAAGCCGAAACTATATTATTTGTTTTGGTCGCTCTCTTGTTATATCTAATCATCAGCTCCTATATATTCCCATTCCAAAGCTTTCCCAAACATCACATAATTTTCATAATTATTTTGTTTTAAACTTATAATACATTAATATTCGCAAATATACACTCAAGATTGTTGTTTTTCAGATTTCCAGATGAATTAAAAATATTTCCCTGATAATAATAATCTACATGAAAATTAAAATAGAATTAATTAAATACATTACTGTTTTTAAATCTACATGATTAAGTTACGTAATTAAATTAGATTCTAATGGAATATGACGGAACAGCCGGTGGCTATTCAAGTATTTGGTTATACGCCCTCTTATCATTCGAACGCACATAAAGTTTTATTTCAAGAAAGAGAGATAGCAAGAAATAGAGATAGAGAGAGAACAAAAAGAGAGATAAAGAGAGAGAGAAAGAAAGAGGGAGAGAGAGAGAAGAGAGAGATAGAGAGAGATGGGCACACGTTTACGAGTCGCTCAAAAATGATATATTTACTTTGACGTTTTTTATTAAAACGTTTTGGGTTTTTTTTTTAACTCTTATATCTGACGTGCCAGATTTCCGTGACTTCGCACCGGCAACGATCGGGCAGGTCGCGGAAGCGGTCGAGAGCTGAAATTTCCAAGCGCTTAATGGAAGACTTTTAAAGAAAAAAACGAACAAACCGTATCTGAAGAACAGTAAATAAATATATTTTATTTTTGTTTAGTGGGGAAAATAAATTATTGTCAATCAAATGTGTAGATGTTAAGGTTTTGATATGTTTGTAGAAAATAATGTCTGTTTGGGGGGGGGGGGGAAGGTAACATTTTCGCAATGTTTTTTTTAACATAAAACCAAGAAAGAAATGAAAATGTTATGCTTTTGAATCAGTCCTTCAAGGAGATTCGACGACCTGACACAGCGGATAATAATTCATTGAACGCGGTTATTTATTTCTTCCAAATATTGTCGGCTGCTTTTTATAGCCTGCTTGACGAATAAATACTGCAACCTGATTGGTTAATACTACGTCAGCTCACAGGCGCTTCCGAGACCTGCCCGATCGTTGCCGACGCGAAGTCACGGAAATCTGGCGCGTCAGCTATAGAGTACCGTTTTTTTTAAAAATCTTATTAGAAATTATGTTTTAAAGCACACATTTATTGAATCAAATTCTTTAATTAAAAAAACAATCATTTAAAAATTACTATTTTTTGGTAAGAACTCACAGTAAGTTAGATATGATAAGATAAAAAAAGGAAAACCACGTGACTGATGAAAACAACGCGACAGATGAAAACAACGCGACAGATGAAAACAACGCGACTGACCAAACTAACATGACTGATACAAATAGTTGAAATATTAAGAAAACTATAAAGAGTAGAAAACAAGCAACATAGGAAGGTGACACGGACTCACCACGAGTTGCAATATAATAGAACTACGTTGACATAACTAGAAATATAGTTAGAAATACAAAGACGAACATAAGGGAACAAAAACTGCCAGGGTAAATAAATATACTGAAGTCAAGAAAAAGCTTCCTCGGTTCTGTCGAACCCCTAATAACATCTTATGAAGATACCAGACTACACCTGTAGACAGACGACTATAGAACGCTACCCCTCAAACTGACATGAGTATACTCCTTTCTGAGGCAATCCCACCCGGTTCAGAGGCACCCTGGCTCTGGTGGAAAACACTCAAACGCTTGAGAACGGGAATAAAATAATCAAAACTCACTGAGCAGTCTGGGCTACAAAATAGATCAACCATCTGTGAGCAGACGGTACGATCCAACACTGCCTTGTCTACCCTCTTCGGAGCAGCTTAAAATATCTCACAGAGAACAACAATAATGCAATATACTGCATAAAAGGAAGAAAACTGTTGTATGACAACACGCTTTAAAGAAACGTAAAGAAAAAGAAAATGTATATAAGGAAATTAAATAAAACAACACAAAAACAACATTAGTTTGTTTCACCGAGACAATTGACTGATCGAGATAGGAAAGCGGTATCCGGATCTCCACAAAGGGTTTATTGCCACTCAAAGTGAAGAGAAGGTTTACAAGTAAGCAAGATGAGTAAAAATGATAATCAAGGGAGACGCGATAGCGCTCTATCCCTTAATAGACTTCAAAAACGACCTATGCTAGAAATCTCATTTCTTTGATCAGTCATAACTCAAAAACCAATAAACCAAATCAGTTAAGACTTTGAACAAAATTTTCATTTGATAGGTTCTATAAGTGTGTAGAATTTCAGCATCATTAGTCAAGGCAACCCAGAGATCCAGAAAGGTCAGGAGTGATTTTGTGTTATCCGTGTGTACGTACGTACGTGTGTGCCACCCTGTATCTCATCAACTATTTGATGGATTCAGCTGATTTTTGGCAGAGATAGAGGTTCTAGGGTCTAGTTGATGGCATTTTAATTTTAGTTTACCATATACCTTAGTTTTCAGAGAATTAAAAAAAAACTTAAAAATGACTATTGTCTTGACGAACAGCCTTTACAAAAGTAGTGACATTCCATGATAAATGCCAGTATACTGAAATCATGTGCCCTTAATAGGGTTAAGATGAAAATTCATATACACTAAATGTACAAAAGCAAGGAAATTCCCAAATTGTTACACTTTTATTGTCATTGAGGGTATGACTACATATCAACCTAACCATTTCATTATCACATCACTACAGTATAAATCTCTATGCATGAGTGGATGAAGTGTGTGAGATGCGCTGAAGAAAAATTCCTACAAGTAAAATACATAGCCCTGTTGTGCTCGCATACCCTTAATGACAATAAAAGTGTAAACATTTGGGAATTTCCTTGCTTTTGTACATTTAGTGTATATGAAGTTTCATCTTAACCCTATTAAGGGCACATGCTTTCAGTATACTGGCGTTTATCATGGAATCTAAATAAAGTTAGATTAGTAGAAAACAAAAGATATGTTTTGTCACTCATATTCCTTGGAATGTAGTCTGTTTTTTTTTTACCAGTTGATCATCACAGATAATGAGGTATATGCGAACTTTAAGCAAGTAAATTAATATGTAACAATAAAGACAAATAGGAAAATAGAAAGCTAATTTATAATGAAATAGAAAATAATGAAGAAAAATGGGGATATAGAGTTTCGTTGTATAATAGTGGTAGTCGGAGTAGAAAGATGTGAAGAAGAAAGAAAGAGGATATTGAAAGAGACGAAAGAGGAGACGGAAGTGCTACTTAAGGTGTAGATTATTAGAAAGACGGAAAGGGAAAATGTAAATAATAGGGGAAAGAAGACATAGAAAGCGAAAATAGTAAAAAAGAAAAGAGCAAAGAAAAAAAGATGAAAACAAGGAAGAGAACAATATAGAAAATGAGGGACTCAAAAGATGTTTGAAAGAATACAAAAAGGTACACATCTTTATGGAAATCGCTCCAGACAAGGCAGAAGCCACTTGATATAAAGAGATACAAAACTACTACTGCAAGATCAAAAACTAGTTAACGATAAGTGTTAGATGGCAGATTCCGACCCAGAAAACAGCGATTATCCCCCATTTGTCAGAACTATCCCTAATAGAATGTGAGGACTAAAAAACAAATACGGAAAGCGACAGTTACGAGGCCACCGAAAGTAAACCAAAGGCCCAATTTCTACTGTCCTGTATTACTAGTGGTATGAAATAAAATGTTGAGATATGTAAAGGTAGTAGAAAAAGGAAGAGAAAAACGAAAAGAACAACGTTTGTAAAGGAAAGGAATGAAAAGAAACGGAGAGATACAACGAAAAGGTTCAGAGCAGAATAAAGACGAAGAAAAAGAAAGAGAAGAAGATGAAGAAAAAAAAGAACAAGTAAAAGATGAAGAAGGAACAAAAGAAGAGAAGAAGAATAAGAAAAAAAGAACAAGTAAAATAAGAAAGAAGAAGAAAAAAGAAAAGAAGAAAAAAGAACAAATAAAACAAGAAAGAAAAAGAAAAAAAGAAGAGAATAAGAATATGAATACGAAAAAAAGAGCAAGTAAAAGAAAAAAAGAAAAGAAAAAAGAAAAGAATAAGAAAAAAAAAACAAGTAAAAGAAGAAAGAAGACGAAAAAAGAAAAGAAGAAGAAAAAAGAAAAGAAGAAGAAAACGAATAACAAGTAAAAGAAGAAAGAAGAAGAAAAAGAAAGAGGAAAAGGAGAAGAAGAAAAAGAAGATAAAAACAAAAAAAATGAAAACTCAAGAGATGGAGACAACGAAGAAGAAAAATAATATTGAAAAGTCATATGATTAAGTAAACAATAGTGATGAGAAAAAAACAAACACAATAAGATAATTCAGTCGTTAAACTGCATAGCTCTGCCTTAAAACCTAAGGGTGGGCCAAAGTCCTAGCTCTGACTTATCCATATTGTATGAAGTGATCCACAAGCTATGCCGTCGGGAACGTTTATGACTAAAAAAAAATTAGTTTATCATGCTGAATTTTGCATGGCGGTTTCTGTTATTAAATTGCATCGAATGTATGCATCACATTTGAAAGAAAAACGGAAGTTGATTTTCATCAAAATGACGACCTCGACCGTACCTTTGAAGGTAAAGTTCAAAGATTAACCTTATATGATGCGAGACATCATTGGCTATTATATGGGTCAATGAGTGAGTATTTACAACGAATAGAACCGGAAGTATTGCAAAAATGTGACTCTTCCGTGAATTTGACCTAGACCTGTATATTTTGACTGATGAAGATAAGCTAAGCGACTTAGACGCTCGGCTATACATAAATAAACAAACAATCAAACAAACTGAAAAGATAACCTCCTTTACATAAGCAAACATACAATCAATCAACCTCTAACGAAAGTATAACCTCCTTGATAGATGGAATAAAAGACAGAAAGGCGTAAGAAGAAAGAAACTAATAACAGTGAAAGAAAAGGGAAAATAACAACAGAAAAGAACGAGGAAAAAAAATAACGAGAAAGGAAAAAAAACGAAAGCACATCGATAATCTGTTTTTCTCGAAAGCATCACTTTTCCGCTGGTTCTCGAGGGTGCATCTAAACGAAAACTAGTTATTCACCGCATAGCAAGTTACAGCCAAAGGAGGTTGGAGAAATAGTCGCTATCGAGCTGAGTATTGGCTGCGTTAGATCCGTCACGCGTCCAATTTAAATAGCTGTAGATTGGCACGCATCCTCAATTTGCATAAGTATTTGCCGCACACCTTTCGAGGTAGACCAAGCACCATCTCTAAATCGCAGAATAAAAGTGTACAAAGGGTTGGCAAATTGATACATAAAAATATAAACTGATTTGAAAATATCTGCCCGCGTTTATAATGCGCATATCAGGGAAATGGTAAAAGACTAATGGATTCCTCCCCTCCTTTCTCTAATATATATATATATACATATATATATACATATATATATACATATATATATACATATATATATATATATATATATATATATATATATATATATATAATTGAACGCTTCTAAGGTGCGAACTTCCTATAATGCTCAAATAACCGATTACTTCAACGTTATTCTAAGCAGAGTCCTACTCAAAAGCGAATGATTACAATTACTTGCAATATACCAAAGCCCACAGATCAAACTTGATGAAGATTAACTGTTATATGCAATAGTTGGTGCAGCTAAACTCAGCTTCGAGAGTGTCATATTTAGTGATCTGAATTCTCTATCAATTGACTGGGAGGCGCATTTCCAGGTTAAAAGCTGCCTTAGAAAAACATTTATACGATATATAGATACAATGTATTCTAATTGTATTTTCCATATATTGCTATTGCCGATACAATCATTCGAGTTATTGATTAATAATATGAATCTTAAATCTCACATTAAAGTTTCGGAATTAAACAGATGGAAATATTTAATTAAGGTATAAAGTGACTACAGTTTAGTTCAATACTTCTAGACACTGAAATGTTATTTCTTGTTTCTATGACCCACTAAGAAGAGAAAATTGCCTTAATCATAAAAAAAACAAAGGGAATATTCATTGTTTAAACGGAATGAGTAGTTCACGAGGGAGTGATAAAAAGGTTCGTTCAAAGTTTAAGTGGAATATGCAACTATAAGCATGCCCTTAGAATGAAAATGCATGCATTTATCTTGTTGATTTCTATCGGGATCGAAACAGAAACGTCCCTGTATAACTTGCTTGCATGAGTATGTGTTTATACTATATATATATATATATATATATATATATAATAAATGATAATTTTTTTGTTTTTTATCTACATACGTATACATTTCATCCTTACGGTAATTGTTACTGGAACCCTGGAACACGAGCTATATTTAAAACTGAAATTCCAACGTCTTTGCCCACACGGCCGTTGTCATCAATTTTGTAAATTAGCGAGAGATTAATCATATTTAAAGGCAGCTGCCGTAGAGAGTTCGACTTTTGAAAAGAAGATGCATTTATGTATATATATATATATATATATATTATGCATATTTATATATATATATATATATATATATATATATATATATATATATATATAATTTAATATGTATATATATAATGTAAAGCCTCTATAGTGCTACTAATATTAATCGTTATCTTCACATATTAGTGTTAAATAAACTTTCAAGGCAATGAGACTAAATATGGTCCTTTACAATTTAATACCACCCGGGTATAATTCTCCTTCACATTTTTCACTGTAAGGATTCTATGCACTGCCCGAGGGAATATTCTGGTCTGCCATTCACCTCTACGTAACAAACTTTTAGGTAACCTTAACACCTGGTTTCTTTGATAGACCCATTGGATCTGGTGCAAATAAAAAGTCACACTGAGCAAGATAAGATGAACAAAGAGGGTGTTCCAGTACGATTATGTCATACTTGCCCAGAAACTGATACGCTGTGAGCAAGTTCACTGTCTTAATGCAGATGTATGGACAGAAACGTCTGCAAAATGCAATATTTACAGTCGCTAACATTACAGTTGGATAGCCGAAATGTAATTTGTTTGGGAAAATTTACTAATGTTGTTATAACAACAGTTTCCTTATTTTCCAATACGCACTTAGTGTACATAAATATATCTTAGTGCCCTTGTGTACGTCTGTGAGTCTATAGTCGAGTCTTTTTTGTGTAATATGTGTACGCTTGGATATTCTATTTTTTAGATCGGCTGGTATAGCGAATAATTTAATGTAAGACACCCATTCTACTCGATGAAAAGACATGTCCGTATAAAAGTGCTTGCTTTTGAACATAGTCTGGATTGGCTCCAACAATATTTGTTGTCCAATTTGGGCTACATTTTGCCAAATCAACAACGCTTTTATCATTGCCAATTGAAAATTGGCGGGAATGTTGCCATCACTTACACTCAAGCTCCCACCTTCGCCTCAAACCACAACCAGCCGCATCCCATCCAACCGCATCACATCCCAAAAGTAAAACTGACTTCATTCCACCTTATTCTCTGTCTTTTTATGTCCTTTGTTAATCGTCGCTTTCCTTTCGTATATATTTATAAAACGGCAAAACATGGCTTTCTGTATACAAGGCGTATATGGCAGAGTAGTGCCTCTTTATGATGCATCTACTAAGACGTATATAATTTTATAATGTGACGTGACTTGTAGGGCATCCTTACTATGTTACCAGCTACAAAAAATGGGAATTAGAGGAATAACGGGAAGGGTATTTACTAATTAACACGATTAAATCCCGTATACTTCTTTTTTCTTTATTAAGTTTCTATCATTATTAAGGGCATTTCATATGAAACAACTTGACATTTTAATTACATTCAAGAATACTTGATTTACTAGGTAAATGTACCCACTCACACACGTATATATATATATATATATATATATATATATATATATATATATGTACCATTTTATTTGTTTATATTTAAAAATTTATTTTTGCGATACTGGAACGGATTAAACTATTTATATTTACCTAAATACTAGGTGTGAATTATTTCCATCTGACTAATGTGATGTCCCCGTAAACGAGCGTATATATATATTTTAAATATAATTATTTACAAACACGTGGGCCATTTATTTACGACGAAACATATGCCCATATATATATATATATATATATATATATATATATAATTATTACTATTTCATGTATGTACATGAACTTTTATAAGGAGATATATATTTTTGTATCGATTTTCAGTATTTACTTCAACAGTGGTCGATACGTTTGTAGAGCTAGGTAGTAAGCTATAACAATATATTTATGGTAATTAAGCTACACAAAGGCTCCCGCGTTTCATCCCCGGGGGAAATCTTCAGGCTAAAATGTGTGAAGATTCCTCCCGGAGATAAACGCGGGAGCCTCTGTGTATATTAAATGGCATAAATATATTTTCATAGCTTACCATATATATATATATATATATATATATATATATATATATATATATATATATATATATATATATATATATATATGTATATATATATACATATATATATATATATATATATATATATATATATATGTATATATATATACATATATATATATATATATATATATATATATATGTAATTATTTCATGTATACACATATGATGTTATAACCTGATATTATATATTATGTAGAAATCTTTAGTATTTACTTCAGCAGTCCTCAATACGTGAGTAAATCTAAGTAGTTTGTTATTAACATTTATTTATGGTAATTAAGCTACACAGATGCGTGTGCGTTCTATCCCCAAATGGAATCGTCAGTCTAAGTACTGATTATTGTGATATATTCATGTAGTGTTAAGTGTTGCTAGCTAACCAATCAGATCCGTTGGTATTTCCTCCCACGGGTTAATGTTTTATTAGCCAATGTGTGCGCTTCTTTCTAAACAAAGGTTCGGTTGACCTTTACTTGACATCTTTTCTTTTGTTTTGGTGTGTATGGGGCGACGCACCCCTTTCAGGAATGTTTCGAATGTACAAATGAAGGACTAGCTACAGAACAATTGTAGATGTTTTTGCATGAGTAATCTAAAACAGAGAAGAGATTATGTAATAAGTGAGACAAAGAATGAAGAACAGAGTAAAGGATATATACACCTGGTGCAGTGTTTACAACAAGGTCAGTGTATTCGCTTAGAAGGGTGTGTAGTTAAGCGGAAGATCGGATAGAAATATATATAGGCTTGGGAGCGGGCCATGAATTCGTTACGAATAAAATCGATGCAAGTTGTTCGATGGCAGGAGACAATGATGGCAAATGCAGATGTGAGAAATAACTCTCAGGCAAAATCTGTCCGACAGTAATTTAGCACTAAGTCGGAGACATAAGCAAGTCCTGAAAGTATCAGAAAGTATAGAAGTTTTAAGAATAGGAACAACACGCGGGCGAAAAGTCATTAAAGGATAAAGTTAACCAAGAAAAGATGTCAAGGAAAATGGAACTTGGCGGTAGACCTCAAGAATACTTTGATCTTTCCCTGGTGTTCACACAGAATAAGCCAGAGCTTGTAGTGTGAGGTGTGTAAAAGAAAGTTGGACTTATGTTGAAGCTGACTGTAACATGAGAGGATAATTTTGCAATTGTGGAAGCTAGGAAGTATGAGAGATACAGTGATCTTCTGATCGAGTGCCAGTAAAAATAGCATGGACTGTGGAATATTAGCTGTGTGTGCTCGAGGATATGTTGAGCGAAGGCTAACCATCGTTTTTAGATGTACAAACACAGAAGGAGATAACTTTATAACAGAAGTGGAACCATCATATCGGATCGGGTTGAAAAGAAACGATGAGTGTTGGACAGAAAAGTAGCTTATAACCTACTGATGGAGGGGGGCCGCCACTTTAAAAGTAGAGGAACAGGAGCTGAAACTGGATCCGATTGCGGCGCTGTTAGCTACTGTGAATCGTAGGTGGTGCGTACAAATTACTAACCTGATTTTAATACGTGCGTGCTTAGAATAGTTGTATTTCTTTTTATTTCTCTATCCGTTGCTATTTTAGGAGAAGGTTTATTTCATTTTTTAATCTATTTTTTTAAATTTTATTTTCATTATCTATTGTTATCCTAAAGTAAAGTTTATTATGCGTATACAGTTGTTTGCTGTTGAAATAACAACGAATCTGATTTATTATCTATCAAGACTAAACACTACGTGGATATATACAGACAATCAGTAACACGAATTCCATGCACTTAACCTGACGATTACCTACCTGAATTTTACTCATGAAAAGTTGTGGTCAGCTTTGTTATAGTGCTGAATTTTAGATTAAATTGCATGACGCCGCCTTTATTATATTAGCACAAATTTATACAACTACATCCACCACACACATTTTTATTCATGCTAACGTTGTTAGCAACATATGCGCACACATGCTTCAGCTGCGTCTTTATTAAAAATGCAGCTTCGTCTAAAATTATAAAAATAAATAAACTACACCCTGTTGTTGATGTAAACATTCAAAAATGGTTGTTTTTTTATATATTCATAAACGTTTCGTCTTTATTTGTAAGACTTCTTTAAGATGATAATATTAAGAAAAATGTCATGCAAGTACGTGAACATATCGGGTTGACATGATGGGGTGATGGATATAAAAAACACCCTTTTTGTTTTTCCTTTTTCATTTCCCATTACGTCGGATTACCGTCATCCTTCCTTTCACACACACACACATATATATATATATATATATATATATATATATATATATATATATATATATATATATATATATATATATATATATAGTGTGTGTCAGGTTGTTTATGAAAAGAAATCAAAAAAGTGCTCGATCATATAAGAGAGCTAATATACTTTATTTAGATACTGTATATTACATATTTCAGCAATGTACCGCGGTTCATCCAAAAGGGCAGATTTAGACATCTTCAGTAAATCTCTGTGCCCAGTGGAATCATCGGCAAGCTGAAACGATTGTAGTCACGCCTAAGAGGGAATGGCGTCAACAATGACAGAAAAAAACTTGTCATTGTTGACGCCATTCCCCATCGGGCGTGACTACAATCGCTTCAGCTTGCCGATGATTCCACTGGGCACGGCGATTTACTGAAGATGTCTAAATCTACCCTTTTGGATGAACTGCGGTACATTGCTGAAATATGTAATATACAGTATCTAAATAAATTATATATATATATATATATATATATATATATTATACATAGCTTTTTAAAGAACTTGTGATAAATGTTATGTATATGTCTATGGTTTCACAATATTTATTAAATTCATTTTCATTTCCGTGGAGAAAGATTGCCGTGCTGCAAAGTCAGTTGTAAGTTTGTAAACGGAATCAAATACTTCGACCAGCAGTAATTATCATTTACTACACCGATAACTGCGAAAGCGAGAAACACAAGTTAGTGTATGCAAAATATGATTAATATATATATATATATATATATATATATATATATATATATATATATATATATATATATATATATATATATATATAATGCGAAGTTCCTGTACACTTAATCTGGCGAAAACACTTCGGACGGCTGGCCATATTGTCCGCTTTATATGACATGAATGGGGTTCATTTGTCGGGTTGTCACGTAGCTGTTGAAGTTGGTGAATTGTTTAGATGAGTCGGATTTGGTTTAATAGTGACTCGTGTTAAAGGCTTAAAATCGTGCATCCGCGTGACAGTCACATTCCAAACTGATGATTTAATTATGATGAAACATATACTTATGTGGATTATAATTAACATAGATGTATTATTAAATGATTATTCATTGTCCCATTTCGGATCGGTACCTTTCAGAGAAATGATATAAGCCGCCTAATCTAAGTTACACGCGAAGTTCTAGTCCACATGATCTGTTTAATGACTTTAAATGTATATTAATTTCAATAATGTTTGTGCCGACTTCCTTTAGCTTAATGGATAAAGCCAAAGAACGTGATTCTCTTCTGAATCTACGAAGTGCGTTCGAACAGGGCTGACCGCTTAAAACCACAAATCCCTACACTGATGAGAACGTAAGTCCGAAATTATGTCGTTTGTAAATATTGACAGCTATATATATATATATATATATATATATATATATGTATATATATACATATACGTATATATATATATATATATATATATATATATATATATATATATATATATATATATATATATATATATATATATAAAGTGGTGTACTAAAAGCGAACTTTTAGGAAAAGTGAAACCTATTGTGAAGAGTATATAGCTCAATATCCAGGATAGAGCAGGTAGAATGAAGAAGAATGGAAAGGAATTAGAGAAGCAAAAGTCAAATCATAATTCAATTCAATTGCTCAGGGCAAGGTATATTCCGCAAAAAAGGCATATATATATAATTCTATCGTTCTCACTACGAATAAAGAGGGACTTCTTTTATTATTCGGGGCTGTTCCTGAATATGTCTTATATTAATCGGGTAGTTCAGGCTAACATTGTATGATTACCATGTAATATATATATATATATATATATATATATATATATATATATATATATATATATATATATATATATATATATATGAGGAATAAAAGAAACTATGTTTCAGACAAAATATAAAAATAAAAATTGAATAAAGGATAAGCAAATCAATAACTAGCAATATATATATATATATATATATATATATATATATATATATATATATATATATATATACATATATATATATATATGTATATATATATATATATATATATATATATATATATATATACATATATCTATTATATAAACGTCACCTGTCTGTATGGATGTATGTATGTATGTATGTATGTATGTAAAGCTTCTCCTCCGAAAGTACCCAACACACGGTCACACGGGTGACATCATTCCGACCGGCCAGCCCAGACGCGTGTAATATCTCGGAACCGGAAAAAAAAAATTGACTCTTCCGGGGTCGACTGAGCACTTTTTTCCAATGGGGGGTGGCTTTTAACTCCATTTTTCAACGTTATTTATACTAATTTGAGAAGAAAAATAATGCAAAGTCACGATAAACTAGATATGACGTCCGAGTAAGGGAGTGGCGGGTAGAAATTCACTCACACTACAACCATTTTTTTTCTTTCTTTCTTCTTCCCCTCTCACTCCCACACTTTCTACCTTTCTTTCTTAATTATTAATAGACGCTAATATTCCTTCCCCCCTCCCTTCCTCACTATGGCCGTTCTGTTATCCTGATATAATACTTCCAGGCATTACCTCCTCCTTTCAGGCCAAATAGGGGGGCGGGGAATTTCGGCATTCACCGACGTGAGCGCCACAGGCCAAATCTGGGGAGAGGAAGTGTCGGCATTCGGCGGTGGGGCGCCTCAGGCCAAATCTGGGGAGGGGGAATGTCGGCATTCGCCGGTATGAGCGCCTCAGGCCAAATCTGGGGAGGGGGAATGTCGGCATTCGCCGGTATGAGCGCCTCAGGCCAAATTAGGGGAGGGGGAATGTCGGCATTCGCCGGTATGAGCGCCTCAGGCCAAATCTGGGGATGGGGGAGTGTCGGCGTTCGGGCCAAATTTGGGCTCGGTATTCGGGGCTCCTCAGGCCAAATTTGGGGGAGGGGGGGGGGGGTTTCGGCATTCGCCGGTATGAGCGCCTCAGGCCAAATTTAAGGAGGGGGAGTGTCGACATAGGAATAGATAATACACTTTATCTCAAGGCAAAAATGCCGAGAACAGATACTACACTTTGATCTTAGCCAAAAGGCCGGGAAAGCATCAGAAATTAAAAGGTATTTACTCCTCCCCAGGAGTTAGGCACAAGGCCAGTTTTATCTTACTCCCACAAGTAAGATGTGACCACAGATTGGGTCGAGAAAGTGGGGTTAAAAGCCAGCGCTCGAGAGGTGAGCACTCTGGCCATTTAAAAATTGCCTGGGCAGCCCCGTCGGCATTCCCCGGTAGGGGCGCCTCAGACAGTAAGCAATAAACTTACTCCTCCGCAAAGAGGGGAGGCGAAGCCTGGGAGGGTGGACCTCCTAGAACTGCACAGGACAATCCCATAGACCGGCGTAAATCAAGCCCCGGAGGCCAAGACAATACCAGTCTATGGGGAACAGATACTACACTTTAAGGAAGCATAAAAGGTATTTACTCCTCCCCAGGAGTTAGGCACAAGGCCAGTTTTATCCTACTCCCACAAGTAAGATGTGACCACAGATTGGGTCGAGAAAGTGGGGTTAAAAGCCAGCGCTCGAGAGGTGAGCACTCTGGCCATTTAAAAATTGCCTGGGCAGCCCCGTCGGCATTCCCTGGTAGGGCCGCCTCAGACAGTAAGCAATTGGCACGATTTCTATCAGTATTTATAACGAATCTACCACAGTACAGCGGTCTATCCACTATACACTGTTTAAATTACATTAATAAATTAACAAGTAATAATAACTATGATTTTCTTTCAACAAACATTGTATAATACTATTTAACAACTTATTACATGAATTTTGAATATCAACAAATAATTTTAGACTTCCCCAGGCCGTTTTTCTCTAATTCAACATAGCTTTTAGACGCCATTTTTTTTTAACCGAAAATTACATTAATTCACTTCTTTTGGCTAAGATAAAGGTGTAGTATCTGTTCCGATTGATACTGCACTCCATAGACTGGTGTTGTCTTGGCCTTCGGGGCTTCATTCCGCCGGTCTATGGGTCTGTCCTGTGCAGTTCTAAGAGGTCTACACTCCCAGGCTTTGCCTCCCCTCTTTGGGGAGGAGTAAGTTTATTGCTTACTGAGGCGCCTCTACCGGGGGAATCCCGACGGGGCGGCCCAGGCAATTTTGAATGGCCAGAGTGCTAACCTTTTTGAGAAGTGTTGAGGTAGGGTCGTATCGGGTCCGTTGTCATGATGCACTCATCCCATGCATTATCTCCTCCTTTTTTGAGAAGTGTGAGGTAGGGTTGTATCGGTTCCGTTGTCATGATGCACTATTCCCATGCATTATCTCCTCCTTTTTTGCCCAACGTCCTAGATAGAGGTACTGTAGTGATAGGTTTGGATAATATTTTAACAGCATCTACGCTGAAAAGGATGGGGGAATGGATAAGAGTTATTTCAGTAGTCCCCAGGAGGCCTCTTTGATTTTGAAATATTCGGCGTTGTCCGGGAGAAAAGTGCTCAATATCCTAGATAGAGCTACTGTAGTGATAGGTTTAGAAAATATTTTAATGCCATCTTCGTTCCCCTTTGGACAATTTTGCAGATGAAAAGGAGGGAGGATACCTAACTGATTTCAGTTGTCCCCAGGAGGCCTCTTTGATTTTCAAAGTACTCGGCGTTGTCCGGGAAAAAAGTGCTCAATGTCCTAGATAGAGCTACTGTAGTGATAGGTTTGGATAATATTTTAACAGCATCTACGCTGAAAAGGATGGGGGAATGGATAAGAATTATTTCAGTAGTCCCCAGGAGGCCTCTTTGATTTTGAAATACTCGGCGTTGTCCGGGAAAAAAGTGCTCAATGTCCTAGATAGAGCTACTGTAGTGATAGGTTTGGATAATATGTTAACAGCGTCTACGCTGAAAAGGATGGGGAATCGATAAGAGTTATTTTAGTAGTGCTCAGGAGGCCTCTTGGATTTTGAAATACTCGGCGTTGTCCGGGAGAAAAGTGCTCAATATCCTAGATAGAGCTACTGTAGTGATAGGTTTGGAAAATATTTTAACGCCATCTTCGTTCTTCTTTGGACTATTTCGCAGATCAGAAGGAGAGAGGATACCTAAGTGATTTCAGTAGTGCCCAGGAGGCCTCCTTTATTATCAAAGTACTCGGCGTTGTCCGGGAGAAAAGTGCTCAATGTCCTAGATAGAGCTACTGTAGTGATAGGTTTGGAAAATATTTAAACGCCATCTTCGTTCCCCTTTGGACTATTTCGCAGATCAGAAGGAGAGAGGATACCTAAGGGATTTCAGGAGTGCTCATGAAGCCTCCTCGATTTTCAAAGTACTCGGCGTTGTCCGGGAGAAAAGTGCTCAATATCCTAGATAGAGCTACTGTAGTGATAGGTTTGGAAAATATTTTAACGCCATCTTCGTTCCCCTTTGGACTATTTCGCAGATCAGAAGGAGAGAGGATACCTAAGTTATTTCAGGAGTGCTCATGAAGCCTCTTCGATTTTCAAAGTACTTGGCGTTGTCCGGGAGAAAAGTGCTCAATATCCTAGATAGAGCTACTGTAGTGATAAGTTTAGAAAATATTTTAACGCCATCTTCGTTCCCCTTTGGACAATTTTGCCGATGAAAAGGAGGGAGGATACCTAACTGATTGCAGTTGTCCCCAGGAGGCCTCCTTGATTATCAAAGTACTCGGCGTTGTCCGGGAGAAAAGTGCTCAATGTCCTAGATAGAGCTACTGTAGTGATAGGTTTGGATAATATTTTAACAGCATCTACGCTGAAAAGGATGGGGGAATGGATAAGAATTATTCCAGTAGTCCCCAGGAGGCCTCTTTGATTTTGAAATACTCGGCGTTGTCCGGGAGAAAAGTGCTCAATATCCTAGATAGAGCTACTGTAGTGATAGGTTTGGAAAATATTTTAACGCCATCTTCGTTCCCCTTTGGACTATTTCGCAGATCCGAAGGAGAGAGGATACCTAAGGGATTTCAGGAGTGCTCATGAAGCCTCCTCGATTTTAAAAGTACTCGGCGTTGTCCGGGAGAAAAGTGCTCAATGTCCTAGATAGAGCTACTGTAGTGATAGGTTTAGAAAATATTTTAACGCCATCTTCTTTCCCCTTTGGACAATTTTGCAGATGAAAAAGAAGGGAGGATACCTAACTGATTTCAGTTGTCCCCAGGAGGCCTCTTTGATTTTCAAAGTACTCGGCGTTGTCCGGGAAAAAAGTGCTCAATGTCCTAGATAGAGCTACTGTAGTGATAGGTTTGGATAATATTTTAACAGCATCTACGCTGAAAAAGATGGGGGAATGGATAAGAATTATTTCAGTAGTTCCCATGAGGCCTCTTTGATTTTGAAATACTCGGCGTTGTCCGGGAGAAAAGTGCTCAATATCCTAGATAGAGCAACTGTAGTGATAGGTTTGGAAAATATTTTAACGCCATCTTCGTTCCCCTTTGGACTATTTCGCAGATCCGAAGGAGAGAGGATACCTAAGGGATTTCAGGAGTGCTCATGAAGCCTCCTCGATTTTCAAAGTACTCGGCGCTGTCCGGGAGAAAAGTGCTCAATATCCTAGATAGAGCTACTGTAGTGATAGGTTTGGAAAATATTTTAACGCCATCTTCGTTTCCCTTTGGACTATTTCGCAGATAAGAAGTAGAGAGGATACCAAAGTGATTTCAGTAGTCCCCAGGAGGCCTCCTTGATTATCAAAGTACTCGGCGTTGTCCGGGAGAAAAGTGCTCAATGTCCTAGATAGAGCTACTGTAGTGATAGGTTTGGATAATATTTTAACAGCATCTACGCTGAAAAGGATGGGGGAATGGATAAGAATTATTTCAGTAGTCCCCAGGAGGCCTCTTTGATTTTACAATACTCGGCGTTGTCCGGGAGAAAAGTGCTCAATATCCTAGATAGAGCTACTGTAGTGATAGGTTTGGAAAATATTTTAACGCCATCTTCGTTCCCCTTTGGACTATTTCGAAGATCCGAAGGAGAGAGGATACCTAAGTTATTTCAGGAGTGCTCATGAAGCCTTCTCGATTTTCAAAGTACTCGGCGTTGTCCGGGAGAAAAGTGCTCAATATCCTAGATAGAGCTACTGTAGTGATAGGTTTAGAAAATATTTTAACGCCATCTTCGTTCCCCTTTGGACAATTTTGCAGATGAAAAGGAGGGAGGATACCTAACTGATTTCAGTTGTCCCCAGGAGGCCTCTTTGATTTTCAAACTACTCGGCGTTGTCCGGGAAAAAAGTGCTCAATGTCCTAGATAGAGCTACTGTAGTGATAGGTTTGGATAATATTTTAACAGCATCTACGCTGAAAAGGATGGGGGAATGGATAAGAATTATTTCAGTAGTCCCCAGGAGGCCTCTTTGATTTTGAAATACTCGGCGTTGTCCGGGAGAAAAGTGCTCAATATCCTAGATAGAGCTACTGTAGTGATAGGTTTGGAAAATATTTTAACGCCATCTTCGTTCCCCTTTGGACTATTTCGCAGATCCGAAGGAGAGAAGATACCTAAGAGATTTCAGGAGTGCTCATGAAGCCTCCTCGATTTTAAAAGTACTCGGCGTTGTCCGGGAGAAAAGTGCTCAATATCCTAGATAGAGCTACTGTAGTGATAGGTTTAGAAAATATTTTAACGCCATCTTCTTTCCCCTTTGGACAATTTTGCAGATGAAAAGGAGGGAGGATACCTAACTGATTTCAGTTGTCCCCAGGAGGCCTCTTTGATTTTCAAAGTACTCGGCGCTGTCCGGGAAAAAAAGTGATGACTGCCATATATAGAGCTACTGTAGTGATAGTTTGGATAATATTTTAACGCCATATTCGTTCTCCTTTGGACTATTTCGCAGATCAGTAGGAGAGAGGACACCTAAGTGATTTCAGTAGTCCTCAGGAGGCCTCCTTTATTATTAAAGTACTCGGCGTTGTCCGGGAGAAAAGTGCTCAATGTACTAGATAGAGCTATAGTAGTGATAGGTTTGGAAAATATTTCAACGCCATCTTCGTTCCCCTTTGGACTATTTCGCAGATCAGAAGGAGAGAGGATACCTAAGTGATTTCAGTAGTCCTCAGGAGGCATCCTTGATTATCAAAGTACTCGGCGTTGGCCGGGAGAAAAGTGCTCAATGTCCTAGATAGAGCTACTGTAGTGATAGGTTTGGAAAATATTTTAACGCCATCTTTGTTCCCCTTTGGACTATTTCGCAGATCAGAAGGAGAGAGGATACCTAAGTGATTTCAGTAGTACTCATGAGGCGTCCTTGATTTTCAAAGTACTCAGTGTTGTCCGAGAGAAATGTGCTCAATATCCTAGATAGAGCTATGATAAAGACTATCATGAGAGGATTGAAAATGATGAAGACTATCATGAGAGGATTTAAAATGATGAAGACTATCATGAGAGGATTGAAAATGATGAAGACTATCATGAGGGGATTGAAAATGATGAAGACTATCATGAGGGGATTGAAAATGATGTACACTATCATGAGGGGATTGAAAATGATAAAGACTATCATGAGGGGATTGAAAATGATGAAGACTATCATAAGGGGATTGAAAATGATGAAGAATGTCATGCGAGGATTGAAAATGATGAAGACTTTCATGAGAGGATTGAAAATGAAGAAGGATAGACTGACAGGATTGGAAATGATGAAGAATACCATGAGGGAATTTAAAATGATGAATAATATCATGAGGGGATTGAAAATGATGAAGAATATCATGAGAGGATTGAAAATGATGAAGACTATCATGAGAAGTTTGAAAATTATGAAGACTATCATGAGAGGATTGAAAATGATGAAGACTATCATGAGAGGATTGAAAATGATGAAGACTATCATGAGAGGATTGAAAATGATGAAGACTATCATGAGAGGATTGAAAATGATGAAGACTATCATGAGAGGATTGAAAATGATGAAGACTATCATGAGGGAATTGAAAATGATGAAGAATGTCATGAGAGGATTGAAAATGATGAAGAATGTCATGCGAGGATTGAAAATGATGAAGAATGTCATGAGAGGATTGAAAATGATGAAGAATGTCATGAGAGGATTGAAAATTATGAAGAATAGACTGACAGGATTGGAAATGATGAAGAATACCATGAGAGGATTGAAAATGATGAATAATATCATGAAGGGATTGAAAATGAGAAGAATATCATGAGGGGATCGAAAATGATGAAATATACCATGAGAGGATTGAAAATGATGAAGAATATCATGAGGGGATTGAAAATGATGAAGAATATCATGAGGGGATTGAAAATAATAAAGAATATCATGAGAGGATTGAAAAAATGAAGAATATCATGAGAGGATTGAAAATTATTAAGAATATCATGAGCGGATTGAAAATGATGAGGAATATTACGAGAGGATTGAAAATGATGAAGAATATTATGAGGGGATTGAAAATGATTAATAGTATGAGGAGATTGAAAATGATGAATACAACGAGGGGAGTTAAAATGATGAAGGATATCATGAGGGGATTCAAAATATATAGTATGAACACCGGTGCGGTTATAAGTACCTATATAGAAGGCGCAGACAGTGGTGGTACTTTTTATAGAAATAAGTCATACTATTGCCCTGTGAAACGTAGGATGAAATGGTGGGGAAGAAACAGCTTTTGCAAAAGGCAAAATTTAAAAGTAGCGACCAGGGTAGATAAAAGTAGAAAGATAAAGAGACAGCTAGAGAGAGAGAGGGAGAGAAATAGAAGTTTTAATATAAAGATGTTACACACGCGATTTTTCTTCAATTATGTTTTTATGACCCCGAGCAACGCCGGGTAGCCCCGCTAGTATATATATATATATGAGTGGGGGTTTTCTTTCTCTCTTGTGTATAACTGACTAAACGTTTTCTACATATATATATATAATAACATGAAACACAACTACTCTAAATCGGTGAAGAACAGATTCAAGAGCTTGTACAAAGATTGTTTAAGATAGAGCTTTATAATGGTCGCCAAATATATCTATATTGATTTAATTTTACTTAATTTATTCGTTTTCTTTATTTTTTCAATTGACGTAAAAAAAACATTTGAGCAGACCAAACGCGTAAAAAAAACATTTGAGCAGACCAAACGATTTTCTAAAATAAAAAAACACAGCAAAGGGCATTAAACAACTGGCTTAAATGAAATGAAAGGAAAAGACAACATCTCCATTCGTGGTATTTGATGAAACTTCAACGAATACCGAGCGAGAGGATTAATATGAATAATTCCCCG
>OY744532.1:103802082-103827082 GCA_963556195.1 Sepiola atlantica | reverse complement strand
AGAAAAGGGCAACTTTAGCCCGGAGTTCAAATCTTACGACCTGTGATACTGTCCTATCTTGCCACACTGATTATTATTAATTTCGATGAAACACATATATAGATAGATATAAAATCTGTAAATATATATTTATATATATATATATATATATAGATAGATAGATAGATAGATAGATAGATAGATAGATAGATAGATAGATAAAGATATATATCATAATTATATGATGGATTCTCCCGTCGATTTAAAAATTCAAATTCAAATTCAAAACAATTCAATAGAACTCTGATCTTATAATCGTAGTAATTAATAGATATTTCTTACTCTTTTCAATATTTTGGATATAAATCTATCTTTCAAGGGAGAATTACAAATTATGATATGATTGAAAAGAATGAATTGAATAACTCCAACTTTATAACATATGTGACGATTTATTTCGATACTGTACATCTTTTGAACCAGATAAACCAACGTATTTGCTGTTGTTTTTTTTGTCTTGCAACGTTAACAGCATGGGTATGTCGAAGTGCTTCCAATCAAAACGCGAAAAAAATAGACAAGTAAGATTTTAAATTTAGTGAATCGTAACATGGCGATTGTCAACAATTTTCGACAGAAAAGAAGTGGTAGAAAATAAAGCAGATACGCAAGAAATAACTGTTACGCAGATTAGGTAAGGGATATATTAACATTCCTTAGAGGTTTATTTAAGGATAATTTAGGGTTAGGATAAAATAACGGTTTCTTTTTAATTTTCAAGTATTTATAATACGATCATGTCTTATTATTGTCAGACTGAAAGTGTGCGTGTGTCCTAACTCGGTCTGAATCAGTCTTATGTGTTACATACGTTCATTCAGTGGCAGGTATTAGATTAGAATCAGTAAGACCACAAAGGCTAGATCCACTTAGGGTGATCAGAATCAGGCTCTGATGATATCTCCAAAGCCATTGTAACCACACAGCCACATCACTGCATCCCTATAGCCACACACTATTCACTTGAAACGATTTGCATGATATTTTCTACTCATTTTATTCCAACTGCGGGTGTAAAATGGACGAGTCATCGATTCGCTCTATGTTATTAATGCGTTAATGACGGGTTTTAAATCCGGCCGGGTTTGAATTGAGCTTTCCTCTTCCATTATTCATGTCGCTATCACTTAGGCCACGGGCACCGTATCCTTTTTCAATTACGACGATTCAATATCTGATAGAGTGTTCGAAATGATTTTCAGCATGAGTGACATCAGGGTGGTTTCAACGCAATAGGGATTCAGATCCAAAATGATACGAACCGTTCTTGGAAAAACGGATTCCCCTTCCAGTGGGGTAAATTTGAATACACGGAACTGAATAACAGAAGAATCGATAATACAGGTCGTTGAAAAGTTATGGGATCCTGATTACAAATAAATAAGAATAGGAAAAACACGTTTAGTTCAGTGAAGCTATAACTATTATTGACAAGATGCAAAGTGTATCTTACTAGGAAAAGTATTGTATATATATATATATATATATATATATATATATATATATATATATATATATGATAATTTTATTTACACAGACATGTACAAAATCTGCGACACTGGCATGTCGATGTTATCGATCAACAGTTACTATAAACTGAGATCTCATCAGGTAGAGTTAGAATCCGATCTTAACCTCAGATCATATTTGGAGAGAAATATATATATATATATATATATATAATTATTTATAAATATATTATTTTCAAAATAAACCCATATACACATGTGTTTCAAACAAAACCTGCAATAATCAGTATGGGTGAAGACAATCTCTGTCGATAATAAGGTAAGACCATCGATACAAAAAACCCAGTAGAGGGGACGCAATCCAATGCATTACCACGTATTGTCTAGAAATGGGTAGTAAATTAACATCTTAAATAGCAAATACAGAGACTATTCAGCAAGCAGTCGAGAGCACTCAATAAAAAGACATCGAGTTATGCATTACGCAGAATTTAGGCTTCTTCTTAAATTTACAAGTGCTATATATTGCGAGATCTTTGAATAATTATTTATAAATAAACATTATTTAAATAAATTTTATATATATATATATATATGTATATATATATATATCGTATTTATTTCATTTACGATACTACAGTAAAGCAATCAATATAATTAAATGCAAAGTTTATCTATATGAGAACATTATTATGAATATATATATATATATATATATATATATATATATATATATATATATATATATATATAATGTATATATATATATATATATATAATGTATTTTTATGTCATAATTTTTAATTTGTGATTGCAGCGTTCGTTGCTTTTTTTCTGCTTACTATTATTTCTGGTTGCCCCACTAACTAAGTGATTAAGATGCAGAGGATTGTATTATACGTCGCCCTTAACTTTATAGGACATGTCTTTCGTTAATATATATATATATATATATATATATATATATATATATATATATATATATATATATTAATACATAAAAAAGTAATCTATGGACACGTGTGTCTGGCTCACAGCCGTCATCAGCATGGCTTACTTAGACAAGGATCGAACCTTCGATATAAATGTCTATAGTTCAATCTTCTTTATTGCTGGACCAAGACGCTCTGTCAGTAAATATGAACGATTGTTATCACCTACACCTTTCATGTATTTTGATGTAATTGGTGATTGCAGCGTTCGTTGTATTTCCTGATTACTTTTTTAAATAAACATAGTTCACACCAAACAAGGCAGGCCGCCACTGTAGACGTAAGGGGCTACAAACAAATAGAGTGAAAGTTCTTTTTTTGCGGGGTAGGGGACGACTTAAATTGGGAGCTGCGTAGCGAATTGTCTGTTTACATTAGTTTTAAACTTCTGCATGTCAGTAGCGTCAGAAAAACAGGGAGAAGGGAGGGAGTTTTAAAGTCCAGCAGCACGAGAAAAGAAGCTTTTGGAGTAGAAAGCTCTTCGGCATCTGGGGGCCTCGACAGTGAATTCATGGGATTTGGCAGCTTGTCGGGGTTGTCTAGTTAATTTACGTCGTGAGGGTACCAGAGCAGCAAGCTCATCAGAGCACAATGTATTGAAGTACTTATAAAACAGGGAAAAAGAAGCAACATGGCGGCGATGGGACAGGGGTTGGAGCTTGGTGGATAGTGAGGGACGTGTAAAGTTTGCAATTCTTTTTTTGACCTTGTCTAAGAGAGAGATAGATAGACTAGTGGATGATGACCAAGCCCAGACGTGGCAACAATACTCCATGCATGGGTGGATGCTGGCTTTGTAGTGATATATGATAATGTCATGTTTGAGTAGTTTACTAGCACAGTAGAAGGAGTCAACCTTTTTTGCAGCAGCCCTGACAATGTCTTTAATATATGTATTCTAATTCATGTTATATGTGAAAGTTAAGCCGAGGAGTTCGAATAAAAACTCTCAGGTAGGGTATTATTTGCAATGACAATCGGTAATTGAAAAGGTTATTTGTAGTTATTGAAAGAAAGTAGCTTTGTCTTTGCGGCATTAAAAGAAACCATCCATTTTTGACCCAATTCCACTAAAGACTGAAGGTCATTTTCAAAGGATTCAACCATTGCCTCAGATATGTGCGCATCGATTTTTCCCACATGACAGGAGTAGAGCGTGGTGTGGTCAGCAAAAAATACTATCTCAGTCACAATAACATCAGGGAGGTAATTTATTAAACTCAGGAACAGTAGAGGTTCAAAGATGGATCCCTGGGGTAAACCAGCATTTATGGGATGTTTATATTGTTCTCACTTCCTAAGTGATTAAGATGCAGAAAATTGCATTATTAGCGCTCATAACTTTATAGGACTTATTTTCCGTTAATATATATATATATATTTGTTAATTTCATACGTACATACAAATAATATATGGACAATTGTTTCTGGCTCAGAGCCGTCACCATCATGGCTAACTCATACAAGAAACCTTCGATATTAATGTCTATAGTCTAGCGTCTTTATCGCTGGACCAAGCCGCCCTGTCTAGAAATATATACGATGTTTATCACCTTAATATTTAATGTATCATCATGCAATTATTTTTATTGGTGATTCTAGCGTTCGTTGTATATATATATATATATATATATATATATATATATATATATATATATATATATATATATGTGTGTGTGTGTGTGTGTGTGTATATATATATATGCAAATTTATTTATGCATCTATATATTTAAATAAACATGCATATATATGTATCTGTATATATATATATATGTACATATACATATCCATGTATATATATATATATATATATATATATATATATATATGCCATGTATTTATTTTATTTACAAACGAATTACCTATTTCTGCAGAAATTTTTTTACCTAAATTCTATGAGGGAATAATTGTTTTTTTTTAATCTTTTCCGCTTCCTCGACTTTACTAATCTACATTACTTAAAATGTAATGTTAACAGACATCTCGCTATGAAACTCCCTACTTAGAGTGTCCCCGTAGGCATGCCCCCTAATTCGCAGTATCCCCTTACGTCTCAGAGGCAATGCGACTCTGTTACATTATCAGGTGCCCTGCTCGAGTGGGTTTGAATCGGCTACTGTTAACATGTGAGCTCGGTAAAATCAGTTTATGTTACTTTGACATTAGATCCGATGGTGTAAATCAGCCCCAGGGACCCAAAGTTGTAAACAGCTTTGAACTGTGGCCAATTCGAAATGGAGGGTCTATAAACGATGAGACACAGAAGTTGGGTAACGAGCAATCAAGGATGATGTCACGCACGTTGCGAGAACAAAGAAAAGCGTTTTTAATCAGTCCGTTTATGGGAGGGATATGAAACGGACACATTTTGAGGATGTTAAAAATCTCGACAAGAAGGATCCGGAATGGAACTTCTTTTAGTCCCCAAAATAGGTCCGTGTCCGTCCTGTGAAATACATATCTCGATCATGATAACTAGTTAAGTAAATTATAAGACATTTCATTTGTCTCTCTCCGCAGAATTTGTTCTCTCTAAATAAACCTACGAACTCAAATCTTTCCGTGTGGATTTATTGGTTCTTTTGTACGTATAAAAAGTGATGTCCACATTGATGATGCGGACCAGTAAACAGAAGAAGAAAAATATGGTTCCTACCACGAGATGAACATCGGTGCAGCTACATAAAGAAGAAGAAGAAAAAGAAGACGCCGACAAAAAAGACTATCGCTAGGTGTAGCCACGCTGATGAGTCGTAAAACGACGAAACACGTGTCCGTTACTAATTATGTTAAATATAGATATATGTTTATGTATACATATTATATTTTGGTGGAAGATCGAATAATCGAAACGTTTGACTATTTGCCTGGTTTGCCTGCAGTCAACATTTAAAACAAGGCACCTTCTCAAACGTTTCTATTATTTGATGGTTCTACTTTTCTAATCTAAGTATGCTTGTAAGTATTTCTAGGGTAAGACTAAATAGATTCCCATTTGATCGGACCCAAAAAGCTGGTGTCACGAAAAGGCGGTTTATATTTTACAGCCGTTACATCTCAAGTGGCTATAAAATCGAAACTAGGTTTGAATTTTACAGTCAGAATTAAGGTTTACATATACATAATTTATAAGACACAAATTTAGAAACACACGCGAACTCTTCCCTTATATACATATATATATATATATATATATATATATATATATATATATATATATATATATATATTATGCAAGCGTCATTAAAGACCACGGAGTGTTCTCTTTTAACGATCTTTCTTGTCAATTTCTCCCCGCGGGTTGCGATTCTTCGGTTTTCGGGTGTTAGTTGGTGGAGTATGGCACCTAACGTTGTGTCGCGAGTCATTCCTCTAGCGCTTTCGGTCTCTCGACCGTCTTCAGGAGGCGATATCCAATTTTTTGCCACAGCAGTAATATGTGACACAAGGTCGGAAAGTGAGGAAGGACTCGAGCCAGCGCCCCTAAAGAAGGAGCACTCTGGCCTAGCAAAAATAACCTGGGCAGCCCCGTCGGCATTCCCCGGTCAGGCGCCTCAGTTAGCAAGCGATAAACTTACTCTACCCTAAAGAGGGGAGGCAAGGTCTGGGATGGTGGACCTCCTTGAACTGCACAGTACAAACCCACAGACCGGCGGAATCAAGACTCGAAGGCCAAGATAATAGCGGTCTATAGGGTAACATATACTACAATTTGATCTTGGCCAAAAGGACAAGAAGCCGTTGTTATTTATCTTCCTCCCACCGTGATAAGATGTGACATACGGGCGGGAAAGTGGAATTTGAAAAGCTAGCACCCGAGAAGGTGAGCACTCTAGCCTACAAAAAATGCCTGTGCAGCCCCGTCGGCATTCCCCGGTAAGCGGCGATTTAGGCAGTAAGCGATAAATCTACTCTACCCAAAGAAAGGAGGCAAAGCCGGGGAGGGTGGACCTCCTAGAACTGCACAGGACAAACCCGAAGGCCAAGACGATATCGATCTATAGGGTGTAGTATCAATCAGAACAGATATTACATTTTGATCTTGCCAAAAAGGCCAAGAAGCCGTTTTCAGACGGCGATATCCAATTTTTTCCCACAGAAAGAATATGTGACACAAGGTCGGAAAGTGGGATTTGAAAATCCAGCGCCCGAGAAGGTGAGCACTCTTGCCTACAGAAGCCTATGCAGCCCCGTCGGCATTCCCCGGTAGGGGTGCCTCAGGCAATGAGCGATAAACTTACTCCACCCCTAAGAGGGGAGGCAAAACCTTAGGGGGTGGACCTCCTAGAACTAATCTGGTCTGGTGGAGTATTCAGCTAAGTGTTGTAACTTGAGGTAACATTACTTAGAGAAAGTGAACCATGGCTAGTATGATCCAATGTATTGAGGGATTTTATTTCGGCTTCAAATATATATGTTATTTTGAATATCTGGTCAGAGTTAACTTGTAGGATGACATATCCTAATGCCAGGTTGTCCTGACAAACCCTTCTACAGGAAGAGCGAAGATGGTGTCAAGTAGATAATTATGCTTATTAATTTTCTATGTACCTAGCATCATTATGACCACGTGTTGAGACGTGTTTTACAGACATTAATGTATACGCTGATATAGAGAACGAAATGACGCGGCTTCTTCATACAATGCATTGTTCCGGCGGGGAAAACGAGCGAGTAAGATACTAGCGTGGACTTCAGTACTAGTAAGACCGTTCTCCATATACATTACAGGACAGTTACCCAACTTGTAATTACTGCTTACATTACTTGGCCGTTCGAGTGATTGTTACATATCTTCCGGTAAGTTTACACAATTATCTTAGAATAGTCTGTTTCACTTTTTACGTAAGTCGTTGAACATGTTTATTAGAACAATACAATAAAAATGCGTTCAGATGAAATGCAATAGTAGAGTAAATAATGTGCTTAGAATAAACAATACTAAAAACTAATAAACACTTAGTAAACTATTTGCGGATTTGAACTTAAACGGATTAAACTTACTTTTGTGTTTAAATTATCTTATTTGAAGCTAATATTAAACCGATATCAAAATAGACTTCAATTTTTAAAAAAATATACAATTATCAATGAGCAAAAGTATATATTGTTTAATGAAAATTATAATTAGTAAACTTTTAGAATTTTTCAAGAAAAACAAGCAACGCATGCGTGGTCCCCGTCTGTGTGTGACTCGATGTGGCGAGTGTAAAATGCAATAAATTTGTGCAATTTGGGGCATTTTTGACCCCCATTGTATCCCCTGGGGGCGGGAAACAGAATTTTTCTGAGGTCAAGGATGCTCATTTTATATCCAGAACAATTGCCTCTACATTTATGCCAAGTTTCAGAAAAATTGAATAGATGGATCAAACGTTATGAGAGAAAAGGGTCATTTTTTTGCCATTTTGGGGGCTTTGGATCCTATGGGGGCGCGAACCAGATTTTTTCCAAAGGCGGCGATACTTATTTTCCATTAGGAACAATTGTCTCCATATATTGGCCAAGTTTCAGAGAAATTCAATGGATGAATGAAAATTTATGGGGCAAAAAATGTCATTTTTTGCCATTTTGGGGCCTTTTGACCCCCTGAGGGGCTAACCAGATCTTTTTCAAAAATCGGAAAATGTCACTTTCTAACCTGACAAAAGTTACAACTTCATGCAAAATTTCAGAGAAATTCAATGGATGGTTGCGGAGAAAAATTCGGACGGACGAACAGACTGACGGACGGACGGACGGACAGACGGACTCAAAAAATAGGTCCCCCGATTTATTAAATCGGAGGACCAAAAAATGTTTTAAGAGAAATAGTCCGAAGAATGTGTGTTTTCTTTTGGTGTGTATCTCCGAAGAAATAAATTTAGAAATCTGAACGAAAACGTAAAGAAAAATAAATCCATCTATAATCTTATAAAAGGTTATTGTTTTTTAGGGGTTATACATTATACACAAATAAAAGCATGTGATTGGTTGACAAATATAGCATAGGCAGACTATATCTTATTCAGTTAGTATTTTTGTAATGTCAATACCTGAGTTCGAATCTCACGTAAGTCTAAAGGATTTTATAAAAGAGCACAGATGGCTCTGTTATCTTTGATTAGTATATTTGTGCATTAGGGGATATAATGCTATACTAAGATATAGCATTGGGATGATAGGTACATGTCATTTTCACTGCCGCATTATAAGAGTAGGTAAGTTTTCAAGATATGAATAAGTTTTGAAATACATATAAATTATTGTTAGACCTATTTGTAACATTAAAGAATCTAATTTACTCTATTAAAATAAGTGGAACTTGTTCAGCTTTAATTGCGAAGACATTCTGTTTTAGATATCCCCCCAAAAACAAGGACAGATCTGGTAAACACTAAAGGTATTTAATAAAACCGCTACTTCAAAATCCACCTGTTTGGTAAGATCAAAAAGAGTGACCTAACATCGCGATAGTAGTATGGGGGTGCCTAATCTGTCTGTAAATAATACTTCTTACCGTTAAAGTGTTCTCTTCTACTTGGAAAAATAAGGTAAACGGGACTTGTTACAGTGACAGTAATTGTATATGCATGCGCGCAAAGGCCAGAGCTTACTGATGTATGCGATCACATTGCCTCGCGTTATAAGCAGTGCCTGAAACAAAACAGATACGATTCTGCCAAGCTGAGGGGGCAAAACAAACATTTGATATTTGTAAGTTCTACTATAATTTAAAAAGTATATTACTTTTTAACACTATCTATTGTAATACTTTGGAGAAAGTGCAACACACAATTTAAATCCTAATAGGGTTCGCACTGTCCCCCAAGCTGTAGCATCTGGCCCATCGCCGCACAGTTGTATCCCTATACTTGTTTTATGAAGTAATTCCACGGAACGTGCTCTGATTAACTTATTGCACTTCTACACTCTAAACGAAAACACACCTGACCCACATGATTAACTGTTAAACCTCACCTTTTTTAGAGGTCCCTAGATTCCGGAATATCTTAAACTTTGATAGCTTCATTTATCAGACCGATTGCGTTTGGAATTTCTTTCCTATTCCTTGTTTCCTCAACAGTCCCAACATGAATCCATTTACATATAATATGAGCACATATTTTCCGCATAACTTCTGATTTTAGTTGGCCCCTATCGATCTGCCCTTTATCACAGTAGCTCTTTACACGTCGATGGCGATATGCGTTGTTTAAGTGAATATAAGTAATAAGGAATCTAATCGACCTTTATTATTTGGATTATTCGAACTACTGTTCGCATCTTGGATGTGATTCTCACTAGGTTTTGACCGATGTGACCTCCTACTTTCATCAGGTGCGTCTTGTCGAACTTAAGAATGGTAATATCAAACTCGGAAATGTGTACGGAATCTTAAATAGAACACTTTAATTTGCAAGGACCCGTGGCGCAACGGATATAAGTGCTCAGTGACAATCAGTATAATTAACTGTTTGCTGGATTTTAAATGTCAATCTTAAGCACAGGCGATACTAAGAATACAATTACACTTCATTTAATATATATATCCGGCTATGGCCCATAAAACAGGAGTAAACCACTCCTTTGATTAAATAAAGGGATCCGTTTGAAATTCTATACACATTTTTGAGTTCGGAATAAATATTCTGGAGTTCAGCAAACGCTCCTGAATAATGAAAGAAGTTACATCGGCCGAAACGTTTTGAGAATAACGTCCAAGATGAACACAGTAGTCTGAATAATCGAAATAATACACATTATTCATCGTCTTACGAAGCATAATATTCAAAGCAATATATATATATATATATATATATATATATATATATATATATATATATATATATATATGTGTGTGTGTGTGTGTGTGTGTGTGTGTGTGTGCGTGGAGGGGTGTGCGTATGTGTGTGTTTCCATTAGCTGTAAGGCAGAGCTCATTGAGTAAAACTAATTCAAGCTCCAAGCACTTGACAATGTTTACATGAGATATCACTTAAAATCAGTCAGTGTCGTGTGATAGCGCAGGAGAAGAGGCTGTTAACTCGACCGTTGAGTTTCAATGCCGGCTTGAGGCACTAACTGGTCTACTCGCACTGAAGAGCTGTGATACAGCGAAACAGTGTATATGTAGATGACTATATGAAGTTCCCTTCTTAGGTAGAGCTTATTTGTAAGGATATCACCAACTGGCATTAGCTGTAAGGCATAGCTTATTGGGTAAAACTAATATAGCTCCGGCACTTGACAATGTTTACATTAGGATATAACTTGCAGGAGAATAGGCGCTGACTGTCAGCTCGACAGTTGATTTCAATCCCGGCTTGAGACACTAACTGATCTGTACGCGGATGACTATATATATATATATATATATATATATATATATATTTAATGCGTTTTGTGAGATCTTATGTACTTTTTTAAGAAGGTGACCTTTTGATTGCTTGAAAGCAAAGCGTATGTGTGTCTTTATAGTACCTTTTCCTTTCCATACTTTCGTTTTTATCTCAAACACTATTAACAGAAAACTCAAGACATGATTGTCCGTTTCTCTTGATAATGTTTCCGGACCTTGCATGTCCGGAAACGCTTTTCACTATTTTGTACTGTTTTTAAACAAGCAAAAACCGTTCCACATGACTGATTGCTAATTTTTGTCTGACGCTAATTCATTATTTGATTACGAAAATTTCATTATTTTTGACAAACCAATGCATTCGCTGAACTAAACGCAAAATAAACGACAAATGTCGCGACATTTTTTTAGTTTAATCAAATCATCTAAAAAAAAACAACTCCACCGTTGTTTTTTTTTGTCTAATTTTTTTATCTTTTTTCGTCCTTCGTTTTCTATTCTGTATTTTCGTCGCTAGCAAACAAATATCCGTTCTACATGTTATACAACAAAGTGGTGGTGCAGATAGTAGAGTATCTGATTGGTGAAGCGAGATAACATTACATGAGAGATAGTATGGTTGAAATAGTTAGAGTTAAGTTGAACCGTTGGTATCGATACGTAGACATCATCAAAATAACTACAACTATCAGCATTTATTTTCTATATCGCCATTTTATATTTTACTCCATTTAACGTTTAATCGCAAAATATAACAACGATAACTGAGTTCTTAGCAAATATTGTAATAACGAAAACGAATTATAAAAACCTCATTATTTGAGTTCATTTTAGATATATTGACTTTTTTCATTTCATTTACTACACACACACACACACATATATATATATATATATATATATATATATATTAATTAATGTATGAATTAATTTATATATATATATATATATATAAATATGAATATATATATATATATATATATATATATATATATATACGTCTATTTGGAGAGTTTTACAAGATATTGTTCCCTTTTTTCAAAAAAGGATTCATCACACCGAAAATATCTTTTAATTTTTTATTTATTTATTTTGTAAATCCATAGTTCCCTATACATGTTTCGCTACCTACCAAGTACATTTCTAGGCAGTTAATCAGGGGAGATACAAATCTAAGATAGTGACCTCAACAACTGGCAATACGCCATAGGTGATTAACTCAGTTTAAATCACTTGAAAGGAAACAAAAGGAAACACAAGTTCAAAAGACATCTAAAGAACTGGGTAATATGCAGTTGTTGTGATGTGCCCCCACAAGAATCTATTCCGGAGCAATCCAAAAATGAGAAAAATGAGGAAAAAAAAAGGAAAGAGGTAATCCCCCACATCCGGCGGAATACATATCCTAAGGTCAACCGCAATATAGCCCTTCCCCGAAAAATCAAACCGTCCACAGTGCAACCTCTCTCTCTCTCTTTCTCTCTCTCTTTCTCTCTCTCTCTCTCTCTCTGTATATATATATATATATATATATATATATATATATATATATATATATATGTTGCCAAGTAATTGTTAAGACAATTTAAATTAAAAGCTATGGAGTGTTCTTTTGTATTTTACATCCGCTCAGGTAGTTAGGTTTTCAGTCAAGTGTATTTATTTGCCACTATCTGTGTTTCTTCATGTACACTCTAAGGTCAACTTCGCTTGATTAATCATCATTAAAGTTTGTCGAAAATATCGGCCACAGTCTTACTTAGGACTGATTTAATTTCAGAATAGATAGTTCAAAATGCAAGGTCACGAAAAGGCGGACGTGAAACATTTAGCGATGACTTCGGTCCTGTTTATCGATGGGACTCGCTACATTGTTTATGTTACTGCCAATGAAGTGCCGCATATTATATCACCGCATATTATATCACCTTGATTGAGCAGTAGTACTTACATTTTTGGTTGATGTCAAATTTGAACTTCTAATTTTTCTAAAATTATGGATCTGATGCTCTTTGTATAATATTAAATACAATGCAAAATTTAAAGCTGATAAGATAAACAGTGTTTTGAGTTATCAAGGTTTACACAGTATAACTTCTGAAATACTTCATAGAATATAGGGACGTAAGGCCTATTAAACAATATTACACATCCTACGCTGTCAGACGGTCGTATGCAGTCTGATGATTGAATAATGTGGTTGCTCTAATTATTTCGTCGGTTGTTTGCAATCTTCCGAGTACCGATATCTAAATGGTGAGATTAATCTCGAGCGCTTTCGATCTTCCCGATCATCATCAATAGGTAAATCTTGCTGTTGATGTAGAGAACCTACTTTATTGTTTTATCATATCTTGCGGCTTGAGAGAGAGGTAGAATTCTTGCTGTCGTTTATTCATTTTAGTTTGTATAAAGTCCGCTTTGTAGTTATGCTTTCGGTGGAATTTATTTATTAGTGTAGAGTCTAGTGTCCTTTTGTTTGACTAATGGTCATCAACCTTGGTCAAAATGACGAGCATAGTCTACCTGAGAAGAGATTACATTTCAGAATATTCAGGTCAAATGTCTAGGTAGTAATCACATATTTGGTGGTATCCTCGGCTTTACTTGGCCCATATTTTAACCAACGAACTCCTACATCTTATATAAATGTTAGCTGTGAACCATCAGTCTTAATACTTAATTTAAACTTCAAATTTTTCCAATTGTTGTAGATACTCTTTCATATTAGTAACCCCCATGCACAATTTCAGGTATGTATTTGCTTAGTTATAAACCTTTTCATTGCATAACTTCGGGAATATTTCATAGAATATGGAGAAGTAAGGCTCAGATGTGGTTTTGGCCTATTGCTCCGTTGTCAAATTAAGGTATACAGTCTCACGACTGACTTATGTTTTAGTTCATGTGTGCATTCGTTTAATGTAAGTTTGTATTATTTGTTTGATATATTGCAATCCTTTATTGAATTACTTTTATTTGATTTTGATATATACATCTAACAACAAGACAAACAAAATTCTTACGCCTGACATCTCCAATATATACTTACAGCAACGGCATGAAATGCTAGGAAACCTTCGACAGAATCTTGAACACAGTTACTAGCCTGGGAAAGTAACTTCGACACCGCCAATAATCACATACAAATGGATTAGAGCAACAACATGAACTTTAAACACGGATATATATTGATGTGTACACAATAATTATCACATTTTATTAGTATATATATATACAAGTGAACAATTACTACGACATTGACCCAACTTTCCTGCATCTATGATGCAGGTATACATTACTACTATATAATGTAAACATCTGGCATTCATATAGAAATTAACAATTAATGTATGTAATAGTTTAAACTTGTACATATATATATATATATATATATATATATATATATATATATATATATATATATATATATGTGTGTGTGTGTGTGTGTTGTGAAGTTGTCCAACAGTAAATAATAAATAAAGGAAGTCAAGTCGAGGGTTGGTTTAACAAGTGTATTAACAAAGTAAGAAACTGACTAGCACTTGGCTAGACAGTTACAAGACTGTGCTTTGTCTTCTCTGTGTCTCTGGTGACTCGCACAATTTATAGTGACAATCGGTGCAGTTTCTCCTGTGTAAGAACGGCCGGTTTTACAATATATATATATATATATATATATATATATATATATATATATATATATATATATATATATATATATTGTTGTCTTTGTTTAACTTGTTCTATAATAATCAGTATTAGTAGTTGGAATAACAGTAATTACCGTACTATTATTATAACTGGTTACTACTCATGACACAACCGGCATACCAAGCGCTATCTATGCCAGCATTGATGCAAAGGGAAATACAATAAACCAATCGCTTGCAATGCGAAGGGTACGGTCTTACACACTTTTAAGTAATGCAGTATTCAGTTTAAATATATGCATAACAACTTTTATCTAATAAAATTGATACATCTTTTGCCACATGAAAATATTCAAACATTTAGGAACAGGAAGGAATATCACACACTAGATTGTAAAGTTGGTGTTGTACTCTGTCAATGGAAAGTAAGATGTTCCGTGTTGTACAGATAATGGGCAAATAACTTCTTTTTTTTTTTTCAACATTAGTATTTCAAAATTATCGACGTGAGCACGAACTGTGTAAGAGATACACACGAAGACTGTGTCACCGAATGATTAGAATTGAAATCTACCCAGATCAATAGCATTCATTTCATTTGTAAAGTGATTTGAAAACATATGATTGTCCATCTAAAGCTATAAGTATAATGGCAACTTATATTCAAACAATCGTATACAATAAATTGTATATACTAGGCATTGCTTTTCGATACTAATTAAAGTAAATAGTCGTAAAACTCCCGTAAAACCAACCGACAAAACCAATCTTTCGGTAGATATTGTTTTCGATCAGTAGCGCACATGATTTTTTTTTTATTTACTCCTTCGCTAGGAGTTAGGCACAAGGCCAGTTTTATCTTACTCCCACAAGTAAGATGTGACCCAAGATCGGGTCGAGCAAGTGGGGTTAAAAGCCAGCGCTCGAGAGGTGAGCACTCTGGCCATTTAAAAATTGCCTGGGCAGCCCCGTCGGCATTCCCCGGTAGGGGCGCCTCAGACAGTAAGCAATAAACTTACTCCTCCCCAAAGAGGGGAGGCGAAGCCTGGGAGGGTGGACCTCCTAGAACTGCACAGGCAGGCGTGCAGTACCTGGATTATTCGTGAACTGTTATTACTTTAATCGCTGACCCGTACCCACAACTAGTTGTAGTATGTGTGCGACTTGTTCAGTCCCTTTATGAGCATTTAAGTTTTACACTACGATAATTTTCTTAGTTGTGTTTGATTATGACGCACTTAAAGTCCGTCAGATTTCAGCGTCAAAAACTCCTAGCCGTTCCCTGGGCCCAAATTAAGAAACCAATGTTTATAAGTGAGAAACGATACATCGAGATGTTTATCTTTTCTTTTTACAAGATTTGTCTACGATTCTGAATGGCGTTGAACTTTAATCGACACGAACTGCTAACAAAGAAAGCCGGGTTCTGGTCGAATAGGTATTCATATCCATGAACGCATCTATTTATAAAGGTGTGATTTTTTTATCACTATAGACGATTGTTTGTCGACATTTCAACATTTATTCTGTAGTCGTTAAATAGAAATATGCCTGCTATAAAATACTTAATGGCATCATAGAGGAACTTCGTAGAGTAAGAAGTTGAAGCTTCCCTTATTGTGTTCTTTAGTCCTCGCATTCCATGATCGATGTTGCTGACAAATGGGAAAGCGTTGCTGTTTTTTAGGTCGGAATCTATCTAACATTTATTGTTGGATAGTGTTTGACCTTGAAGTAGTATTTATTTATTTATTTTAGTTCCTGACATCAAGTGGTTTCATGAATTCTCTAAAGCGATTTCCATAAAAAATACAAATTACTTATAATATTATAGAGGAAAGAGCAAATATAAAAAAGAATGACGAAACAATCCATATAAAATATATTAACTTATATTGACGAAACCAAAATACTTTAGAAATGAGAGTTATATGAGTTGATCCCATTTATACATGATTGGCTTGGTTGCTATTGGCAACGAAACGATTTGCTGTGTTGATTTCTTTTACGGAGATATAACATCGTTTTTTTGTGTTCAGAAGAACGTTCAAAGTGAGATGAATCCGTCTGTGTAAGACGAATAGTGTAGATATGTTTTCTGCTGTCATTGTGTGGGTTCGTGTCAGTAACTAGTTTCATGTTGCGTTTTTCAGCGGAGCGATAGTTATTTTTTTGAGTGCTTCCTTTATGGCAGTTTTCAAATACACTAAGACACTGGGGCTAGAGGCTGATGCATTTAGTTTTCATATTAATTTATCGACCAAGCGCTAAGCGCAAAATTTTGAAACGGTACGTTACAAAATATACAGAGACGTATGTTTCTGTACTTCTTATTAGCTGAAAGATGTTTATATTAATAGTGATATTCAATCAACAGTTGTTGTTTATTTACAAAATATTTAGTTGTGTGTGGTACTTAGTGAACCAATATACTAACTATTAAATATGTGTTTATAACAATCATACTTTTATTATGAATAAATTATTAAAAGCAGAATTTAAAGCAGAATTGATTGATGGTTTTATAGTTACGGGTGCCCTTAATAACCTATAATATTCCTTCTTGGTTTTGAACAAAATATCAACCTCTGCAATCATTCATATATGAAACTTAGACTATTTAATACTTGCCGCTAATAGAGGCATCCATAATAATCTCATATACTTGTTACAATACAATTTATTATATGTTTTCATTTGTTTTAACTGTGTTTATGCTAACAAATTTCGTCTGTTTCATGTGTAATTTGAAAGCGGAAATCATATCCTTTATATCATCGTTGAACTTAACGACCAAATTCGTACTGTCATTGCTCAAGTGTCGTTGGATCTCTGCGCCAAATTATGCTTCTGAGTTATGAAAGTTTAGCGAAGTGCATTGAGATCAATGGAAAGCCACGGAAATTTTATAAATATATTAATAAACGTAATGTTTTATGTTGCAAAATATATCAGTGAACCCTTTATTAGATTACATTGTCAATGTTACTTGGATCATGTTGAACTAAAGTCACATGGTTACTGATGCCTGACCATTTAGAAATAAACATATGTGAACACTGAGTGAAAATGATTGATGTTTTCGTCTATGTAAATGCTAAGTAATATATTTCCAGTGGAGTTTCGACTGATTTTCACGGATGAATACTAAAGTAAACGCACGTGACAACATGGCGCGAAATAAAACGAGTACGAAAAAAACTAGTATATGAATTTGAAATAATACATTTATGTCATAATCAATACTGGTTTATTTTCAATAGACTCCATTTTTTTACAGGAGTAATATAGAAGACCGTTAGTTTCTCACCACTTATTATCATTTGGATTATTCTAACTTCTATTTTCAACTTGGCTCTTTATATGCACAATATTTCAGTCATGCACCCTTTTGGAATTGCAACGTATCAAACCTGTGACCTTCTAGTCAAACTTTGACATCTTTATCTCAAATATCTGACCCCGTATAAAATGTCGTACTGAATCGTGTATTAGGAGCTATATTAATCTCATTCATTTTACCCATGACAGTGTATAAGTGTTACTTATGTTACATCTTTAGTTATTATAGCCTGCAGTAAAGATTGAGGATATAACCTCAAGAAGAGAGTAAGTTAGAAATGATTGTTAACAGACTTTTATGTCTGTTAATTATGAATGCTAGGAGCTTTACATTTAATATTATCTAATTTTCTACAATTTGAAATTAAGAGCACACACAATTTTTTTTTAACTATAACCCTAACACTTACAGTCACTATATGTTGTTTACAGTAACCTATATCTATCACTCATTCTTCCGTCTCAACATGTCTATCTCCTGTCTCTTCCTTTCTCTCTCTCTCTCTCTCTCTGCGTTGACACTCGAAACTAATTAACTATTTTTTTTAAACTTGAGTACTTTCGATGAAAAACATCTTTGTCAGAAGTATAAGCATATTTTTCCTCTTTTTTTTCGTACAATCCTCCCTGACTGAGACATATCTATCGCAGTCAAGTTGAAATTCGTATTGATGTTGTCGACGATAATTGTTTATATGCCAGTATGTGTAGCACGCGGTTACGTGAATAAAGTAGTTTGAACAGTCCCACATTGAAACGTTGTTCAAATGGCAATAATAAAGTGAAGATTTAAAAAAAAAATTTGAAAACCTGGATATATATATATATATATATATATATATACATGTATATGTATATATATATATACAAAGTGGGCAAAAATAAGGGTCCTATTTTTAAAAATTCATAACTTTTTTATTTATTGATTAAAAAATTTTTTTTTTTTAGAATAAGTAAAGGACCCCTTCCGAAGCAAGCATGAGCCGTATTAGCCCTAAGGAACGTACCCTCATTTAGAAAACATTATTTTTGCTTAAAAAACTCAAAACAGTGTAAAAAACAATACTTTAGTTTTTGTAAGTTTTAAGAAGTGTTTTTCGGCTAAAATTTGTTTTGTTTATTTAAAAAAATCTCGGAAGGGTCAGTCTACACACACATAAAGTTTGGTGAGTTTAACTTTTATTTTGTGGAAGTTATTCAAATTCAAGTTATTCAAATTTAAAGATAAGACCCTTATTTTGGCCCACCCTGTATATATATATATATATATATATATATATATATATATTTATATATATATATGTATATATATATATATATATATGTATATATATATATATATATATATATATATATATGTATATATATATATATATATATATATATATATATATATTTATATATATATATATTATTAAAAATAACCGACAACTCATGTCTGGATATCTTTGTATTAATCCCTTCAATTTTCCGGATTAAAGACTTAATCTCGATTAGAATCCTGGATAGAACGGGCCTAGTATACAAGTTTAAATGTCCATTGGGAGACTGTGTCTCCGACAACCAAGAAATGCACGTATATATTTGCTCGACTACCACGACTTTGTCCAGGAGGTTGACCATGCATCTATCCGATAATAGTGCCATAGCTAGACACCTCATTAACGAACATTCCTGTCCCCGCTCGAAAATCCGAACGTTTCTCGTAGACAACACTAAAATCCTAGAACACAATACTAATATACAAAAACTCCACATACTAGAAGCTTTATACATTAAAACAAAAAAAAACAGGTATTAACAAAATTAATTTTAACACTAGCACTAATATACTAGTACTAAATAAATATAGTTTCGTATTTAAATTTTCCCGGTACAAATAACTATAAACCCACTCACGGTCTTTACCTGATTGACATTATTCCACTGAAGATGGACCCAGATGGGTCAAAAAGTACGCTGGACTTAAAAGAAAATTACGGCAGATTCATCAGCCAATTCTCATCCGAGATTAAGACTTTAATCCGGAAAACTGAAGGGATTAATACAAAAATATCCAGACATGAGTTGTCGGTTATTTTTAATAATACGTGTCTTAGAGGAAAATGCTGCCTCGATACACCCCCCCACACACACACACATATATATATATATATATATATATATATATATATATATATATATATATATATATATATATATATATATTCTAATGAGAGACCACCATATCTTATCTTAAATGCGTGTCCGCGCATATTTCCTAAAAAGACTTCGACATTTGAACTACTACTGAATAAACATCTTACATATTCTACCTTCTACTAGCTATAAACATGTTGCTATGAAAAATAAATGTTTTGCACCCCCGACGAGGACGTATTACGTCGAAAATTTGGGACTACTTTAAAAAAATATGATTTAGTAAAAAATAGCATTGTTATATTTAAACTGCTTTTTTACATTTAAATATTTAATGATTTCTAATGAGAGACAACAATATCTTATATATATATATATATATATATATATATATATATATATATATATATATATATATATATATATATATATATAAGCATGATGATTTTCTATTAGAATAATAGTAATACTTTTTTTCTCATTGCGACCCTAACACCTAATAGGATATTTAACCAATTGTTCTGATATCGATACCAACCACAGGTGAAAATCTCCTTAAGTAAATATCCGTCCAAATTTTCTGTGATCTATTCTATAAGAATATAAATTATGTCCTGTATATTGATTCATCACGTTTGTCTGACACAGCCTCTGGATATTATATTTAGCACGGATTCCGTTAATACTGTCTGCATAAATGCATCGAAAGGTATTCTAATCATTCATTCATGCTATGCACTTTATGGATTCCAACTTTCGACGTTGGACCAAACATAATTGAATTTGCAAACGGAAGAATCCATGTACGACAGAGTCAAACGTGAAAGACAGGACGAAACCCTATTATTTGTTCGTGAACAGGAATCGTATCTCATTATAATTCTACTAGCTTCTAAGTTTGCACGAAAGTCAAGCTTTCACACAAAAGACTGAACAAGTAATAGCGTCTGTGTATAAAGGACGTGAGAAATACACACACACACACGCGTATCTGTCTGTATGAGTGTGTGTGTGTGTGTGTGTGTATGTGTGTGTGTGTGTGTATGTGTGTGTGTGTGTTTGTGTATTCATAAAGTACACCTGTTACAGGAGACCGGATGCTACTGAGTGCATCTTTACCTATACTAAGTTCAAAGTTTGAGACAATACTATAATAACGACCATTAAAAATAAACTACAAACTATTGCAACGTAAACCCACCGGAAGCGGTAATTGATTGATGTCAAAAACACACGTAGCACGTGTTCGAAGCAGCTATGGTGTAGTTTTTACGTGGCGACTCTCAAGATCTCATATCAACAATTTATTTTAACCAATAACATTCCGAGAAATATTCCGTTTCCAAAATCTCGCGCGTATTATAAAAAAAAAACGAAACACGTCTTTCGTTTTCTGTCCTGTTTCTTTCGGTTGTTCGCAGCAACAGCGAATGTTGTTTTTAGTGTCGCCCTTCGATTGGACAACTACTCAAATAAACATTTTCTTTTAACCAATCGTAGTGAAATAAATATTTATTCCGGAATTCTCGCGCGTACTATACGAATTCAACCACGGCTTTCTTTCTCTTTTTTCCTGTTCTTTCGGAGACAACGGATGTGCGCACAAAATATTTTTGTCAGAAACTATTGAACATAGCGACTGGAACGGATGCAAACAGTTTATACATACACTCTCTTACTAGCAAAATAACCATTCATATATACACACATCTTCATGAATGTCGCATTTACACACACGTAAAGGTAAACAACGCCAGCCGAAATGAACATGCGTACACAATTTGTTCTTACAGACAAAAAACCTTCCACTAGAATGTTCTCGAACTTTCTGAGCATTCATATTCTAGGAACTTTTTATATTTCTATAGACAAACTTTGTAATTGTTTTATTTAATATTACCTTTCCCTCTACATAACTATTCAAGGGCGAATATTGGCTCAGAACGAAGAGGGCGTTGGTAAAGTTGATATCTACGTGCAGTGATCACTGTGTGTGTTTTTGGCGAGTTCTCTCTGTTTCATGGAACTACATAACTTAAGGATGTTGAGAATCTTAAGGTGGTGCCATATGGGGAAAACTTGAATCTATCGCAGAAAACCATGCAAAGAAAAACACGATAACAATAGAGAAACAATCTTAATTTGATTCATTCACACGCATTTCCAGTTTTTATACATCCCGATGCAAACGCGAACCAGACGTAATGAAGGAAGCGCAGCTGCTAGTATAGACGCCGGGATTAAAGTCGACAAGTAATAAAGCGAGTCTACTGAAACCTTTCTCAGTGAAGTACTATTTTCATGTAGAATAAGTTTACAAAAAAATGTTAAATACATTTTTCACTTAATAAAGCTTTATGTCCTTAAGTAGAAATTATTCCTGGTTTTCCTATCGCATATATTCTCAGGGGCTCAAACAACGATTATACTTGGTGGTTCTACTCAGACCTCAGCAGACTATCATCCAAGGCATTACCTTCTTCTCTAGCGAGCAGAGAGGAGTTACGCTCTTTTCCCTCTCGTTATGAGAGGCTGATTCATCTCCGATCGCCTAAAGTACTCCTACCTGGGAATGCCAACGGATCCTTTTCTGCTAATTTGTATAGGTTTTTCAAAACGTCCTGGGTTTTTCATATTGTGGTTATGACCTGGCGCACATTAGAGGTCTACCATGTGTCACATACGGCCCTTACTTAGGAACTGGTGAATCGCAACATTACTACAGGTAGTTCTAGTCTATCCGTATTTCTCCGGAAAGTACATATCGCCAACTCAACTTAAATATTCGTGGCAGCTTCTCATTCCATTACACCTTGCCTCCCTCATATATTCATTCGTTTATTTTATAGTTTCCCATCAATAACCCAACCCCGTCTCTGTTTAAAACGAACATCTAAATTAAAATATTCCACGTCTCTCAAAGCTGAATGGTTCGCAATTTAACATGGAAAGCAACGTGTATAATTTGATAGGAAGGATATGTAAGCGTGGCCATAAATAAATAAAAGGCACGTCCGACTGTGTAATGAGTCACACATGATTTGCATAATTAATATATGCAAGAAACGAAATAACGAATTACGGGAAGTCATAATTTAATTTCAATAAAACCTACGATTCGTTTCACTGTGCCGAGACACGCTGTTCTATATAGTAGTAACTTATTTAATTCCATAATTTAAAACGAGATGTATTTTCTAGCAAAGCTATGATAATCATATTCCTATTTTGTGCAACTAATAGCTACTAGCAATTTGCTACTAGCCATATTACGCACCTCCGTTAGGTACGTTGTTAGGTTGTGCACATGTGTTCTTGGGATGTATTAATGTCGAAACATAATATTTTTAACGATAAGTCACCACTTATTAAACCAAACCCTACTAAAGTACATATATTAATGAGATGGATAGATTTTCAGTTGAAAGATGAAAAGAAGTATGAGAGGATTGAAAATTATTAATGAATTTTAATAACACTTTAACCTTTTTTGCTTCGAAGCTACGAGTTCCGTTACCATACAAAGCACTACCCTATCGTAAGAGGTAACAACTTTGCAGTTTCGGTCTTTTTTCCTTGATTGTTTTTCTGGAGTAGTGGGCCCATCATACTAGGATGTGTTTATGTGTCACTGGTATAATCTACCAAAAGATGCCATCAAGCCATAAATGCTATCAAGCCAGTTTTATTTTCTAGCTTATATTTTTCAACTGTGGCTCGCGACTTAGGGGGTAACTGCTATATGTCGTATTGTGACTCGACCCGTGCTGAATAAATTATATGAGATGAAAAATATAATAGATTTTGCCTACAACGGTTAGTAAAATTGTTGGTGATTAACAGCGATCCCGTCAGAAAGACGACTTCATGACGAATCGGCAACTGACATGCCCAGTCCATTGCATTGCATTTCCGCAACTTTATTTATTTCACACATTATTTTCATGCATTTCATAATAGTCTTTTTCATTTCGCTAGCGATCTATTCAACATATTTACAATTATATTCATGTCGGTTATACCATTCATAAGTGATGTTTGAGGTTAAGCCCGCGGATTAAGAAGGGAATATTGACTGACAAAAACTCGTAACGTTCCGAAGTAGATTAAAGTAAGATGAAGATCCTTCTAGCACGTTCAATAGAAATAACAATATGATAAAGAAAAAAACATTTTGACTTTGGATTCTATATAGAAGATAATTCACGGTTCTCTCTTATGCTATTTACCACATCTTCTCTCTCATTCTTGGAGAGGGTGCTAATAGAACTTCTACGCTTATAGGTTCTAAAGTGTATGCAAAGCCCCAACCCCTGTCGCCGCACATTGGCATCCTGGTGCTTGTTGTTAAGTACTTCCACAAACTGTGCGCCGATGAACTGACTACACTTGTACATCCTAAAAGAAAATATCCCCAACCAACCCGTATTGCACTTTACTTTCACATTTTTATTTGTGTAGGTGCCTATATTCCTAGAGATATTCTACTCTGATATCGTAATTCCTAGAACTGCTTGTCTTTGAGATTACATTCCTGCTAGCTGTTTCCTCGGCAGTACAAATTAGCAGAAATTAAAATGTATTATTAACAAATATCTCGTTTCCAAACTCCCTATTCAGGTTTCGACATATAGATATGAACCCTCCTACAGTATTCCATTACGCTACAGTTATAATATACTTTGTTTGGTTGTATGCTATATTCATATCAGCACGTCAGGAGTTTAAGTAGTAGAACCAACTTGATATCTCTTGTCATTAAATTCAATTTTTTATAGTTACTGTAATTATTTAATGGTGAAACGCAATGACTATTTTAATATGATTCGTTGTATACAATTCACTGAATACGAGTTTGTATTTTCTTATAGCTGCGTTATATTTGATATGTTGCAGTGATATAAGTGTGTACATGAACGCAAGAAATGTGATAGGATTTTACGATGATATAACAAATTCAATACTGCGCCTTGACATTCGTTGACCAATGAGCCATTTTATTACGCTAGATAATAGACCAACAT
>OY744532.1:103789582-103797082 GCA_963556195.1 Sepiola atlantica | reverse complement strand
CTAGTGTTTCTCCTGACTCTATTCTAGGCCCAGCACTGTGTTTACTCTATATAAATGATTTTCCATAGAGTATTGCTATGCTTGTGATACTACTCTATATTCTGGTGTAAGTATACATCATGTCCCTCAGATCAGTCTAAATATGCATCTTATATAAATGTTTACCTGGGTTCAATTGTAGTATGGTTCCGAATAGCTTGTTTCGTTTTATTCTGTTAAAACTAATCCAGTATCTTTCAATTGTATGGCTGCTCCTTTTCATCCTCAGATTCTCATGGAAGACTGCGTTTGGGGAAATACAACCCCTGACACACTTATTGACCTTTCTCTCTCATCAAATCTTTCTTGTAGTTCATATATATGATCCATTCCATTCTGTTTCTCGTAAATTCAGTTCTTTCTATCGCACCAAAACCTTCTCTCACCTGTCGCTATTATTTATCTCTACAAATATACTATCAGACCATGTAGTGTGACTATTCTCATATTTGCGCTGCTGAATCTCTGTCCAATTTGAGGGTTGTTGATAAGGTGCAGAAACGTATCTGTAATTTGATTGGTGGCACCATTTTTTATTCTCTCCACTATCTCTCTCACAGACGAGATGTTACTCTCAGTCAGTTCTATAAATACTATTATGGCGTGTGTTCTTTAGAATTAGGTGATCTGTCCCACGCTTTTTTTGTTCCAGCCCGTTTGAGTCGCTAGTAAAGTGGTCTTCATCAATTCACTGTTTTCATACATATATACACACACACACATATATATATATATATATATATATATATATATATATATATATATATATATATATATATATTTGTATGTAACATATTCATTCCTACACTTTTTAAAATTAATTTCAAAACACATCTGGCCGGCGTAAGGGGTTCAAACGTTGACTCTATTAACTTTAAGTTAGTTTTATGCAATGGGGGATAATACGTTCTTAGAAAATGTTCGTGGCTATTCATATTCCTCAGATTAGGTGAAATTTTCACAATATGTATAAATTATTCAGATTAAAATAAAAAAAATCCATTACATTATTTTGATTTGAGAACATTTAAAACACAAAAGCTTCAAGTCACTATAGAAGGAATTCAAATCCGTAATTGATGTTTGATGACTATGGATCAAATTTAATGTAACTCTGAAATATTTCAATATTACAATTAAGACCACCCGCGGTGGCAGTATTTCCTCTTGAGAAGAACGGGTGTAACATACGTCAACAAAAATTGTCACAATCCGCTATTCATTAGAAAACACAACATTTACATTATATATATTAACAAATGTATGCTCCATCCGGTCGCATATTATTGCTAATAATGATAATTTATAACACCCACCAACCTATCAAATATACTAAATAAAAAATCGCCGCTTATTTTTAACTATTAATTATACAATATCATATATTTACATATTTAACTGCTTTTCAGTGTGTATTCATAATTCAAAGCTAATGTAATCACCAAAGTTGAAACAATATATATCTCGTGAATGAGCATGCTGCCATCTGATTGGTCAGTAAAATTATGACGTGTAATTTTAATGTGAATATGACAGACACGGTTATTGCATGAAAAGCGGTGACACAAAGACAAGACCTATTATTAAGCGCCAATCGCTTCAAAGCAACCAGGCGGGTGGCATAGTTGTGTCTACGTAAGAATATAAAACTAATACAAACGTTGAAAATTGTACACTTAATGTTTCAAAGATGTCATCGCATAAATTATGACAATATTAATATATCTACGTACATATAGACCCATATTTCTCTCTCTCTCTCTCTTACTGTATATATATATATATATATATATATATATATAGAGAGAGAGAGAGAGAGAGAGAGAGAGAGAGAGAGAGAGAGAAGGAAAAAAACCAAAGACAGGGACATACATTTTCAGTTACTGTCTTCCTTTGTATGTCTGATTAAATTGAATTGTCCACTGTTAAAAGTAGATTGTATTTTGCATACAACCCACTCTTGCTCATCCTTTTTAATTTGCTTCATAACTGGAAGTAAACCATACTCTTGTCTTCATAGTTTGACTTCAAAATTGGTGTATGTACCATCTGCTGATGAAGAGACTATATATCAATAAAAACCCGTCTCAGACATGATCGTACACAAACTGTTATTCAATTTGAATTCTTTGATCGTAAGTTTATGATTATGTCGTAATCAAGTTTACCTCAGCTGTTTCTTTCTCTGTCTTTCTCTCTCTATATATATATACATATATATGCATATATATATACATATATATATATGCATGCAAATATATATATATATGTATATAAATATATATATATATATATATATATGTATATATATATATGGATATCCACACACATATATATATATATATATATATATATATATATATATATATATATATGTATATATATATGGATATCCACATATATATATATATATATATATATATATATATACTGTATATGCAATTCCTCTGGAATATAATTCAAAATTATTTTAATCGTCTAATGTATATATATATATATATATATATATATATATATATATATATATATATATATATATATATATATATATATATATATAATGCGATACGTCTCTCCCTTTGCTACTGGCGGGGGCTACAATTCAGCATAATAGCGGTGAATAACAGTCTATTTTTAAATAACATTTGGTCTTTCCACGCCACACTGATTAGTCATATAGAAGAAAGATCAAGTGTTTGTCTATTCCTATACATATATATATATATATATATGTGTGTGGGTGTATGTGTGTATGTTAGCTTTTATATCTCTTGTTTTCACCGTTTTTACTTTCAGTTGAGTTTCCCTTTACATATATCTCATGATAATTATTGCATGGGATGGTATATATATATTTGAATTAGATGTGTTTTTTTTAAATAAGAATCAATCAAATTAACAACTACGGTTACAAGCGGAGCAAACGTTTTACAAAGTAAAATGTAAACATAAAGATTCGAGTTACAGAAAGAATATTTCGTTAAAAAATAAAAGATTTGAAGAGATGTTCATTCAAAGCACGAGACAACAGCAGAAAGTATTTTAATTGTCAAAATGGAGGTATAATGCTTAAGACGAAAGTGCATTCTCTAAAACCACAATTTGGAATACTATTGAAGTTTTTAACCACGACCCATACAATGAGGTTACTTTTGCCTCCTATTTCAGGCTATAGTAAGGCATATATAATTTAGACTGTATAAATTAGACTGATTTAAAAGATGTTCGATTACTGTTTAAGAAAATTGGGCACAGTGGAACCCTCTAAAATTTGTAAGTTACATTTTACGTCAAAAAACGAGCGAGCTTAACTTTAGTGATGGGATACAATTGTTGACGAAACTATTTAGTCCAAATACACCTCTTTTTCTACAAGAGGTAGAAGTGTTTGAACATCACAAAAAATGATAATCATGAATATACAACTATTGCAAGCATAATAAATAAGCACTGTGCTGACTTCAGGTTTTTTGAATAAGTGGTAATAACTTTGAATTTCTCATTTTTGCACAATAATTGGTGTCGAACACATACTCTAAATTTAAAAGGAGAGTCTTTCACAAACTGGGAATAATCCAACAAATAGCTGAAGAGTGTAAACGGTGTATTAGCATGCGTTAGGATTCAACTAATATCGAACTGCAACAAAAACCGATTCACGAGTTACGTTTAATTGCTAAAATAGACGTTGTGTGTCCCTAAACCATGCTTAAGTTGCGGACAGATGCATTGGAATATAGGTTTGCCTTATAATACTAAGAAATGCTTAAATACGATCGCATAGGTTATTCAATAAATATTACAGAACAGACTATAAAACAAGAAAGAGTTTCACCAGAATCGCCAAGTGCAGTGAAAATTAAAATGCTAGGTAATTTGCTCATATTAACATATTAAATAGAAACATAAAAATGGCATTAGGCTCTGGGTCCGGTTTTTCAATTATTAACATTCACACATGAAGGTAAATCGGCAAAACGCATAGATGGAGAACAAATAAAAATAAATGCGAACTGATAGCAACAGTCACCCACAAACGAAAATTATTTTTAATGAATAATTCAGGAAATTCACTAAGCAGAATTTATGGATGAATTTTAACTCAGGGATTTAGCAATAAATTCTTTTTTTCTAGAATGTAAAAAAAATTGTGAAAGACGTTTAAGAGAATTTTAAACGAGCTTTTTTATGTGGTTTATTGCTCAGTTTAAGTTGAAATCAAGTATGCAATTAACTTTTAAAAAGAAGCGAGATATTCCGTTTACGTCAGAAGTACAAATGAAACTGGATAGAATCGAGAAAAAAGAGTACCATCAAGTGCTGAATTGGCTTCACCGACAGTAGACGTAAATAAAAATCACTGATTTGTTGATAATATTAAAAGAGCGTTAAAAACGCTATACACGATTGTCTACAAATGTATATGCATATTCTATCTTGCATATTACCAGCGGTAAGTAAATTCGCAAGAAATATCTAGACGCGTTTCGACAAACTGTTGCCAAATTATCAGAAACCGGAACGAAACATAAATGTCAAAAAACACGTTTTCAAATAGGACAAAAAGTTATTTTTACGAAGGTTTAAGAAGAATAAGTCATTTTTGAAAATCGAGATTGTAAATAGAAGAATTGGTAATATGCTGTGTGTGGTGAAAGAGCAACCGTTTAGCGATAAAAGACATTAACATTAATGCAGGATCAGATATTCCAATGCTGTAGAATACAACAGTACAGAAGAATTAATGGACGTCGAGTTTGACACGACCGAGTCTCCAGTCCCATAAGTCATTTCTTACATGTAAACGTCGAAGGGAGACACAGAACAATTACTGAATCATGGAAGTCAACCCCTAGAGAATAAAATATTTACTTCTTACGAAGCAAAAGCTTAACACGGGGATGTTAAGGGGTAAGCCCATCTACCTATTGCAGGAATGAATGGAATTACCCAGATAAAATAAATACACCAAGATCTAAGCGTCAAGGGCATTAACCCGCCTCATTTATTTGGTGTCTGGTTAGGGTTAGATGGTCGCATATTAGTCGAAGTTACAATCCCGACAATCAGTCCGGCAGACGGGCTGAGGCTTCGTCCTGGGTAGTTCTAAGGAGGGCACCTTCCTAGGCCTTGCCTCCCATCTTTGTGCTTGAGTAAGTTTATTACTTACTGATTTAAGCACTAGAACTATAGAATATCGATGGTGATGCCCATGCAATTTTAATAGGTCAGAGTTCCCCTTCTTTAGGGGCGCTGCCTCTCCCCATTCCGACTGTGTGCCACATATTCCTGCGCTGGGAAGGAAGTAAATACCAACCAATTGTGGCAGTTATGTTCTCAATCTCATGACGGGTAGTTCTATAACATATTACTCTTTATAATTATGCCACCGCATTTACTTACATTGTTACCGGTCTGCCAGGTCACAAAAAAGTGTTGCCCCATTGTTCTGGGTTATTAAAAGACGCTTTATGGGTAAGAATAACTTAGAATAATATCTGCTTAAAACCCCATGTGAAATCACTTTTGATTAGGATTATTTTCTCGTTACATCCTTCTTGTGTAGACTATACTCTTAGTTACACAATTTCCCGTAGTAGAACAACTCTTTTACAGGTATAAGCTTACATTTAAAACTCAGGTATTTCAAGCATGAATCATATTTTGATAACCAAGAAATGAAGGACGATCCTTCACAATCTCAATTCAAATGGATTCTTAAGACGAATGATAGGGTATCGATTCTTAAGTTGAGTATTTTAAAGAAGAAAACCGTAACCGTCTGGTACATAACCAAACGTCTGTCACAATTAAAAATATAGCGGCCATTAGATTCTCAGAAAGATAACTGATTAAACCAAATAGGATAAGTAGAAATCTCTTGTAAGCACTTAACACATGAATATTAAGCTCTTGTTTTCTAGCAACTTACAGTAGATACGAGTCTAGATTACAAGAAACAAAGACAATTAATCTAAGAGAGAAAACAACATTAAAAAACAATAAGTATCGAATTCCATTTTATTACTGAAGGTGCTGAAATCTGGCTCTACAAAAAAGAGCCATGAACAGACCCATCGGCATTCCACGGGTACTAGTGGCTTAGGCGAAAGGCAATAAATCAATCTCTTCTCAAAGAGTGAATGTAATGCCTTGGAGGATGCACCTCATACCTAACTCTAAGAGAGCAGGGTCAGCTGATGCTAGAGCAGCCCACACTTTGTCGGACTGATTGTCAAGGACGTATCTTTAACTGGTGTTATGTGCAATTGTAAACATAAGTGTGTCATCAAAAGAAGTTTAGTTTAGTGACATTTGTTTTGGTTATCTCAAGCCTCACGCATTCATGCGCTCGCTTGCAAGAAAGAACATTCATTTTGAATATCTTGACCAAGATTCGGTTCACTGATATTGCATCTCTTACAGATTTCATAAAAGATAGATTGAAATTGCAATTCTATTGTTTGTTTAAAGAACAAACAAGAACATCGTGGTTTGGAGTACATATTTCCCCTTACACACCGACATATTCAAGACATTTAGTATTTTATGACTAGATATAAACTAAGTAAATAGGTTTATATATATATATATATATATATATATATATATATATATATATATATATTATTATTATTTTGCCGATTCGGCGTACTTCGGCCATTTCTCTAGCGCTTTCGACCTTTTTGGTCGTCCCAAGGATCTTTTAAAAAAAATTATAAATGAGAAGACTATAATAAAGGAGTGAATGAAGGAGAAGAGAGGGGGTGTCGTTTTGTTAGTTATTATTGTATGTTTACTTTTGTCTTGTTATATTCTATTTTATTTTATTATTAAACCCTACTCTTTAGGACGACCAATGATGTCGAAAGTGCTAGAGAAATGGCCGAATTACGAACTATATAAACTGCCACCTGAAACCCGAAAGATTGCTCGACGCGTTTAAAATCTTAAAAATAATTCATGCAAACGCGAAAATTCCGGAGTGTTCAACAAAGCATGTTTGAGTAATAACTTGCTGGCTATATATATATATATATATATATATATATATATATATATATATATATATATATATATATATATATATATATATATATATATATATATATATGGTAAGGTACATGATAATTCATGAAAATGAAATGCTGTGGTGAACAAAATGTGTGAAAAATGACAAACGGAAAACAAGTTAAAGTGCTTGAGAAAAACAAAGACAAGAGATTTAACCGGTTTCGTTCGTGTTTGCGAACGTCTTCAGAAAAAGTGATGATTTGGAAATAATTTTATTTTGAAGGCACATCCCATCCCATGTGTGTGCCTTCAAAATCAACTTATTTCTAATTCTTAACTTTTTCTGAAGACGTTCGCTACACAGACGAAACCGGTCTTGTTTTTGTTTTTCCCCTGCACTTTAACCTGTTTTCCGTTTGTCATTTTTCGCACACATAAATATATATA
>OY744532.1:103714582-103784582 GCA_963556195.1 Sepiola atlantica | reverse complement strand
ATCTTGTCAAACGGCAAAAGCCATTGGCGCATTTTTCGAGATTCTTTTCTTTCCAACTATCCATTATCCCCTGACATAACCAGATATTTTCCCTCCCCTATTGACTCTCATCAATTGTATCCAAGCATGCAGCAATACAAATATACTCAAAAGTAGTTGAGTGTGATTCCGTCACAAGATATTCAATATCTCGTCAGTTAAGCTGTGTTTAATAAAAACGTGACTCTGGTTAATAATTTCATAAGTAGATGTTTGAGAATTGCCAGCGCATTATAATGTCTGACCTTTATTTATGTTATGAGAATGAGGCATTCACATGTTAAGTAAATCCAATCTGTATTCGTCTTGTTGTCTATTCTTAATATTTATTTTACTATGCAGAAATCTTTCATAGTGGTAATCAGCTCGTCTTTAGTCTTACAAGTGGTACGACTAGTGTTTTTTGTAACGTCTCTATTTCTGTTGAAAGCCATCGGGAAGGTCGAGCGATGCAAACTCAAGATTTGACTGGAGGGCGTGATGGAAGCTGAGGACGGGTTCCTCGTGTTAACTGTATTCCGCAAGGATCATAGCGAAATGCTATTTGGATTTTTACAATACGTCAATTATATTTGCCACTATATGATATTTGGTTTATGTTACAATACGTGTAAAGTTTATCTACAGTACTCTGTAATCTATCTATCTATCTATCTATCTATCTATCTATCTATCTATTCATCTATATATATATATCTATCTATATCTATCTTTCTATCTATCTATCTGTCTATCTATCTATCTATCTATCTATCTATTCATCTATCTATATATCTATCTATATCTATCTATCTATCTATCTATCTATCTGTCTATCTATCTATCTGTCTATCTATCTATCTATCTATTTATCTATCTTCATTATTATTATCCTTATTATTATGTTTATTATTAGTAGTAGTGGTAGTACACGTAATATGATACATTATAGTGTATTTCCCCTTATTCTATTGCCTATTATAACTTTAGAAGCACATTTAACATATGCTACTATTTACGACAGTTTCTGATTGGAGTGTTCGTGTTTCCCACAACATTTTTGACATTTCTTCCGGGTAAATTGCTTTTACCAACTCAGTCTTTCACAGAGCAGTTTGCAGCCATTTTAACCTTCACACTAGTATGTACTCGCACGGCTCCTAAGTCACCGCGGACTTTTCTTAAGAAGGTGAATTTTAACAAAATCACCGCAATTATTTGGTATTTATTTTCTTACTATTGTTTACATTTTAGACTGCATTTAAACTCAGAATGACGTATGCTCACTAGAACTACATTTCGGTGATGAAACATGGGCTGGAGCTTACGATAGTGAGTCTTCTATTATATTAAATACTCTTTTTTGGAACTTATCTAAGAATGAAAAACAGCCCAGATGTGAACACGATACTCTATGCAAAGTCGGATGGTGGCTTTTTTTTTAGATATAAGACACTCTCAAATGTTAGAAGTTTACGAGCACGGTAGTCTTAGCGATATATTCTACAAAACACTAAAAGATTAATGACAACCCTATCTCAATTTACAACTGTACCGTGTCGACTGGAAGTGGGAAATAGTTGAGCACTTCTAAAGTCCTGAAATCGCTATTGCCAACGGCATTTGTTAAATAGGTATGGGTGTGTATGCGTGTAAGAATGTTGTACAATTGGGGAATATAAAACATATAAGGTAACATTCGCCAATGTTCCTATTTCGTTTTTTAGTCTAGCTCTGTTTTTTATCATTAGCTTTGGGTTTATTACAAAATGTATTCCAAGTATAGTTTTCATTTTTATTTTACATACATATACATAGTTTATAGAAAAGGAAAGAAATGCACACACAAGATAGAGACTCATTGCACTAGACATGTGTAGTCGTAACAGTTGTCTATTTAACCATTAATATGTCCGAAATCCTGTCGCTTTTTTATCGCTAATCTTCGATCTTACAAGTTCTTTACATATATCACTTTTCTTCTATGATATTCATTATCACAGAAAATATATTCGCTCCTGAGTCACAAGCGTAAACTTTCGTTAAATAAGCACATTTAAGTATCCACGTCCCCAAAGATTCGCTCGTTTTTGCCCAGGTTGATACATATTAATGTCTAGCTTATATTTCCTGCTAATAATATACGAAGCAAAATATATACGTTTTTTTTAATAAACTTCACTAATGTTTTACTGATGATCAGATAAAGATATACTACATAAATAAATGCATTCTCTGTGAATAGTTTCAGATATCTGTTCGGTTAATATTTTAAAACACCGTATTTTTTACAAGATTTCAAAGCATTTTTTAAAAGCATCCGTTACACCAATATGATTCATAATATTTTACATGTTTTTATAAAGGGGAAATTTGGTTAGAAAGTGGAGAGGGGATAATCCTCGATATTAATTATTTGGTAGAATTGATAAGTCAAATCTCCGGATGCTTAACTATTTTACATCTGTACCTTTTTTTTTCGACATATTTTTGTCGTTTATATCGAGGATAATTAGAAATGACGACAGTTTCATTAAACAAAAGTTGCTCTTTCTGCTTCCCATGAAGACGGTTCTCTCTATCGCTTCAAACACTTTTTCTACAAATCTACAATCATACCATGTATGGAGTACTGTTATCATATTTAATCTGGGAAATTGTTGTCCTATTTTAGGGTTCTTGATAAGGTGCAGAAACGTATCTGTAATTTGATTGGTCACACCATTTCTTCTTCTATCTACCCTCACTCTCACAGACGTGATGTTGCTAGTCTCAGTCTTTTCCATAGATGCAATGATGACATGTATTCTTTTATGTTGCAGCTTGTTAGACTCGTTGGTCTAGTGGTCTCGATCAATTCGCTGTTTTGATACCTCATTGTAATACAACTTCCTATCCCAGTAGCTTATTTCAAAGAGCATCAGTCTTCTGGAACTCCCTTCTTGCTGATTGTTTTCTTCCTAACTATAACCTTGCTCTTTTCAAGACTAAGGCCTATAGGCATATCCTGTTATTACGATAACCACATTTGTTTTTGTTCGCCTTTTTATATCCAGTTGCTTCATGTCTTTTCTGGAGCGATTTCCTCTCACAGTCAGTTATTTCCCACCAATCTAATATTAATCAAATAATAGCTTGTGACTCAGTAGCAGTAAGTAAAGCGCTGCAGTATGCTATTCACATCAATCCAATTGAGCATTTTATAGCATACATCTTAAAACGAGACGCACGTTTCCAGGCTTTGCCCTCGTTTTTGTAGATACAAATTGTTCATGTTAACTTGTCATTGCTACTTATATCTTTTATTGTTTTGAACGCAATGTAAGCTTGTTACATATTTTCTATAACACGTTTGAAAGCCATACAAAGAACATGTATTTCCAGAGCAGATAGTTCATCATAAGTTGAACCTTCAAAACGTTTGAAGTCTTCATTGCGTTAAAACAATTTAGCGACAGATGTGATTTTAAAAACGCACGTAAACCATTTTACTTATGCGATGCTAAGTAAAACAAAGTATTTGAAAATAGTTGGACTACATTCATAAGCATTTTTTCGTGAAATAAAATCAAGTAGATAACCAGATTGCACGATGCGACATTTTTCAAAGAAATGACACATAAAACAAATGATTTAAGAAAAAACTGTCTGTACAATGAGGAAGGTGTGTCATGCCGAAATAGATTTAGATTAAGATTTTTAAAATCAAATGCTTCATTTATTTGAAAAAGATCTCACATCGTGTAATCTGGTTTTCTATCTGATTTCATATATTTAAAAGAATTATTTATTTCAAAAAGAAAATATTATCCTTTTGTATATTAATGTTAAATTTCCAGACATTTATGTAAGAGGTGTTGTGTACCTGTCCGTTATGCTTCAATCGTAGACATGAAAAAAAAATGATTTTCCTTTATAATTCTTTTAACTAGCTTTATTAAGAAACGGTAGATACAAAGTATGCTTCGTTGCTCAGATAAGGCAAATATATGTCTGTATTGTTTAAAATATTTTTTCTTAATTTACAATCGATTTTATTGAGTTTATAATAGCGTTTGATTAATATGTTTTACTGGTCGTAAATATAGCAAGGCGGATGAGATTTCACCCTCTCGCTGATGATATTCTGATACTGCTACCCGAATCATCGGGATATAATACTATAACATACGAATATTAACTCGCGAAACATATGGAAATAACATCTTTCATTCACCGTTTTCTATTTTCTTCTATTTCTTTAGATGTGTTTGGCTGACAAAATGAATAGCTAAACAGAAATAATGTAGCAATTATTTTTTTAAGCAAGATTCAATGTGAGATACATAATTAATTTGGTGGTTGAAACGGTTAGCACGTTGTATTAGAAAGCAGGGATTATGAGTTCAAACCTCATTCAGGCATAATTAGTTTACTCACTAGGCTAAAATGAATATGGGCATCTCAAATTACTAATTACGCATTTTCTTTGTTTTCCTTTTTTAATTTATGTAAATTAAAACCATAAACGACTCCGGATAGGCCTACACGTTTTAAATAAAACGCGTATCCTTAAATGCACATATACAGGGTGGGCAAAAATAAGGGTCCTATTTTTAAAAATTCATAACTTTTTTATTTATTGATTTTTTTAAATTTATTTTTTAGAATAAGTAAAGGACCCCTTCCGAAGCAAGCATGAGCCGTATTAGCCTTAAGGAACGTACCATCATTTAGAAAACATTATTTTTGCTTAAAAAACTCAAAACAGTGTAAAAAACAATACTTTAGTTTTTGTAAGTTTTAAGAAGTGTTTTTCGGATAAAATTTGTTTTGTTTATTTCAAAAAATCTCGGAAGGGTCACTCTACACACACATAAAGTTTGGTGAGTTTAACTTTTATTTTGTGGAAGTTATTCAAATTCATGTTATTCAAATTTAAAGATAGGACCCTTATTTTCGCCCACCCTATATTTTATGCACTCATCTATTTCTAGATGTTATCAAGCTTTTCTATGAATCAATATATATCGATCAGTCTGTCACGTTTAAGATATACATATTTTTTTACACAAAGGTTCTGTTCGTTTGTCTGTAAAAACGCCGGCATGTTACCCCAACAAAATTACCCCGGGGTGAGCGGAATAAGTCAAATGGTAAAATCACGGTGTAAACAATTGAGCCTGGCTAATTTTTCAATAATTTTGTTAATATTGTGTTTTCAAGTATTTTTTATATAAGATTTTCTTTTTTTCACTTTAGCTGCTAAACTTATCTTAATATTCAATATAACATTTCACCGATAAAAGAAAAATAAGCATCTGTGGGCAGGTCGTTGACGAGTTTGCCCTGCATCCTCTCTCTTGTCGATTTAGTGCCGGCCGCCTGCCTCGCCACTCTGCCCTTAACGACGTAGTCAGGCGAGGTCTCGACTAGGCAGGTTTTGCATCAGTCCTTGAACCAGTCGGCCTGGACAGGGGCGACGGCCGCAGGCCTGACGGGATGACTGTATTTGCTTTCCGAGCCGGAAAGCCGCTTGTCTGGGACGCCACTTGTTCTGACTCCTTTTCACCAGCAAGGATTGCGGAATCCGCGGTGAAGCCCGGCACGGCGGCTCTGCTCGCCGAAACAAGGAAGCGCGGAAAATATAGCTCGCTCACTGACCGTTTCATCTTCCAACCAATTTCAGTTGAAACGTCGGGTGTGCTTGGCCCCGAGACTGTTAAATTTTTTCAGGACATTGGACGGAGGATTTCAACGTCTAGGCACGAGCCCCGTGAGTCAGCCTGGTTGTTCCAACGTATCTCCCTGGCTATCCTTCGTAGCAACACTATGTCAGTAACGGCGGCGTCACTTCCGTTCTAATCGTCATCTGTTGACTCTCTCTTTTTTTCTCTGACAATTGTTTCAAGCAAACACATAATTGATGTTCTGGTATTAGAATGGTACCAAATTTCATCTAATAACAACAAAACGATATCGTAATAACAACCACTTATAAGAAAACAATCACATCTGTTCAGCAAGCATTTGGATGAAATGACAAAGAAAAAATGAATCGTAAATATGGGAATGTCTTGAAGTATAACAGTTTTTTTACCGTCTTGAATTAGAAAGAAGTTGCTACTTCCTTTTCCACGGGGAATAGAATTGGTAAACGATGTTTATAAATAGGTAATGTGGAGAGAAAGACAAGCACAGCACGTCTACAAAAATAATCTACAAGAAAGGATGACTACAAGCTGGAAATGACAGCTTTTCGCTACAGGAAAGACACTGTTTAAAGTTATAATAAGTAATTCAAATCTTGTTAAAAGTGTAAGTCCTTTTTTTGAAGAACAATAGTCACGCGATTGATATAAAACGATATCGCAAAATAATATCATGGATAGGATCGGATCTTTTACTCAATAGCGCACTTCTCAAAATTGATTCTGAGACTCATTTTGATGATGGGGTCACGGTTTTCTCTTATAAGTGATGCTCCTGAACTGGTGGCTGCGAAGATCAGATAGGATATTCAAGGTTTGCTCCCATTAAAACAATAGTTAAACTTGAAATGCATTTACATCTCTTGGTTTCTCAGAGTTATATCTTTGTTATATAAACATTAACACCAAATAGTACATTTGTATTATAAAAAAGGCTTCATTCCGACAGTTCAAAAGTTGTTTCCTTCCTGTTTCCGGGAAAATGTCTTGTTTCACCTAACACTGCAAAATTAGCCAAAAATGGTTTCATGATGATTCTTTTAAGATAATGTTTGAGCCCGGAAAAATCCCGATCATGATCCGATCGAGAACTTGTAAAACACAATAAAAGGAAAGTTAGCTAGTAGAAGATTTGCTATCAAAATGTCACACTAAGTAGCAGTAAAAGAAAAATGAGAAATACCACCCCGCGAAAATGTAAGAAGCTTATAGAGAGCTTACACAAAATAATGGCTTTGTTACGGAAGGCTTGTGGAGGATCTATCCGATATTAGTTAAATGTCAATTAGATCATTTGTTTTTGTGTAAATTATTTTCAAAATTAATACTAAAAATTAGCCAAGTTGAATGTGTTTGCACTTTTTTAAAATTAAGAGTATAAATAAGCTAAACTCAATATCTTGCTCGGGATTCTAAATAAAGGGCAAATAGTTTGTAAAGTTAATGTGCAGCAACGTGTACTGGCCTAAAATAGACCACGATATTAAAAACATCGTCAATACGTGTGAATGCTATGCATTGGCAAGTATGCGCCTCATATTATAAATAGTCCGGGGCAAAAAACGTACCTACGTTTGTCAAGGATACACGTTAATTTTGCGGGCCCGCTGGAGGTATTTAACTACTTTATCGTAGTAGATAGTTTTACCAAATGGCCCGAAATGTTCCGATGTAAGAAGCCCACCACGAAGGTAACGATAAACTTTCTTTCACGAATTGTTCGCCCATTTTAGCGTTGACGATTGGATCTAATGTAAAATAATCGTAGTATCCCGCGTTTCATCCCCGGTGAGGAATCTGCAGGCTAAAATGCATGGAGTTATTTTTGCCGGGTGTTTTTATATACACGGCTAGCTAGTTAACCAATCATATTAGTTGTTGTTCTCTCAGCCAATCGTTGGGTACCCACGAACAAACGTGTGGTTAGTGTTACTTTCTATATCCTGTTCTATAGTTCTGTTTTCTATAGATTGACCTATATTCTGTTTCCTCGTTGTATCAATATAATAGGTGAATTGATTTTAACACATGGTTCCTTGTATTTTCTCTCTCTTTCTCTCTATATACATATATATATGGGAAAATGAAAAAGGAAAACCAAAAATTGGATGTTTTTTATGTGTACATCAACGTTTCGTCTTTATTTATAAGACTTCATCAGGATGATAAAATAGAGAAAAAATGTCATGCAAGTACAGATACATGTAGGGTAGACATATTGGGAGGAAAATATAATGAAATAGTGGCCACTGCTGGGTGGACGTCCGTATTTGTCAAACACCTCCCTCCCCCCCCACTCTTCCTCACCTCCCTCTCTGCCATCCACTTTACCCCTGCTCATCCCCCACCTCTTTCTCTTTCCACCAGCCACAGTAGTCCTGGCTCACCCCATCCTTCTATTTTTTCCCCACTCATTCTTTTCAACATTCATTTCTATTACTCCAACAAATACGGACGTCCACCCAGCAGTGGCCACTATTTCATTCTATTTTTCCTCCCAATATGTCTACCCTACATGTATCTGTACTTGCATGACATTTTTTCTCTATTTTATCATCCTGATGAAGTCTTATAAATAAAGACGAAACGTTGATGTACACATAAAAAACATCCATTTTTTGGTTTTCCTTTTTCATTTTCCCATCACGTCGGATTACTTTCATCCTTCTCTTCCCACATATATATATATATATATATATATATATATATATATATATATATATATATATATACAAAGGTCTTTAGCAATTAATATATAAGAGATAAAAAGCAACACACACACACATATATATATGTATATATATATATATATATATATATGTTTAAATACAGGTCAAGCATCCGAAGATTATATAAGCCATCCGTAAGAAACACAATATGGAGACACAACTTTTATTGATAACAATATATAAGTATTACCATTAAATCTTAGCGATTGTTGCTACATCTGAATATTGAAGACATAAACCTTGCATAACCTGACTTTATATATATATATATATATATATATATATATATATATATATATATATAATATTGTCTATCTCTGTCCCTATATTAATTTCTGATATGATGAATAAATGTATATGTATACGCGTCATATATATATGTGTGTGTATATTTCAACTAATATATTCATACAAACAGAAACTGACCTAGAATATTATTCATAAGTCGTATCATGAAAGAAAAAAAAACGTATATAAGTAATATATTGTTAGTGTATAAAAAAATCAATCGCTATGTACACATACACATGTATATTTATATATGTATATATATAGCTATTTATATATCATTTGGGAATGTGGGTTTGAGTCTGTGTATGCATACTTTGTAGAATATTCGATCATTCAAGTCGAAAAGACTTGTGCTCGGAAGTAAATAGGAATTAATGTAGGAAGCGCTCAAAACGGACGTCGAAGAGCATTAATGTCGTTATAGGCAAAATATACGCGTATATTTTGCGAATAAATTCAATTCCGATCAGCGAGTTGATTATTCTATTTTATCCTTCTTTTTCCTGACAATGAACATCTCATACGTTCATGGCGTGTATTAATCATCACCAAAGGTACAAGGAAGAGTTCACGAGCGTCTACAGATTCAAACGATATTTTTCCTTCTTTCTTTCTTTCTTTCTTTCTTTCTTCTAACAAGATCTCCCTTCTTTTCCCATTTGTGTTGTTCTTTTTAAAATTCCGTCCTTTCCCGTCAATATCCCCACTTTCTGTTTATATATATACTAAAAGTATGTCCGACCACGGACTGCTTAGGAAAATTGTCTGGCCCCTTACGAGGATTCAAATTTACATATAATACAACATAATCTTATGGACAGACATAATAATACTACATACATATATATTCAAATCTAAACACACCTATCTCCGTACACACAATACTCAAGAAATAATACCAATGCCAACCGCGTTTTTCACATATATAGGTATATATATATATACAGATACTCACATTATTGCGTTATACTAGAATTACACTACTAAATAAACCTTGCTACCTTATACACACTAATTTGTATAATATAATATGATATGATATATATATATATATATATATATATATATATGTATATATATATATATATATATATATATATACATATATATATATATATATATATATATATATACTTGTCAATATTTACATATTTCTATCAAATATTATGACGGTTAACAAATTAGTTCTGTCCAAAACTGGCCACTACAAAAAAACTTTATTTATATGTGAACCTGTATGCACGCATATAGGTAAATCTATCTCTCTCTCTCTCTCTCTCTCTCTCTCTCTCTCTATATATATATATATATATATATATATATATATATATATATATATATATATATATATATTGTAAAGTATAAAAATGTATACGTATGTAACAAAAAATATATAGTACAGTATGAAAATATATACTTATATAACCAAATATCCGTGCACTTAGACTGAGGATTGCCTCCGGGGATGACACGCGGATGCCTCTGTGTAGCTTAATAGCTATAAATATATATTGTATACTTTACAACTAAGCTCTGATCACTTATTGAACACAATTAAAGAAAGTAATGCACATTTATACACATTATATTATATCACCTTATTATATATGTGCATGCATGAAATAATTTTATATATATATATATATATATATATATACATATAACGAATGAGAAATAAATGACAAAATATATAAACACACATATATATTGTATTAGTGTTTATCTCTCTCTCTCTCTCTCTCTATATATATATATATATATATATATATATATATATATATATATATATATATATGTAGATATATATAGTCTAAAGAAGCTTTGAGTCATTTTAAACCAAAGTAAAAAAAAAAGAATATGCAGTCTAAATTCCCAGAGAATCTTACTAAATCCAAGATATCGTTGGAAAATTCATGAATAAAAAAGAAGATTCAAGTATCTGACAGTAAAACATAATCAGGGGACCTTAACTTAAGCGTGAAATATTGAAACAGGGATCATCATCTGTTTACCATGTAACTGTTTCGGAGATTTAAAAACAGGACAGTTATAATATCCATGGCTCTCAAATGGTACTTATCAAACGACCATTTCCCCAATAATCAAGTGTAGAAATAATTCAGCTTAAATTTCACTAATATACACAGAAATAAATAGTAATAATATGATAATAATTATAATAACATATTACCCTTAAGACTACCGTGTGATATGGTAATTTGCATATCATATAACATTAATTATAACAATAATAATAATACTAACCAAACACTACATCCAAGAACTATTCTGCGATATGGTAGCAAGCAATAAAATTATATAGGAATAAAAGTAGCATTGAAAAAAAAAAGCTTAAGTACTTTAGGTACCAGATAGTTAAGTAGATAAGAGGAAGGAAACCTAGCCATACATATCTAAATAGCCAATATATAGTCTAAGTAAGCTTTGAGTCATTTTAAACAAAAGGAAAAAAAAGGAAATGCAGTTTTAATTCACAGAGAAACTAACTAAATCCAAGATATCGCAGACTTAGCATTCGCTGGAAATATATATATATATATATATATATATATATATATATATATTATAATTATAATATAAAATGAAGTAATAAAATAAGGTGTCAATCAAATTTTATTAGAATTCAAAGTTCATGCAAAGCATCCTTAAGTCCTTATTTATTTATCATTAACATTGAATATGGACACATTTCGCGACTGGATAACTTTGCCGGCCCCTTCAATTTCACATATTTGGACTGCTGTTTGTATCTTGGAGTAATGTCCTTCCTGATTATGCTTCTCAACTTGTATGACCTGGATGGACTGTATGGATTCAACAGAAGTATGTTTTTGGATTGATATGTTTGATGTTATGTATTTTTATATATTTGTGTATATAATTTTATATATTTTCAAAGCGTAATTTTATTACTTGTAGTAGTATAACTGCGGTAATGGTCCTCTGAAGAGAAGACTTATCTTTGAAAACTCATGAGCTAAGGACTTAAGGATGCTTTGCATTAACTTTGAATTCTAATAAAATTTGATTGACACCTTATTTTATTACTTCATTTTATATTATAATATTAATGCTCTATCCAGTATATTGAGCTTCAGTTTTTTTATCCGGATGTTTCACTAATTATAAGATATTAGTTGACGCTTATATCTTTTGTTGGATTGCTTCATATATATATATATATATATATATATATATATATATATATATATATATCGTAATATAATATTAATGCTCTATCCAGTATATTGAGCTTCAGTTTTTTTATCCGGATGTTTCACTAATTATAAGATATTAGTTGACGCTTATATCTTTTGTTGGATTGCTTCATATATATATATATATATATATATATATATATATATATATATATATATCGTAATATAATATTAATGCTCTATCCAGTATATTGAGCTTCAGTTTTTTTATCCGGATGTTTCACTAATTATAAGATATTAGTTGACGCTTATATCTTTTGTTGGATTGCTTCATATATATATATATATATATATATATATATATATATATATATATATATATATATATATATATATATATATATATATATATATATATATATGTGTGTGTGTGTGTGTGTGTATGTATTGAATATAGGTTTAAAGCAAATTCATAGCAAAAATATTCTTACACTTTTTATAACGCCAGTTCATTCCGATGCCCATATTACAAATGTTCTGATTTATCGCTTTTTCTTTCTTTAATAGAAATGTCCAAGCAATTATATAAAACAAAATAGGAAACATCTCATCTGAAATTCATGAACGATATTTCAAACAGGTTATAGACAAATTATAATTGTCTCATTTTATTGAAGTCTTTGGAGAGAAAAAAACTACTGACGCTACTGTAACAGTTATTTTATTATGTGAAATTGACGACTGAGAAGTAGTGTCTAAATATTTCCTGAAAAATATACATCAAAACATAGTTTTCTTATAAAACTGTTTTTGGAACAACTAAAAAAAAATATTTAAAAAAAATATATTTTATGTTTTAAATTTATATTTTTGAATTTTACATTTAAATTTAGAATTGTCGATACATATTCGTCAGAATATGAATCTAGAACAACTCGAGATAGTTAAAGCGCGATTTAGCACACCACCAACGTGCGTGCCGATTTGTTTTAACAACACTTACGCATGCGTGTCAGGATATATATGTGTATAACAAATTATCTATTTGAATTATATGTACACTTATTTTTTTTTTAACGGAATTCGCTCCAGACAATGCATTGACCTACTTGGTGTAAGGAACTAACACGATCATCAATAAGTAAGATCATACCTGATTGTCATGATTTTGATAGTAAGGACAGCAGTAAAGTGTTCAGATCAGTACGATTAGATATTTATTATTCTTATAACGATCTATCTGAAAATAGATTTGTCATTTATATGAACAGAGATCTACTGTGTTAATTGTATTTTGCTCTGGAGTTGTTTGAACGACCGTTTTAGTAGAGTTTTTCATGTTATGATATACATCTCGATGTTTGTACAATCTCTCTTAGAATATGTGTCGCAATACATGGCCTATGGCTTCCGCATTGGAAACCCGTGCGGCTCACATTTTAGCCATTATTAACAAATATTTTTCCTCTCAGCAAACCATCAGGTTTACGATATAAATCTTTATGTTTTATAGTTTTACATTCAACCATGGCAGAACTGTTAGAAGTATATTCTCTGATAATCGGCTTTTTAGTTTCATTAGAAAAGTTTCGTAAATGTTAAGTTTCCTTCTAAATGTATATCGATCGACAATAATTGTAGTACGTACAAGAATGCTCTAAAATTTCAATGGCATATTGTATTCTCATTTGAATATATATATATATATATATATATATATATATATATATATATATATATATATGTATATATATATATATATATATAGTACATGTATTGTATTAGTTTCTGTAAATGTAAATCCGTAGAAACTCAAGTGTTTATAAAAAGTGCTCAATAACAAGTAGAGCTGTTTATAAGTATACCTTTTTATTTATACAAACATTATTGGTTACATATGTGCATACATGTTTCGGTTGCACTTTTCCCAGAAAGTCAACCTCATCAGACCAAGAATTTTCGAGAAATAGCCATTCTCGAAAATTCTTGGTCTGAGGAGGTTGACTTTCTGGGAAAAGTGCAACCGAAACATGTATGCACATATGTAACCAATAATGTTTGTATAAATAAAAATGTATACTTATATATATATATATATATATATATATATATATATATATATATATATATATATATATATATATGGGGTGTGTTTTTGGCTATTTCGTTTTACGGCATATCAACCCCTTTTGGCTGATTTAATGCCGAATTCGGTCATTTTGATAAAAGTGTTTATGCTTCAAGCTCTTAATATGTTCAAGCATTTAGCAATGGTGTTATGTTTGGTTGTTTTGTAGAACAAAATGATGTTTTAATTTGTGGCTTTACAGAATATGATTGCGTTTTTCAAAGTGAAAGGAAAAATAATTCCAATGTTGGGGTATTTAGGAAGCCGGTATATTCATACATGCTAATTTGGTAGTACCAGGGTATATATATGTATGTATACATACATACATACACACCCACACATACACACACACCCATATATATATATATATATATATATATATATATATATATATATATATATATATATATATGTATGCATATATTTATGGATGTATATATATATATATATATATATTTATATATATATATATATATATATATTTATAAAATACAATTTAATATTATAAAAAAAACCTTTCAAGTAGAGTACTATCGGAGAGATTAAAAATATACATTCATCTGATGCGCCAGTGAAATACTTTGACTCTGTGGTTTTGTTCTATCGTATGTATAGTTATTTATACCCGCCGCTTTAAGTGTAGATATCACTTAATTTCTCCGTAATCAAATGGACATCTCTCGTGGCCTCAAAGACGAAGTGAACGCTTACGAATTAAAGGTGTCTGTGAACCGCGTTCGCGCCCTGCTACCGTCTGAGTTGTTATTTCCCTGCGCTGATGAGAGCCGTAAGCTCGAAACGACGTCGTTGTAGGTAAAATGTTAAACATAATGTAAGTTTATACTATATATATATATATATATATATATATATATATACAGAGAGAGAGAGAGAGGGAGGGAGAGAGAGACAGACAGCATGACAGACAGAGTAAAGGAAGAGAGAGAGAGAGAGAGATGTATATATAACATGAAGTTAAGAAATATGTTAACCTGTTTCAATGATAGGTATATCTCCATAAAGTTATATATGTGTAGAATTTTTCGTCGTGAGGGTTTAAATTGTTTATTCGTACATGTTTCAGGAAAAAAATGTAGTTTCGGTCGAATTCATCGATTTTGAAATTTTGTCTGGTCAGCGGTTTTCTTTGTGCTAAGTAATTATAGTGCTTAGATAAGAGTGCCTTTACTAACACAACAATGAATCATCAGTCTCTGACACAAAACACCGTAAAGAAAATCCGGTAGATTCATTATTTCTATATTTCACAGTTTGTTTCGATTAATACGCTTATTAGTAATTACACACAGGATATACAAATTCCGAAGTTATGTTTCTGGATTAAAAATAGTAAATTAATATTTACACTCCTTTTTTAATGGTGTCTTTAGAGTATGCATAATGTTTGTATATTTTCACCTCAAACTTAATACACTTTTACGCGTGATTGGAGGCTTAGTTTTATGGTTTACTTAATGAAATACGCATATTCACTGCAATATGATTTTGTTATATTTCTGCGCGATCGTTTCTTGACACTAGCAAGAAGACATTGCCCAACGTTAAGCGTAGTGTCGCAGTATTTCATAGCCTCTCCTGCTTGGACCGCGGCAGAACGCGTTTCGTACACTCACCCCAGAAAGTGCCGTGGCAGTTCACATTTAATATTCATGTTTTTAGCACTATTTTTCACATAGTTTGCATACCTTTAAATTTCTCCCTCGCCGCATAGAGGGTCGCCGTCTCGATATCGTCTAGTGCTTGAATTCTTTCTTCTTTATTTCCTGCCGTGAACCACGCCGCAACAAAACTCCATGATCAGGTCGGAATACAAACAGTATTCTTTAAATTTAATTATTTTTATTACAAGCGTTAGTTATCAAATCAGCTGGGAGCTATTCACTAACGTCGAGAGAGAGATAGCAAATTACTTCTTTCCTAATCACTTAACAATTAAGTCCTTAATCACTCGTGGGGGGGATAGATCTTTCGCCTGTATTTTCTTAGGGAAATATTTCACATCTGTTGTAGTCTACATTGCACAAATCACGTCTGGCAGGCCCGTCTTCAAAACCCAGACTGCTAAAACTCGCTTCTCACGAAGAACGAGTGACGTCACGGATCCCTCTGTTTCCCACGCAAAGGCCCGTGACGCCACAGAGCCTCTCGCAGGTGCAAATTGACCCTTGATCTGAGGTCTCGTCACGCGGTGACCCTGTCACGTCCGTTATCTCCGACTGTTAGAATAGGCGCTATTCTGCACTTGACTGCAGCCCCCCCGTGCTAATTCGCGCAAATCAAATCAACGATTTCCAACAGATACATCCATTCCCATAGGGCCATTATCCAACAGCAGTAGAGATATATCAATTTCCATAGTTACACCAAAGTACGTGTTTTTAGCACATTTCTGTTATGAATACTGCTTCTTTACACTTAATTGTATGAAATAGTAAATCGATTACAGTGTTTATTCATTTTATTTGACATTTCATTTATTTTGCACTTTAATTTAAATTAATTATCATTTAAATCAAGAGACTGGGTATTAGTACAATTGTGAATTATTACAAGAGTAAAACGGAAACACTTGTTAGAGGTAATTACAGAGGCTTCACATTGATGAACCAGGTTCTAAAAGTGATTTAGAGAATAAGTGAACAGCAGATAAGAAGTCAGATAATTATAATCAGTTTGAATTTATGACTTTGCAAAGTACCAGTATTGCTATATTTAAGAGAAGTACTTTACTAAGAAGAACCGGTATTTTCTTTTTATTGATGGAGATAAAACATTTTACAAAATGCTTAGCGTATATTAAGGGAATATGAGTGGTTATTGGAAGTTGTTCAACCAACATACAGAAATGCTCAACTTCCGGTTAGAATTAACAGCACCTTTTGAGACAGCTTTAATCTTGGAGTAAGAATACAGCACGGTTCTGTACCTATTCAGTAGCTTTTCATTTATGTGTTAGAAGTATTGTCCAGTGAATTCCGTACGAATTTTCCAGAAGAGATGCTGTATACTGATGATTTAGTACTTGCATGTATGACAATGGAAGACCGACTTGTAAAGTTAAATATTTGGAGGAATGCTATGTAAAGTAAACGTCTGAAAGTGATGATCAGTAGTTGTAGTGTTGGACAGCTCCCAAAAGAGGAAATTCCCCTAATCAGTTTGTGGAAAAAATAGTCGGGTACAATTCCATATCTTATATCACTTGTAATTATTGGGTACACAATAAGTGCAGTGAAATTACTGGTATGGTTGAGAGAGAGAAAGAGCAAAAAGCTTATGTGCAGAAAATGTAAGGGAACACAGACGAATGCGAACTCGGATGTCGACAAATTATATCTGCATAGCTAATCAATCTTTAGTAGCTCAGGAAGGTTTTGTGAGTTGTAAAAGGTGTTTTAAAAATTACAGATATTACACTATGAAAACATAAAAACTATTTCGCAAAGCAAAATCACGGAGCTTCAACGTTAACGATTTTAATCTGCTAATTAACACTAGCCATCAACACGACATATACCTCTTTTAGTCCTTTTTTATTTCTTTAGCTTTGTAATTTTCGTAATTTCTTCTGCCTAACATAATACCGTAATTCCCAACTGTATCATGTACTTAAATATTCGCACACTATGTCTACTCAGCCAGTTCTAAGAATAGTTTGAAACTACACTCATTTAAAAACTTTAGCGAGAATTCATTAACCGCAAATATTAAACATTACAAGCATAGAAAACAAATGTATCTAAAGCATTGTAAAAGAAAATATTATTCAGTTGATAGATACTATAGCTCCGCATGACACCGTAAGAATAAGCGAAAGTCTAATATGTATTAAGTATTCACGAATTTACGCGATGAAATCATTGATTACTAAAACAATATCCAATCGGGCTCATACTTTGCATGGTTGTTACTGTTATCAGAAAGCATCCAGGTCACGCAGAAAAATAGGAAAAATCAGAAGTTAAAATCCCGTAAGAATTCCGTACATTGACCGAACTTGTCAAAGTAAAGTTTAAAGGTAAACGTTAAGGAAGTATAAGATGCGGACTTTATTGGTGCCTCTATGATGAAAAGAACAGAGGTCGTCGCCATGACCTTGACCCTTTTCTCCCTAAATAAAATCAGTTCTACGTTAGAACATGCCCGGTATTTTGTCCATGTAGGGTTACGATTGCTCAAGCGATAAAGGCGCGGCGCTGTGCATACACAAACAAACATCGTCACAAACTAACAAACTTGACCGAAAACATAACCTCTTTGACAGAGAACTCGACGCATGAAAACTTTAACCAAAGTACTTAATTCTTGATTGAATAATGCAAAACATGTTTATATGCCGAGGAATAATAACAACAAAAACCAAACGAATGAACACAGGCGATATCATATTACAACAAAAAACCGCACAATGACTTAAATGAATTCCAAACACAGTGAATGCCGGTGAAATGAGACAGTGCCGGGAATTGCAAGAGACAATTAAATTTGCTTGTACAGATCGCATTTGAATATTATGAAAACACTGCGCCAAAAATTGAATATTGAGAGACGCTATGCCTGCCTAACTCAAAACAAAGAATCGTAGAGTTTTGGACATCGTCTGAAATGAATGGATTAGTCATACCCAAGCGATTTCCAAAATTGAAAACAACAATGCTGCGAGCATTAAAACTGACGGCTAATATGTCTTTTAATATACGAGAAAACAAGAAAAAAGAATATGGATGCATAGAAACATGTGAATACTGATGTATACGCATGCATACATATATACCTTGACACAAACACACATATATATATATATATATATATATATATATATATATTTACCTATTAATATATATATATATATATATATATATAAATATTCATATACTTATATTTCTGTATATGTAAATATATATACCTATGTATAGATATATAGATATATAAATATACACACACACACACACACACATATATATATATATATATATATATATATATATATACATGTGTGTGTGTGTGTGTGTGTGTGTGTGTGTGTGTAAAGATGATAATGGATATGTCTACGAATGTATATGTATCTAAAAACCTGTCTGTATATATACAGATACTCTTATATATATATATATATATATATATATATATATATATATATAAACATATATATATATATGTATATATATATATAACTATATATATATATATATATATATACATATATATATACATATATATATAAATATATAACTATATATATATATATATATATATATATATATATATGTATATATATATATATATATATATATATATATATATATTATTAGTAAAAATAACCGACAATTTTTGCCTGGTTATTTTTGTATTGATCCCTTCAATTTTCCGGATTAAAATCTTAATCTCGGAAGAAAATTAGCTGATGGAACTGCCGTAATGTACATGTTGGTCCAGAGTACTTTCTAACCCGTCTGGGTCCATTGTCAGTGGAATAATGACAAACAGGTAAAGAACTGGAGTGCGATTTATAATTAATTATGGCAGGACAATTTAAATATAAAACTATATTTATTAGGTATTATAAGCATTTAAGTCTATTAGTACTAGTGTTAAAATTAATCTTGTTAATAGCAGGGTTTTTTTTTTTGATAATCCGTGTCTTAAGGAAAAAATGCTGCCTCGATATATATATATATATATATATATATATATATATATATATATATATATATATATATATATATATATATATATATATATATATACATACGTGTAAATACATGTACGTAGGTAAAACTTCAATATTTGAAGCGACTAGTTTGCCGAGGAAAGGAACAGGGAAATACGTGTCTTTTATGATAACGTGGTATTTTGTAATCACTTTCATAACTGTTTAGATGCGCCGAGGGAGGCGGCTGGCTGAAGTACAGTTTTGCTGATCCAACGTGTCACCCTCCGAGAACAATGAAGTCAGATAAAAGGCTTTTTAAACTAGCTCCATCAAAAGTGTCACTATCGTTGTGCCATACATTGTTAAAAGTCAATTCATATTTCAACGGATGTTTAAAGAGCACATTCTCTCTCAAACATCCTGCTTGATCTATTGGTACTTTATCGGAGATTATATCGTTTCAGGCGACTAGCAACAAACTCAGTACCTCAGAAAATAACGTGGTTATACCTTACATGATTGGCTGCAATTAGGTTTAGAGCTGTGCCGTATTCAAATAATACAAGAGACTTCGATTCCTTAATACTATACAAATAATCATACTTCTGTGTATCAGTACGAACATATTAATAGGTAACAAAAGAAATAAATGATGCCTATAGACAACTTTAAAGTCAAGTTATAGTCTTAAGCTCCGTTAAAAATCAAATAGAAATATTTTGCTTTCTCCTGTCGGTATATTCCCATTGATGTGTTTGGCTCTAGCGTCAGGCAATTGACTCATTATTTCAATAAATACATACTATCAGGTAGTCTTGTTTACGTGTGAGGCATTATGATCATAGTCAGAAATACTGAAAAATAGTAATCAAACCAACCTATTGAAATTATTGTGTCGTGCAAGAGACGTCAAGATAGTGAACGAAGCCACATAATAAAAATAGATAGAGGGACTTTATTCAATTTTTTTAATTTTTTATTTTAGTTGAATACAATAAGTAGGAATGCAGAAACCAATGAGAATATATACGTTAAGAAGAAAAAAGTTAAATAAATAGTATTATGTACAAGGCGCAATCACAGAATTAAGTTTTTACATAAGTTATGCTGTTTAAAAACTGTAATGTGAAATGTATGAAAAATAAATAAATAGAAAAAGTATTAATACTGTAAGCCACTGTTATTAAATTCTAAAAGCAATCTGTGTTCGCCATTGTCAAATCCAATAATGTGTTAATCCGCCAATCGAGTATGTGAGAGAAAGTCTTTTGAGAAGCCAATCCAAATGTCATAATAGTAAAGGGAGACTCCCGCGTTTAGGAAGAAAATATAGCATATACTATGCCAAGATCGAATATATAAATAATGATGTTACAAATACGGTGCTCTATTAAGTATTCATCCCGGTGAACATCTGTGGAAGTAGTAGAACATCGGACTGTGATGATGAAAATTCGCCCCACTTCCAGTATAGATGACTATCGTAGGATAGGAGAGTTAGCATCAGGATATGTAAAATTATGTAAGACAACAATACCCTATTTTCTACATTTTCAAAAGAGACTAATTAAGAATTAGCCTAACTCAATGCTAGAGTTGATTTTCATGTGCATTTTTCGATAAAGCTATACGTTTTGATTATCCAAACACCATATATATATATATATAGAGAGAGAGAGAGAGAGAGAGAACAGAAATGGTTAAAATAGTTAGCGGATATGCATATAAAAAAAAGCTGGTTAAATTTATGACATAGTACAATCTCCAAACACACTGACATTTTGGCATTAGATGTGCATTAGATATACCCTTAATCCATGGGAGAAAAAGGGATTTAATGAAGGAAGAATAGTTTTTATGTAAACACACATTTCAAAAGTCCGGTTGAAGGGTAGAAAACGCAGTGTTAAATTAGAAGAAACAGGGAAAGGGAGAAGGTAGCTATAAAAAGAGGATTGGGTAGGTGAGAAAAAGGGTAGGTTTAGTATACGTAGCAATTCGATGGAGTATGTAGCAACATTGGCGAGATAGATAACAGATGGCGGTTATAGGTTCGGTGTGGGTGAGATCGATGCTAATATGAGTAAGAACGGCGGAATAGTAGGTCAGGTATGAAAGGCAAGAAAGAAGCCGCAAGGGTGTGGGAGAAAATGTTGGGAGTTATTTTTTTCTCATCATGTGTCATATTTTGTCAATTTGTGTTCGACAAGAATTTGCTGTGACATGATGGGAGAAATATTGAAACAAAACAAGCCTTTGCTGTTGATTCATGAAATAAGATACTATAATACGTCATGTGCGAGTCTTACCTCCTAGCTGTTTCTGGCACGGCATATACTCATACTTCCTTTAATACTCAGATCTCGTATATACACACCTTACTACATGTATACCTATCCTACTTACCTTTCTCCGACCCTGTCCATACCCTACGCTCGTTTTATAACCTCCTTTTTCATGTTTACGGTGATTTCTATCCTCCCACTGGATTTTTTGCATCTTATTTTGTAATACCATGGCATTTTATTTCAATAAAGGCCGTTTCTATAATGGATAAAGTTCAGATTCACAACTAAAATATAAGTTGTTTTTCGAGACACGTCTGCGTCATTTTTAACTAGTCTTTTAACATGCTAATCTAATATACTAATAATTCTCTCTATATGTCGCCGTCTGCCTGCCTGTCTGTGTGTCTCTCTCTCTCTCTCTCTCTCTCTCTCTCTCTCTCTCTCTCTCTCTATATATATATATATATATATATATATATATATATATATATAAAGTCAATTCATATTATATTCCAATAACCATGGTTTTATTTTAATATTTTTATTTTTTCACATTTCCAAAAATATAAAATTTCTGTTGGATATATTTTTACGGTCCATTTCATTTGCCTTGTGCCAAACAACATTTGTATGTCAATATTGTCTCTGCAACACTACAAAATCATCAGAAAAAAATCACAAAGAGTAAAAAGTTATTGGATTAAAGTGTCTTGAAAACACTTCCACTATACTGTAGTTTTATTTTAGGGTAAAAAGAAACAAAAAACATGTATATATATATATATATATATATATATATATATATATATATATATATATACGAGGCCTGTCTAAAAAGTATCCTACCGTCATTTTTTCCGTGCGAAATAAAGACAATAGCACGGCACCACTCTACACAGTAAAAGAAGATACCTTCATGTGCATGTCTGAATTTTATCACCGACTCCCGGCGCGTTAGTCCCTGCCCGTGGGTAGCTACGTGATGTTCTACATAACGTGTTCGTCGGATTACCGATTCTCTTAAAATGACTGAACGTGTTGAGCCAACGTTCTGTATCTAATTTTGTCAATAGCTTAGTGATCCTCAAAACAAAACAATTCGCAAGATTCAGCATGTGTTTGGGGAAGATGCGATGAGTGTCACACAAATTAAGTAGTAGTTCAACTGATACAAAAATGGCCGCACACTATCGGAAAGTGACTAGTGTGCTGACACGCCCCAAACTGCTCGGAGTGCAGCTGTTGTTGAGTGGATCCCTAATTTGGTGATAAAAGATCGTTGTTCAACCGTGCTGGAGATCGCCAAAAGGGTCGGAGTGAGTAAGGATTTCGCACACGCAATGTTGCTTGATAATTTGAACATGCTGCGAAATTTGTGCCGAAGTTGTTGTCGAAGGAATAAAAGGACTTCTGTTTTCAACTTTCACAGGACATGCTGGAAACGGCAACCACTTATCCTGGGTTTCTGAACACCGTGATAACTGGAGATGAGTCAGGGGTGTACGTGGAAGACCCAGGAGCAAAAGGACATTCGTCGCTTGGGAACGATCCCGAGTTGCCAAGGTAAAAAAAACGCGACAGGTGTGGAACAAAATCAATGTGATGCTGACTGTCTTCTTTGATATTCGTGGAATTGTACATCACGCATACGCACCGGAAAGGCAAACAGTGAGTAAGAACTTCTATCATAATGTGCTCCGGCGTCTCCGTGACGCAGTTAGGCGCTAAAAGATCAGCAATCTGGACGGCGAAACACTGCAACTGCACCACAACAAAGCCCCCGCATATTCTATCCCAATTGATCCAACATTTCTTGACAAAACATGCAATTCTTTGTCGTTCGCCAACCTCCCTACTCTCCAGGCATATATATATATATATATATATATATATATATATATATATATATATATATATATATATATGTGTGTGTGTGTGTGGGTGTGTGTGTGTGTGTATGTTTAGATAAAATTCAATGCAGAATTACGTAGTTCATAATGATACTAAATATAAAAAAACATTTAATTTTAAAATAAACATTTTTCTTTTTTACGATATTTTGATGAATATGCCATCATTATTTGTATATTTTACTTCACTGTGAAGTCTAAGAAATATAGCGGCTACTTTCGGGAGCTAACAATTTATCTCTATATAAAATTCATAGATATCCGGGTGTTCAACTAAAGTTCCTCTTTTCCTCTCAAACTTAAATAAGTGAGGAACATTTCTTTTCTTTTACAATTTACACTTAATTATAGTATATCTTTCCTGTGGTCTTACTGGATTCCAGGACAAGTATTCATCTAGTTTAGTGGAGTGTGCAACTAAGTGTTGTTAGTTGGGGTAATATCACTAAGAGATGATCGATGATAAATTCTTGTATAAGCAAGTGCAACAAGTGTTCAGGTGATTTTGTTTTGTGTTTTGAATACTATGTTACTTGAATATGTAAGCAGGGTTTACTTGTAAGGTGGAATATCTTTTTGTCAGGTTGTCCTAACAAACATTTATAGAAAGAAACCTATAACACTCGATGATGGTGTCAAGTAGGTAATTACATATCTCTAAACTTTGTATAGTATGCTGATTAATGTGAATTATATTGATAAATTAGTCAAACATTAATAAACAATAAAATGGCGCTAAAAACCTGTTTCAAAATGTTCACGTCTACACAGTTTTACACTGAACTTATACCATATGATGTTAATTTATTGAACCTGGATGCACATACGTACGTGATACGTAATTGTACGTATTAGTTAATCAAGTGAACTTTTTTAACGATCTGGAATTGAATATGAATCAAGATACACATAAATCGAATAGGAAATGCACCAACTTCACCTTTTCCAAAGTTTAGTGAATGCATCCTATTAACGGAGTAGATTTTCCTATTGCTTATCTTGGGCCTCTGATTTATAAAAGATTGTTTCATGGGAATTGTATCGTGCCGATTTTTACTTTGATTCAACACTTTTTTAAAAAATTATTTATTGAATAATTATCTTTGAGTCAGATTTTTTTATATATTTGAACTTAGGTCGAATCGATTCGAGCCGTTTTGTCCTTTTTTATCGTTGTTAACAATTTTCTTCGTTACGTTATTTTCAATTTATTTTCTCTTTTTTATCGATCTTCCTTCCACTTTGAAATAGATTCGTGCTTTTAACTGCCTCTTTCAAATTCTGAATCTTCCACTTTCACATCTTCATCTGTTCTTACAATGTTTCTATATTGGTAAATTATGATTTGGCTTGTATTCCTTTTGCATGCTTCCATTATTATTACTAGTTGATATCCGCTCCTTGAGCCGTGTTAGGGTTAGGGTTCGGGTTAGGGTAAGGGTTAAAGTTGTATATGTCAATTGGCATATTTAGCTATCTCCTACAGCTTTATCAATCATAAGAATGCAATACAAATGGAGAAAACATTACATCCTTAACACCATTAGCTATTTTTCTTTTAATAACAGTGTGATTCCTGCAGTGTATAGAAAGAAGCGATACCTAAAAGAACCAAACAGCGTTTATATTCGCGTTTCAAACATTTTATCTCAAGCAACGGTCACACACACTGATTGACGGAGTGTGTTTGATTGCATCGGGGTTTCGTCTTAGACTTTACATATATGTTATCAATTACTTACAAAAAATCATTCAATAAAAATATCATTTAATCATATCAAAATCATAGCTTCTATTCCTTTCAGTGTCGACGTGTGTGTCTCTCACCTCCAAGGATCGAGTTATATTGTTAGCTAAAACAAAATCCGCTGCGTAGATTTCATATCAATTAATTAGTTACAGTCCATTTATAAATCAGTTCGCAATTTGGAAGTCCGTTTTCATGTATTTTTCTGCCCACGCAATGCGTGTTCTCTTATGGGGTTTGTTCAAGGGAGGCCTGGAAATAGGCTTCACGTTCATGACCATCTCATTCAAGACACTGCATCTGGTCTTCCTGGACATGCAAAAAATAGAGGCGCTAGTCCCATTTGGTTCCCTAATGATCTGTCTGCGTATTTTCCGCATATCGCGAGGGGAAATCCTCCTTCTTGTACCCTTATCTTTCCTTGGTGCAGTGTTGGACTTCTCCACAAAAGAAACCCAGGTTCTCTTATCCCTTCCCAGTTCCTTGGCTAAATCCAGAAGTGCCAGTCCTTCTGCAATTCTAGCTACAACCCTTTGCCTTTCAGTAGCAGTCAAACGTCGATTTTGGGGCATTTTTACAAACCTGCAATAAAGCGAGAAACAGTAAAAGTGGCTAACAAATGCATAAATGTCTATAACTTTAGAAATATTGTATAGATTTGCCAAATATATTGGTATCTTACTTACTTAGGAGCACTCTTTCAGTGTGCAAAATGTCAAACTTGTGCGATTTATATTATTGAAGTTATTAACAATATTATGATCTGCAATGAAGCGAGAAACACATTATATATATATATATATATATATATATATATATATATATATATATATATATATATATATACGAGCCTTGTCGTAAAAGTATCCGACCTTAGGCAAACAAGTATTTAAAATGGTTAGGACCCATATTCCTGTTCAAATTACCTACCTTATGCTTACACACACTTAGCCCAACGATCCATTAACTGCCGGAAACACCTCTGGAGATCTTCTTTTGGAATGGTGTTTATCACCGCCGTCTCATTCCGCATAATCTCTACTCTTGTTTTAAAACCGGAACCATTAAGTGGCGTCTTACATTTTCGAAACAACCGGAAGTCGCAAGGAGCCATGTCTTTAGATTTGAGAGGTTGGCGAACGACTAGATTTCAATGGTTGGCCAGGAAATGTTGGATCAATTGGGATAAATGTGCGGGTGCGTGGTCGTTATGTAGTTGTAGTTTTTCGCCGTCTACATGTCTAGTATTTTGCGCCAAACTGCATGACGGAGACGCCTGAGAACATCTTAATTGTACTCCTTAGTAACTTATTGTCTTTCCGGTGCGTCTTGTGATGCACGAATATCAAAGAAAACAGTCAGAATTACTTTTATTTTCCTTCGCACGTGTCGCGCTTTTTTGCCTTAGATACTCGGGATGCTTCTTCTGCGACGAATGTCTTTTTGTTTCTGAGTCATACCCATACCCCCATGAGTCATCTCGAGTTATCACGGTATTCAGAAATCCAGGATGAGTGTTGGCGGTTTCCAGAATGCCCTGCCCACCTTGAACACGGAAGTACCGCACGGTTTTACGACGATCTTCCATCACTAAATTTCGCACCCTCTCAACAAAAGCTGCGCTCTGCGCAGTTAGGGACCTGCCAGAATGCAGGCAACCCTCTGCTGATATGCGGCCATTTTTTAATCGGTTGGGCCACTTCTTAATCTGTGTTACACACATCGCATCTTCTCCAAACACCTGCTGTATCTTATGATTTTTTTTGCTTTAAGAATCACCAAGTTTCTGCCAAAATTTGATGCAGTACTTTTGCTCAACACGTTCAGTCCTCTTAAGTGAATCGGTAATCCGACGAACACGTTATATAGCACTAAACTCAGCAACCGACAGACAGCGACTAACGCGCAGGAAGTCGGTGATTAAATTTCATACATACGCATGAAGTTGTCTTCCTTCACTGTATTGAGTGGTGCCGCCCTATTGTCTATATTTCGCACGGAAACAATAAAGGTCGGATACCTTTTGGACATAACGCGTATATATATATATATATATATATATATATATATATATATATATATATGTGTGTGTGTGTGTATGTGTGTGTGTGGGTGTGTGTAAGGATCAAATACATTATATAACATGAAATGAAATAACGTGAAGACAGGATGTATGAAAAAGTCAAAAAGAAATAAAACAATTAAACACAGAAACAAATCATGAAAACGATAAATTTACCAGTTTAGTTCGTCTCAACTTGTTTTGAAGATGTTTGTTGATCCGATCAAAAACAGTAAATCCTTGGTTTGTATTATTTCTACCTCTTTTTATTTTTTTCATATACATCTGCATGAATAAATACGACAATTTTTTCAATTTTTCACTCCTATATCAAAACGGGTTCTGTTATTTTAATGAGTCATACAACATTAAATCTATATATTCAGTATATATACTGAAGATAGAAGATTAAGAGAGAACCTTTTGACTGCCTAATTAGCATAACTATTTTTTAAACCGTTCATAATTAATTAATGTTTAGTATTATTATTTTGGAATTGCATTGGTTTAGGTTGGCTATCTATTTTAACTGTAAATAATTAAATTTATTTAATAAATAAATCGGAAAACTATCTAAACACCTTAAGTTTTAACTCCATGCTGTCACTGACAACCTTTCCGGCGAGGTAGAAGCGAGAAAAGAAAGGAGGATTAGGAGGGAATGGTGTAGTTGTCTTGGCTTGATAGCGAAGCAGAAGCGAGAAGAGAAAAGAGGGGATGGGAGGAAGAGTACAGTTGTCTCGCTTGATCCGCGGGGTAAATACTCATCCCCCCCCCCCCAAAAAAATACTACCTTTTTTAACTTGATAGAAAAAGGAAAAGAAAAAAAAACAATTATTTTATCATTTATAATGAAGAAAAGGGCAGTTTTGTCAAACTTAGGGTCAGTATTAAAGATATTAACTGCTCTTACTATCTAGACCCTAAAAAGAAGAATCGCATTTTTAAGGGGGATAATTTAGCTTATGATGTTAATCTACAAATTTACCAAAGTTTATTAAAATTATGTAATTACCTTAGTAAAACACATTTTTTTAAATAAACGCTCCCCTCCCAATTAACTGTAGCCAAAAGAGCGGTTAGGTTTTGCTAGTATATATATATATATATATATATATATATATATATATATATATATATATATATATAACTTCTTTGTAAAATGGTAGGAAAAATCCCAGCAGAGTGCTCGATTAATTAAGAATTAAAGATAAAAATTAAGAGCATAATATTTATTTATTCTGGTACAATTTTTCTGTACCAGAATAAATAAATAAATATATATATATATATATATATATATATATATATATTATCGTTTTATTTTTGTTATCGTGTTTTAAATATTGTAAAATGCACGTATTTAATATTATTTTCACGAGTAAGCATTGCTTCAGGGGGAAACGTTGTTCCCTTACAATAGTGTGATGCCCTCATCGAGTGATCGTCTATATTAATGAAATATTATTATCCACAAACACGTGTTTCGCTTTTTTTGCAGGTAATAAGCGTGGCTGAATCTACCGAAATTCGAAACTGAAGCCGCAGGGCTTTACCCCGGCACCGTTAGCCGTTAGCTATATATTAATATTTATGTGTGAAATATCCCTCTTTTCTGCTGACGAGTTCACATGACGAAACATTAAAGGCGCGGGTCGGATTACACTCACTGTGGTCCCGGTTTCGTATCTCGCTAGATCCACCCGCACTAATAAACCGTAAAACAGGGAAACACGCCTCCATGGATACATATATATATATATATATATATATATATATATATATATATATATATAAATATATATATATGTATATATATGTATATATATATGTATATATATATATGTATATATATATGTATATATATAAATATATGTATATATATATATATGTATATATATATATATATATATATATATATATATATATATATATATATATATATAATAGTCATACGCTGTCAGTTGTTCTGTCGTTTCGTGACTCATCAGTGTGACAAAATGTAGCGAGAGTATATATGTTGTATATATATATATATATATATATATATATATATATATATATATATATATATATGTATATATATATATATCAATTCAGCTGAATAATTCGCTACAACCCATATAATTGTCAATCCAGCCATCAATTCAATACTCATTCCTCCTCTTTCCTCACCTTCACCATTATTTTCTATATGTTCTGCATTTTCTCCTCCCGTTATGATGCATTCTCCTTTACTCTTCATAACGATGTCGTCTTCCCCATTTTTCTCCCCGCCTTAGTTATATTTGTAACTTTTCTTTATACTTCAATTTCCTACGAAAAAAAATTCCCAATTTAAAATATTTCCTCCTCGAACTATTCAGTGAAGTCGACTAATGGGGAAATAAAATTTCAATCAATTGAAATGAGAGCTTCAAGTTCGACGGCACGCGATAGCTGATCGTTTTATTAGCTATGAGAAGTTGTACTTGTTGGTTCGTTTTCTGGAGTCTTTGAAGTTTCGTTGAACACGGAAGTGTGCCAGGAAATATTTTCAGAATTAATACCACACACATATATATATATATATATATATATATATATATATATATATATATATATATATATAAATCTGTACGTTTATTTTGAAAAATATATTCCTAAATGAAATATCTATCGTATTTTACTAACAATAGAAAAAAGCCAATACCCCTTGTGTCGAGTGTATATATATATATATATATATATATATATATATATATATATATATATATATATATATATATATATATATATATATAACCCTTGTGTCAAGTGTGTGTATATGTATATATATATATATATATATATATATATATATATATATATATATATATATATATATATATATTATACACTGAATTATCAGGATAGAAATTAGAAACAGAACAATACGTACTGGAGAAGAAAACAGTTTGAACAAGGAATACATACATATGAATACACTTTTATTTGCTGCATTAACCCATAGATTTTCAAAAAGATTACTTTCATCTTCAGATGAGATTATGAGGATAAATCAGTAAAATATTGTTGTTAGCACATATTACAAAATATAAGAAAATATACAAAAATACATAAACAACAACATACACCATTCTTCAGCAAATCAACTTCCACAACCTTTTTTTATATGTCTAGTAAACATAGCAGAAAATCATCCATGAATTCGAGTAATGAAAAAGTTCCGTTCAGAAGATATAGGGATAAATATTCGATGTTCAAGTTAAATTAGCTAAAACTGTGTTACTCCCCAGAAGAGATCAAAGTATATACATCTCCAACAAAAACAAATCAGTAATTGCATTGCCTAAAGATATCTTGTAAGGACAAGTTAACAAAACGTGTTACCTGGTCTCAACGACCGAAGTTTATGTAGGGGAAAATTAAAGAAAATATTAGATTATAAAACAATAAAGAATAAGAAAATGAAAGAAAAGCAGAGAGAGAAAAATAACATTAAAAGAAATACGAAAAGAAAATAGTTAATACAAATAGGAAAGAAGAAAGAAAAAAAAAGAAAAGTGAAAAGTAGAGAAAAATATAGAAATACAGTCCACTCAAAACACAAAAAACACTGGGGAAAATAACAGACATACAAAATAAAAGGTTATATAGATTAGTATAGACAAGGGGCAATAGAAAATGGTGCAAAGATTAGGGTTAGGGTTAGGTTATAGTAGTGTTTAGCGGGGGGTCTGAAAGTAGTGTTTAGAGGAGGGAAATAATTAGAAATAAATATAGATAGAAAAATATATATTATACGAGAAAAAGACGATGGCAATGTATTGGAGCAATTAAACAATTGTATATATATATATATATATATATATATATATATATATATATATATATATGTATATATATATATATATATAAATTGTCTAACAATAAAAACATATTTAAAATTGAAAAATAAGGAAGCTTACATTAAAAACCTATCACACTATGAAACTGATAAAAACAGAACTTAAGACAAAATATTGTTAAAGAAACCAAAACTTAGTTTCAATAAGTTCCAACGCATCTCCCTAGGGGGCTATCGTTCGTGGCAACGCTATGTCATTCACAGTTGCGTAACTTTCGTTCTAATCGTGATCTTTCTCTGACAATTGTTTCAAGCCTTATTGTTTGTTTTTGTTTTTCTATTTATGGAATAATCGTACGGTTGCTTATCAATAAAAAACTGTTAATCAATAAATGAATAAATAAAGAAAAATAGAAAGAAAGAAAGAGAGAAAAAAATAAGTCAACATACGTACAGGCTAGTATGGTAATTAATATAAATAATAATAAATATAAAAGGAATAAAAAAAAACACTTTAAAGACTTTCTATATATAACAATATAAACACACATGTCCCGTACTATCATATATAATTTGTATAACATACTAATCTACATAAGATATAGAGAACAACTACTTAAACCGGTCGACACACACACATAAATGCACACATACATACATGTATATATATATATATATATATATATATATATATATATATATATATATATATTTAACTTTGGTGTTGTTGTTGAATAATGTTTTTTTTTGTTTACTATAGTGACTTGGAAACCGGGTTCGAGCACTGCGACCGACATGAATTAGCATCCCTACACAAAGCATGAACCATCGATGTCGGACTGCAATAATAATTAATATTTATCTAAACTATTGTTATAGACCCCTTTATAAGTACTGGTGCCTCTAGGAGAAGTTAAGAATCGATGTCTGTAGGTAATAATAATTAAAATTTATGTAAAAATATTAGTACATATATATATATATATATATATATATATATATATATATATATACACACCATATTTTATATATATATATATATATATATATATATATATATATATATATATATATATATATATATATATACACCATATTTTATATATATATATATATATATATATATATATATATATATATATATATATATATATATATATTGTGTATTTTGGCAGCATATTCTTATTTATTCTGTATTCTCCTTTTGCTTCAGCTTTTTATTCATTTGTTTTTGACACCCGAGGATGATTCGGCGAAGAATCCCAAAAGCTCGTGATACCTATAAGGCATTCATTATTATTTTTGATTTTAATTAAAAAAATGAAAATCAGAAAAATTGAAAAATTACAAAAAAGGTATAATTAAACAGCGAATTTTGTTAGTTTAAGCCTTGTTAGCATATATATATATATATATATATATATATATATATATATATATATATAGTATTTAGTATATCTATGTAATTAAGCTAACGAAATTTTCGCGAACGTAATTTTAAATGAACGTAATTTTAAGCGACCGTAATTACATAGATAGGATAAATACTAAACTAAAAATTAGCGACAAAGTTAGTAAATTAAAACCTAAGGAAGCCTATATCTTATTTAAAGACCACACGAGTAACTTTAACAATAACCTTAGCACTCGCTTAATTTATTTGACCAAACCAGAAATAGGAATAATTAGTAAAACAATTCTATCTAGAATCAACGAACAAATAAAAAAACAGACTTAGAATTAAACCAATGGGTGAATACTGCCGAAGCAATCGCTTGATTTAACAATATCGAAAATAAGATCAAAGGTACCTGCCTACAATTTGACATAGTGGATTAATATCCGTCTATATCAGAAGAACTCTTAAACATCGCCCTAGAATTTGCCGAAATGTTTACTGATATATCCAAAGATGAAATCCGCATCATTAAAAAATGTAGGAGATCAGTTTTAATCAAGAATGATTACCAATTAGATTAAAACAAATATGAGAAACTCCTTTGGCCATGGTTGCCCTTTACTCTGCGGAGGACTCATATCTTGTAAGGAGTTATTATTTCATATACACTCACAAATATATGTGATAATACATATATCGGCCTATATAGAGATGATGGATTAGCGATAATAAGATATTCCAAGAAAGTTAAGGGAGAAAACTTCAAGAAAATTATACATATGGAAATGAAAAAACTAGGCCTAAAATTAATAGTACTGGCTAACATAAAAAACAACTTACTTTCTAGAGGTCACGTTACACTTAAATAACCATAGTTATGAACCATACTTAAAAGATAATGCCAATTCAATATACGTAAACCCAATGTCTAATCACCCCCATCAATCATAAAACAGATTCTGAATTTTATCGAACGTAAGCTTATCAATAATTCTAGCAACGAAATTTGTTTTAAAAAATCAAGCAGCACATACGATACAGCTCTAAAAATAGTGGTTATCATAATACCGAAATGAAATATAAGAAACAGGATACCAATGATTATAATACAATTAAATATATGATAAAAATAAATATAATCTATTATACACCGCCATATAACCAGATACTAAGAACTAAACTGGGTAAAAATTCCTAAATCTGATTGAAAAACACTTCCCCGTAACCAATCCCCTGCATAAAATATTCAATAAATGTAACCTAAAACTATCGTACAGCTGCTGCGAAACCTAGAAATTATAATTAAGGAACACAATAACAAAATACTAAAAGAGAACAGCAGAGAGAAAAACAAAAAATAAAAACACTACAAATAGAAATATACAAAACCCTAATAGTAATCACCCGAAAAGAAATGAAAATGTTAGCAATGAATAGAAAAGATGTAACTGCATGAATCGTATACTGCGTCCAATACAAAATAAATGCCTAACCAAAAGTATTGTATACCAAGACACAATATTTGCCAAGGAAAGACTTAATAACAAGAAGTATTACGTGTGTATGACCTCCCTAGATTTAAAAACCTAATATTATGACCACAAAAACACATTTTAAAACAGAGAACGTTGAATTAAAACAGCACTAAAAAAACCCTATTGGAAGCACAATGAAAATGAGCGCTCACTTATAATTGAATGGAAAACAATACGATCGGCCAGTACATGTAGAAATTTAGACGACCCTATGAAACTGTAGAAGTGAGATAGCAAACAACTGCATGCACAGAATAAAATTTACCTTAGGCTTACAATACATACATAAGTGAATAAATAAATAAATAAATAAATAAATAAATAAGTAAAAAAAAAACAAAACTAAAACCTAAAAAACTAAAAACTAAAACCTAAAATAAAAATACAAGGAACTACGTGTTAAAATTAGATCACTCATTATATTGACACAACAAAGAAACAGGATATAGGCCACTCTATAGTAAACAGAACAGGAAACAAGAACTAAAACTGATCGGACCTTTGTTTGTGAGAAGCCCAACGATTGGCTAAGAGAACAACAAAGAATCTGATTGGTTCACTAGCTAGCCGTGTATATGAAAACACCCGGAAAAAACTACCTGCATGCATTTTAGCCTGTAGATCCCCCCGGGAATGAAACGCGGGCGCCTCTGTGTAGCTTAATTGCCATAAATATATTTTCATAACTTACTACTTAGCTCTACTTACGTATAGAGAACTATTGAAGTAAATACTGAAAATTAATATATAAAAAATCATATCCCCTTATAAAAGTTCATGTGGGTAAATGAAATAGTAATATATATATATATATATATATATATATATATATATATATATATATATATATATGCATATATATATATATATGTATATATATATATATATATATATATATTTACAGCCATATTTGAATGGACAATTGCACTCACATATATTACAATGCACACTCTCGTACATATTATAATAAAATATATTTCAGCTTTAAAAATAGTCCCATAAAACAGACAAACTTATCTATTTTACTAAATTACGCAATACCAGCTAAGGTACAATTATTTTAATCACATACTCATTCTACTACGTTTATCAATCGATTGTAATTAACAGGCGTTTAATTTATTTAACTAATATTAATCGCATTTTACAAGTAAATTTAGAGTTGTATCTATAAAACTTATAACATTCATAGTTATTATTTAACTTTTCCGATCACAGCAGGAATTTATTATTCAACATCCACATTTCGGTACTACTCCAGGGTTTGCGCCTAATTTCCGTGACTGCTCGGCAACAGCGATCCCACAGCTCACGGAAGCGTCCGAGACCTGCCGAGTCGAAAACGAGGCTGTAAACAAAACTGGACAAAAAAAAGTCTGTCGCGCAACCGTAACCGGCGACTCGGAGGCCCAGGGCATTACGGTGGAAATAGACGAATCTCTATTCAACCGCCGGAAAAAAAAAACAACGCTCTAGGTCTTCGGGGAGAATACGACCCCGCAGAGAAGTAGGGGTTTTCTGGTTACAGTGCCTAACAGGAATGCCGAAACCCTAACTCTTCCAATAATCAAGCCAGTACCTGGGACGACGGTAGTATCCGATTGCTGGAGGGCGTATAACAGTCTTTTGCTCAACCTAACAAAACAAGCGGCAGCAAAAGTAGTAGTAAACCCTGAACATCTACGAGAAAATATACGTAATTCACTCCCCCCCCAAAGAAAAAATAATATAAAAAAAGAACTTGCCTAATTGTAAAATTGACTTCTTTGCTTTACGTAACACGAAACACATAAAATAAAAACATGAAAAATTGTCTATTTTTCCCACGAAAACAATAAAAAAAAAGTTTATTTATAGTTCTCCAGCTATGGGTTTTTTCATTTCTTTCATTTTTTTTCATAAAAATATATGCATCGTCTTATATTGTCGTCTGCCAACCTTCCATTTTTTTTTTGCACGAATTTTCGGTTTTGTTTAAACAACCGCGTTTTCCTCTCGACAGCCTCGTTTTCGACTCGGCAGGTCTCGGGCGCTTCCGTAACCTGTCGGATCGATGCGACCGAGCAGTCACGGAAATTAGGCGCAAACCCTGGAGTAGTACCCACATTTCAAATAATCGTACACTTATAAAAGCATGCATCGAGGAAATACACTAACATATAACACATTCTGTAAAAATAAAATGTGACAGGTAAGTTCACAAAACTGCATCAACACATATGTAACATAATGACATACATATGTACAAAAACTAACATTCGAATAAATAATGGCACATCACGAAATAATACAGGATTGATAACTCCAAATATTCTACACATCTTACTAAACACTTACCTTTGAAGATCATAGTGAACTTAAACTGATTTCATAAAATATACTATAATATTCTATTCATTTATAACAATTTTTTATGGACTTTGTATTAAATTATCTATCTATTCAATTATTTATTAAAAATAATCTCATTTAACAAGCCTATTATATTCTATATTTATATAACTATTTTAATTTAACCGTTTTGTTATTTTATGAATACTTCATTCAATATTAGCAAAATAGTTAAGTATGTAATTAATATCATCATAACTGTCGCTAAATCCCTGCAAAAGCTGTATTAAAATAATTTTAAAAAATAGGAATTGACTAATCGTAACGAAACACAGAAACTATATAATTACTAAAAGAAAACAAAGGGAGGCAATCCGATGTTAATTGAAATGGGGCGAGAAAGGTTGTTATGGGGAAATGACGTAACTATTTCTTAATTTAAAAATATAATTATTGGAAAAGAATCAACCAGTTGTTAATAAGGATTAAATGAGATACATATCTATGAATTCAGGTTTAATAGTTGATATTACAGAATCCACCTGACAAGAAAAGGTGCCTTATATCTAAAGTAATGAATAATAAATTTCCTTACTAAGATGATTTCAGTTGCTGAACTTTATCTAGCAATTACATAGAAGGGCCGCTAACAGATTAGTGTTATAAGCCGAAAAGAATAGGCTGAAACTTGGTCTTTAGTTCGAATGTAGAATATTAAACTCAATAACATTTCACCTTATTGCCATAAAGCGTTTCTTATTTTTCGGTTGGCTATTATTCCCCACTAATGAATCCTAGTCTTCGAGACACCCTCGGTGTTGTTAAGTGATGGCCCCAATACTAAACAAAAAGTAATACAATTTTGTTAACATTATTTATTTTCAAGCCTCTCATGATATTCTTCATAATTGAACTGAAAATAGATATATCATTAATCTTCTTCTCGAGTGTTGTCTATCCTTCATATGTGTTGACTCGTGAGTATATAAAAATAACTCATGTATTTTCATTCTGTATTGTATCCTCAAACTCAAAGAACATACACACATTATATTTATATTTCATTTTTAGAGATTCATTTTATTATTTCAGTTGAAAATTACAGTTAACATGTTTATTATTATTGATTGTATTTAATTAGTTCCTTCCGTTGTGTGAGTTTGTATCTTTTATGCCATCACAAAAAAAGAAAGGAAACAGATCGATTTTAATTTAACAAGTAATTAAATGCATAAATATGTTAAACAACAACAAAACATGTCGCGTAAAATACTTGTAATCCTATTTATTTTGAACTTTCTGTCAAGCAATCCGATTTTTAACATTTTTATTTGCTCTTCTTTTCAAAAATATCTAAACATTTTTATATTATCTTTTTTCAGCAGATGCTTTCGATTTCGACACCATTAACACTTGACAAAATCTAATTTCTAAATGTAATCCACAACTGATTATTTTCCCTTTGAACCGAGCGCATGTTACACATGAGAGAAAAAGACAACAAATAATTCTGGTCGAAGTCTCGTTAGTATAGCTTCAGGGTTAAAGAGCTGGAAGTAACGAACGTGATATTGTTAAATCAAAGAAACACACACACATACATATATATATATATATATATATATATATATATATATATATATACATATGTAGTTGGGCATGTTTATATGCTTATATATTTGTATGCACATGATTGGTTCCTAAGCTTATTGTTGTAGACCCGTGCTAGGGGTCACAAAGATAACAACCACAAATTGTGACTGGTTAAAATATACAATGTATATTTTCATAGCAATACAGTAACGCCACTAAATGTGGTAGGAGATGACCGGATTCCTACCATGCGGTAAAACATGAATAGGAATGTTCGCTGTTTGAGTCTTTGCAACCATGGTATTTATTATAGATGGTTGCTTCCATTAGTTCTTCAATAGGGGTGATTTGTACCCTACAACACTAATTAACCGATCACTTTTAATATTAGAACACTACTTAGTATTTGCTTGAGCGTGTAAGTAACTACGATGAATATATTTACTTATTGTTTGTATTGGACAACACATTTAAGTAAAAATAATTCGTTTTAGATTTAATGTTAAATAACATTTATGTCTGCTAATTTGAAGATTATTAAATAAAATAGTTACTTATTTAAAATATATCTGAGTGCAATGTTTTATGATGGTATTATATCATGCTCCTTTCTTTAAATGTGTGCAACCCTATACAGTTAAACATATTTAGATGCACGTGAGATTCGAACTCAGGTATTCACATCGTAATACTACTGCAGTAATAAAGTGTACTCTGCCTATTCCTTTTGCGCCAACCAAACGCGTGTTTCTGTTTGAGTCAAAACAGACAAACTAAAAAAAATACCAGGTATTTTAAATCATATATATAGACACAACCTGTTTCTATTATATGATTGTCAAAGCGAATGACAGATTCATGAAGACGTGATATTTGATAAATGAAGGCATGGAATTCCCGTAATAATAGCTATTTAATTCTGGTACTTTCTAAAATGTATGTGCGCAGTAGTGAGCATAATAATAGCGAAAGAAACTAGAGAAACTCTAAATAGAGTTCTTTGATTGACTGGTTGCATAATGATGGGATTGTTCAAAACGGAGTATGTAAACAATTAAACATTAAAGATGTCGCAATAAATTGTACTGTGAGTTCGTGTCTTAGTAACTGAAGCTGGATTATCTTTCAGAAAGTGTATGATGTTGTGAAACCCCGGAATATTTTGGGAACAAACGATAATATCGCTTGTAACACACAGCAGGAACATCTATATTACAAATAATGACTATAGATGCATATATATATATATATATATATATATATATATATATATATATATATATATATATATATATATATATATATATATATATATATATATGTTGTACTCGATAAATCAGATTATACTATAAAAGTACAAGTTATTTTGGATTAGGGTAAAATATTTTTTAAAAATCTTTAAAAACACAATCAATCAACTACAGACTCTGGTTAATAAACTTATTACAGCCAACAATGCCATAAACTCTCCGAAATAAATGAGGATTACAAATTTGGTTACCGATATAGTAACGTAAAAAAAATACCTTCTTAGTCATTTTTTTTGCATGTAACAACTCCAATTTATAAATTAACTAATGCAATCTACGAACTTATAACTCCGTATTTTCAAAGAAAATATAGCGTGAAGTCTGCCAAAGAACTTGTACAGATTCGTCAAACTACAAAAGTCAATAATAAAATTACTGCTTTACTGGACGTCGATAGTCTATTCGCTGATGCCCGATTCCATGAAACAATCGACATTGTAATTAATAAGACATAAAATAAGTCATCACTCCTTCCTTTCAAAATTAATCCTTTAATTCTCAAAAAGTGTATTATTAATCTGCACAAGCGAAATCGTCTTCTACGACTATAAGGGAAACATTTTCACACACATTGATGGCGTCTTCATGGGTTCGTTTACTTGGACCAACTTTCAGTAACTTTTATATGTCTAGCTTTGAGAACAACACATTTAATAGAATCACTAAACCTTCCATTAATGTAAGGTACGTGGACGATATCCTCATAATAGCAGACAATAAAAATGAAATTAAAGAACTACACATCATCTTTAAACAGAGTCTGTATCCACATTAAATTATGAACTAAACATTATTATCATTTATTTTGTCTAGATGTACTTATCGACTCCAACAATGATGAAGTCATAACTTCTCCGCATAAAAAAATGTATGTCCATTAATTCTTATATGTAGAACTACAAAAGCGAAGTACATACCGTTATAAAATAGTAATCTTTAAAAAATCTAATAAACCGGCCTAAATTGATCTCCTCAACAAAAAATAGTTTTCAATGAATTAAAAAAAAAACATTAAACAGTCTTACTATACAACCAATTCCCCAATTAGCTGGTAGACGAACAAATAAAAAGTAACCATTAGACACCTAGTAAAACTTACGAAAGAGCTAGACGATTCAGACCATATTAGTCTTTTCTACCGTAACCAGTTGCATCATAACTTCAACTACACGAAAATGTCATTAAAACATGATACACAAACATACATCTTTTCTTAATACTAATAACCGAATTGAATTCATCATTTACTATACAAAATTCACAACCTCTAACCTAGTAACCAACAACTAGCGGGACCCGTGTAAATTACACGAATAATGTTTTCAATACTAATTATCTTGTTCCTAACCTATACATTACTTTGTAAATGCTTTAGATTAAATTAAATTTGGCTCCAATTCATGAGTAGCATAACAAGATACAGAAGGTCGTTACTTTTTATGTAAGCGTGGCACACGAAATAGCACACACGCTATCGTATTAGTGTGTGTCTTCCTGGCCGTCCCATCCTTACCTCCCGACCTCCCTCTCCCCTTCGATATAGAAATAAAAACATCTTAGAGGTTTGTTGAGATCGAACTATGAACCAGTCGGGCCGACGTGAAAAACTGACGTTAAAATCCTACGTCGCTTACCGTTGCGCCAAAGAGAAATACCTGCGCAGAACTTTTGATGACGCTATCGTATTAATATATAGAAGATAACACGGCTCAGCCAACATATCTAGTAGTACAGACCAATGTAATTTATCAGTTTCAGTGCTTTTGGGAGAATGTATCTCTACCAATAATACAACTAAATTTTACATTGGTTACTATTCTACTTCTCTTTCCCGAAAATTCACCTTACATCTTTCAACCTCAAGTCCAATCTGCCAGCATTTGAAACAACACAACTCCCTCCATTCGCAATTCAGACAACTGTTAGTTAACAACACGAACATTCTACACCACGACTCTAATGTAAAAATATTAAAAGCGTAGATGCTTTTTACATAAATACAAAACACTCTCCAATGAACAACATTAATTCGGAATCTAGTCAAAATATCTTATAGTCCTTAGGCTAAAAACAACTATACTCTTTTGAAATATCGTAGATTGTAAATTTTAAATATTGTAAAACAGGTTTAAATATTGTAAATTTTAATCAACCACGCGCTTAACACGCTGTCATTTCCGGTTTAAATCTAGGAATGATTTGGCAATTTTAACAAATCACTACATAATATCATTGTTTACACGGTATTATTATTTTAAATTTATGTGTCTCTCAGTTGTCGTATTTTGCTCATCATCAACTTACGAATATAGTTACATTACGTCGACATATCTGTTTTGTCTATGGGAGACATCATATAAAATTGCCTCTTGATATTTTTACTTCTTTCAAGGTATAGTTAATGTATTTTCTGCTGTGCCGGAATACGATTTTAATGTTTGGGTTGAAAATAAAAGTACAAAGCTAATACATTCGCTATTATAATATTTCATATCTGGGCGAGTCAATTATTTCTCAATACGCAATAACAGGTGATAACATTTGTACAAGGATAAAAAGCAACTATTATTTAGTTGCATTATTTTGATTGTTCGGACTACTGTTCCCATCTTGGGTGTTTATTACAAAACATTTTGTCTGATATAAGCTCCGACCATCTTCAGATGCATCTTGCTGAACTCGGGAATCAATGCGGCTTTCTTCATGTTCACAAATCTGATAAAGTTGCATTGGCCACGTTTGCAGAAGCATCCTTGTGCATATTATCACTCGACTCCACTCCATTCTATCGTATGTTAAGAATTGAACCCACATTGTGAAAAAAATCAATAATGGTCCCATTAATTCCAACCGTATTTTGAGTCAAGACGTGGAAAATCTGTTTACACGAAGGTAATCACTAATTAGACTCTGATACAGGATAAATTTGATTCAGATACTTGACATGTATTTCGACAGACACTTCGATGGTGACGTTCACTTTCTGTATAAGAACCAACTGACGTTGAGATGTAATCTGACATATATCGACATAAAGATAGATCAACATTTTTCAAAGCACTGGCTAATATATGCAGGTAACACTTCGAAGAAATGCCTTTAGGATCCACATCACTAAATCAATCAATGTGGCTGCGGGTTGTTGATAAGACATTCATAATCAGGTCCGATTACGGAAATATGCAAGCAATACTTGACCATGTCAAGTTCGTCCGTTCATCTATACTATTCGTCATGGGAAAAAGAAACAAAACAAATTATCGTTCGTGGATGTGTTTATAACTCGCACTGATTAGGAGTTAACGTTATCTGTATATCGAAGGCCAACTTTTACAGGGCCATATTTCAATTTGAACTCACACCATACATATAATGTAAACAAATGAATTGTCCATTACTATAAAATTCGAGCTAAGGCAATATGTTTCAATACAGATATATATTAAGACGAGATAGACTGCCTAAGATACACTCTCCACCAGAATAACTATTAAAATAGCATGTATTCTGCCGATTGGAATTATGTCTTTTACATGCCTGTGTATTCTTTGAATCTATGTCAGGTAGTGTCTTACAACTTATTTTGTAAGATATGTTGTACATTTTACTCATTCAATTATCAATGTTGTAAACCATGTTTTAAACCGCGTTGTAAAGTTACTTGTAGCCGATATATGTTTTGTATATGTTTTTTTTGTGTTGCTTTTAACTTCCTTCACTATCAATTGATGGATGTATTGCAGGTCCATTGAATATGTTGCTTTTCCACCCTCCTAACATTTCAACGACTAAAAAGAACGGTAGATTTCTTTACTCACTTGTATCATAACACTTCTCCACGTGGTTTGGAATAAATTTATCGGTGTGCAGTTTCTGAGGTCGTTGTTTCTTCGCTTTCTTTTTGGATCAATCTGCTTCTTTATTAACTTCTCCACTCTAGTTTTTCTGCTTCACATCTTCTCAGTGTTGTGCTATGTCTATTTAATTGGCACACTGTCGGCGTTTAATGTGCGGAAATTTAAGATTCACTAAAAAGGGAAACAATGGATTGGGATAAAAATAAAATCCCCTTAGAGTAGAAGGATTTCTCCTACACTGATCGAGGGAAGAATAAATGAAGTGTCGTATCAGAACAGATAATACATCTCGCCCTGAGTTAAACGGTCAATCAGAGTCTGTGTTCGTCTTTCTCGTAGACTCCGTCGTGTCGTAGTACTTTCTAATATGACATTTTTCTTAACGTCGTGTTTCTGCGAGAATTTCAATTGACTTTAATTTCTTCAATTCCATGAAGATGGTGTATTCCTATTTTGCTATTTTTCTGTTTGTACTCTTTCTTCTTCTTCTTCTTCTTCTTCTTCTTCTTCTTCTTCTTCTTCTTCTTCTTCTTCTTCTTCTTCTTCTTAATCTTCTTCTTCATATTGTGACCCTTCCATTATTTTTCTCTTCCTTTTTTTCTTTTTCATCTACCTCGTATTTCCTCGAAATTACCATTCTTGTTCTCCTCTTTTTCCTTCTACTTCCTTCTCTTCTTTTGTCATCCCGTTCTGTTCGCTTTCTTTTTTCCTTCATATTACCAGTCTTCTTTATCTCTTGTTTCCTTCTTCTTCTTCTACTTCTTCTTCTTCTTCTTTTGCTTTTATTTCTCCTCCCTGTTATCATGTTTCTTTCTTTCCATTTTCTCTTCCCTCTTCTATTTCGTTTCCTTCTACGTCTTTTTCTTTTCCTCTTCTACTTATTTTCGTTCTTCTCATCTTCCATATAACTATTCTTCTTCTACTTCTTTTTTTCCTTTTTTCCTGCTAGGTGTTGTTCTTTTTTCTTCTTCTTTTTCTTCTTCTTCACTATCATTTGTTTGTTGTTGTTTATTACATTATCTCAGGTCCCAAAATTCCCCCATGACACTTTTTTTCGGACCGCCCGTATTGATTCAACGCAATTTGATTCTGACATCCAAATAGCATTATCAACAATTGGCGACAAAAAAATAACAAGCGAAAAATCATTTTTTCATTAAAAATGAATTTCGCCATTTGATTAAATAATGCTGTTTCGGAGTAGTGCGAGCGGCGTGGGCGAATTAATCTCATATTGGATCAAAATGTTCTCCTCCCATGTCAATAAAAGAAGACGACTTCACCTACTTTCGGATGGAAAAATATTAATAAAGAGAAGCCATTTGTAAAATATTTAAGCTGATTAAATTTGATGAATTGAATTGATTTTACACCCGGAGGAAAAATGATGCGCCATGATTTGATTCGTTTTTTTTTCATCATTCATTTATTTAAACACAACGAAGATTATATATATATATATATATATATATATATATATATAGATTATTTATTTAAAAAGTATATGTTTCATATTTCAGAGACGTACCATGGTTTTATTGACAGGTATTGACCTGTTACCTTTTACAAAAAGCCGTAAGAATATTTTCAAATCAGCAGCGACTCACAAACTGAAAACAAATTGAAGAATTATTTTTATTTTAGCTCACAGATTCTGGCGATCTTTATTGATTTCTTTTCAACACACCTTGACGCATTATATATATATATATATATATATATATATATATATATATATATATATATATATATATATATATATATATATATATATAATATATATATATATATATATATATATATATATATATATATATATATATATAATGAAATAATAAAATAAGGAGTAAATCAAATTTTATTAGAATTCAAAGTTCAGGCGAAGTAACTTAAGTAAACATCAAATATATCAGCCCAAAATATACTTAGACCAAGTCATGCAATTTAAAACAAATTCAGGAAAGATATCCAAGAGGTTGATTGAAGAGTGATCCCGGTATTGAGTGACAGTCCAAAAATGAAAGAATTGATAAAATTGAAAATGTTTATCCAGTCGGGAAATGCGTCCGCAATCGATGCAATAAATGACAGTTAAAAATGCATCCAATGTTTATGTTAAATTAATAAAACGATAAAGGAACAAAATCAAATAAAATGTTCAGTAAACTCACTTAGTGTTGAAATCATTATGTTCAAAATTCAGGGTTCCAATGATTTGATCGGATTAGTGCAAACTATACTTCGCTGGGGAAATGGAAAATCCGCTAAATCCGATTCGAATAAAATTAAATCAAATTGAGTTGACATATTCGGACATTTTTTCTTCCAGGTCCGACAAAAATTATTTCAATGAAAAAAGTCAAATTTAAAGGTAATCACTCCCCCGCAAGCCAAATAAACAGAACCTCTTCACGCCGATCAGAAGGCAATATTAAAGCCGCTTGGATATCTTTCCTGAATGTGTTTTAAATTGTATGACTTGGATTGTATAGCTTTAACAAAAGTATGTTTTGGGCTGATATATTTGATGTGTTATATACTTTTATGCATTTTTGCATATATTTTTATATATTTTCAAAATGTAATTTCACCACTGGCAGTGATGTCACTGCGGTAATGGTACTCTGAGGAGAAGAATTATCTTTGAAAACTCATAAGTTAAGGACTTTAAGATACTTCGCCTGAACTTTGAATTCTAATAAAATTTGATTTGCACCTTATTTTATTATTTCATTTCATATTATGCTATTAATGCTCTATCTATTATAGTGAGGTTAAGTTTTTATCCGGATCTTTCACTAATTAAACTATATTAGTTGCCTCTTATGTCTTCTGTTGGATTAACTGTATACATATATTTATATATATATATATATATATATATATATATATATATATATATATATATATATATATATAAAGATAGAAGAAATAAGAGTGATAAACAAGTTCGAATGTCCACATTTATTTCAAATTTTGATTGTGCAATGCAAGGTGTATTCTGTAATAAACCAGTGTTTATTGGTCCCCCGACTTAAAACATTTGTTTTGAGGCATTTCCGTCCGTGTGTGTGTCCGTGTGTGTGTCCGTCAGAATTTTTCTCCGCAACCATCTATCGAATTTCTCTGAAATTTTGCATGAAGTTGTAACTTTTGTCAGGTTAGAAAGTGACGTTCTCTGATTTTTGAAAAAAAATCTGGTTATCCCCCCAGGGGGTCAAAAGGCCCCGAAATGGCAAAAAATGACATTTTCTACCCCATAACTTTTCATCAATCCATTCATTTTCTCTGAAACTTGACCAAAATGTGCAGGCAATTGTTCCTAATAGAAACTAAGTTTCGCTGACATTCGAAAAATCACGTTCGCGCTCCCAGGGGATCACAGTGCCCCTAAAATGGCAAAAATGACCCTTTCCTTCCATAACGTTTGATCCCTACATTCAATTTTTCTGAAATTTCTCTGAAAGTTTGCATGAAGTTGTAACTTTGGTCAGGTTAGAATGTGACATTCTACGATTTTTGAAAAAAAATCTGGTTAGCCCCCCAGGGAGTCAAAAGGCCCCGAAATGGCTGAAGATGAAATTTTTTGCCCGATAACTTTTCATCAATTCATTCAATTTCTCTGAAACTTGACCAAAATGTGCAGGCAATTGTTCCTAATAGAAACTGAGTTTCGCTGACCTTGGAAAACATCTGGTTCGCACCCCCAGGGGGTTAAAAGCCCCCATAAATGGCAAAAATGAGCCTTTCCTTCCATAACGTTTGATCCATCCATTGAATTTTTCTGAAACTTGGCCAAAATGTAAAGGCAATTGTTCTGGATATAAAAGGAGCATCCTTGACATCAGAACAATTCTGGTTCGCGCCCCCAGGGGGTCAAAGGGGGGTCAAAATACTCCAAATTGCCCAAATTTATTGCATTTTACACTCGTCACATACAGAGGGGGGACTACGCATGCGCGGCTTGTTATTATTTCCTTTGTTTATCACTCTTCTTTCCTTTGTTATCACTCTTATTTCTTCTATCTTTATAATTGCTCTATCTCGTATATATAGCTTAACCTTTTCACTATAGGTCCTATTTACTAAAAGTTTACTTTTGGTTTATATTTGATTATATTTGATTATATATATATATATATATATATATATATATATATATATATATATAGATATATATATATATATATGGTGAGAGTGAGAGAGTAAGGTAATACTTTAAAGATAATACATAATATCTTTAGCCAGTAAATTATCAGGATAAAAACAAAGCTCAACATTGTGTATAGAACAATAATATTAATTGAATCACAATAACATAAGAAAGTCATGAGATGTTAAAAGTCATGAGTGATTAAGGTTCAAAAACAAGGAGAGATACTGCGTCCTTAACTCCTGAGTTTTAAAATAAAATGTTATCCTTCATGAGTCAAGGACGCAGTATCTCTCATTGTATTTGAACTTTAATACAAACTGATTAATTACCCATTATATTAAGTCATTCAATATATATATATATATATATATATATATATATATATATATTGTAGAAAAACTTCCAGTCGCTGAGCTCAGTAGATATTCATTTATAATTCAGAAGCATTAATAAATAGACAATAGATAAAAGCAGACCTCTGCAATTATAGCTTTATTTACCAGCAAAAAGATTCATTTTTCGGCCGTTTATCTATTTGTCAATAAAATCAATTTTTTACCATCATATCTTGAATCTCTTTGAGCATTTATTTGTCAGAAACAAAAGTATATCTAAATATGAAGGTGAGAATTTCGAGGCAGAAGCAATGCAATGTTGAAAAACCGGAAGGTGGAATAAACAAAAACAAAAATAACAATAAATGACAAGAGATGGTAAATCTCAGATCAATTCATTTATATTTTAAAAATTAAATATAAAGACAGTAAATTGTTAAATGGGCTTACTGTTAAATATTTAAAGGTCCGGAATTGTAGAGACTTTGATCATTTCGAGAGTAACAACCTCTATTTTTCAAAAAGAAAACAAAAGTTAGACTGGCTGTGTCAGTTGCAGACGGCGTAGTGGACGTTGCTATTCAAAAATATGAACATGAGATTTGCAGAAAAAAGACAAGTCCTGCAGAAAAGGCAATAGTTGAGATATGTAATATATTACTACGACTGATTAATTTTGTTAATCTTAAATAATATTGGATTAAATTCATTTTTTTGTTGTTCTTTGTTGTTATTATTATCATTATTATTATTATTATTATTATTATTATTATTATTATTATTATTATTATTATTCTTTTATTATTATTAAATTTGTATTTTAATTCATTATGTACTTTTTCTTTATTATTATATTATTATTATTTTTACTATTATTTTTTTAATGATAAATATTTAAAATTTAATATTATTGTTAAGTGTTGCAATCGTAAATATAAGTTCGAATAGTCAGGAAAAGATTACGGGAGATAACACTGATTAATTTAGTTAATATTAAATAATAATATTTGGATTTAATTTATTTTGTTCTTGTTCTTTTTATTGTTATTGTTATTATTATTATTATTATTATTATTATTATTATTATTATTATTATTATTATTATTATTATTATTATTATTATTATTATTATTATTATTATTATTATATTTGTTTTTTCAAATGTATTATTTACTTTTTCTTTATTATTATTTAGACTTTATTCCCATATATTATACTTACACTTAATTAGTGTTATTCACTATGCAATACTTTGTTCACTATGTAATAATAAATGTTAACTTTTATTATACATAAACCCTTTTCCCTTCCTTTCTCTTCCAACAACATCCTACTCCTACACTCTAGGTTGAGTATAATGTAACAGATAAAGACTTAAGATAGAATAATTCTATCCTTCTATCTGACCATGCATTATTTTACTTTACATATTTATTCCCCTTTAACCATTTTATGCACATCCCTTATGATCTCCCTTTAATCTTTACCTGACTATTCAAACCTATACTTACTATTCCAACACTTAACATAAATATTATATTTTAAATATTTATATATAAAATAAATAAATAAATAATAAAAAAATAATAATAATATAATAAAGATTCCCGAGTTCGACAAGGTACACCTGCAGAAAATCAGAGGTTAGATCAGCCTAACGTTGTGATAAAAACACTCAAGATGAGAAAAGTAGTCCGAATATACCAAATTCTATAAATATAAGAAATAAAAAAAACACATCTACTCTGAAAAATTGAAGGAGGATTTAATATTTGGTTCCCTCCGCCATATAATGTGATGCTGAAAAATAAACAAAGTATAAGAATTCCCATTTCTTATCCATAAATATTTCCTGTATCTATTCTTCCATATAATATATTCGACATCAATAACTTTAAACTGCCTTACAGTTGCTGTGAGAATTGAGAAATATTCATCGTAGTTCGCAATAATAAAATATCACATGGCAGTAGTAAAGAGAAAAATACAAAAATTCAGACAAAAATGACAAATAAATGCGTGACGCAACAGATAAAGGCGTTGATTAATAATCTGTTTTTATATTTTGAAGACTAAAGTCCCAATCAATAGTACATGCGATAATAACTAACAATAACATTACTCATTATTTAACAGTACAACTCGTTCATGTGTGACAGAAAAAGTAGCATCTACTTCCGTCAATTAAATAACATGTTTATTTTAACAGTCGGTCTAATTTTCTTACTTCGACAGAATCACTCGAGAAGATGAATCTAAAGAAGTCCGGAGGTTTCATCGGCCGAAACATTGTCAAAATAACAACTAAGGTGCAGTGTTTTGTTAACAATTCGGTATAGGTATATGACATCGATCCATCATCCTGGGAAAGCCTTGCCTCTGACAGGGATAAATGGAAAAACACACTCAAACGACAGCTTGACATCGGGGAGGCAAAGTGGAAAATAAAAGCTGCTGAAAAGCGTGCAAGGAGGAAAGAAAGGGCAAAAGCAAGTGAGCTTCCTCATCAACCCTCCCACTTCATATGTGACAACTGTGGTAGAGACTGCAAGGTCCACATAGGCCTTCTCAGCCACAGCAAGAAATGCCCTGATCGAGACAGTATGCCCCTTGGGATATTGACACTGGAACTAGCCAACAAGATCTGCAAGTGCCATTCATAGTCGGACACGACCGACGAAGGCCTACTACTATAGGTATCCGAGTTTGACATACAGATTTCCGAGTTCTTGAATATTCATCTAAAGAAAGTATGAAATTATATCGGCTTAAACGTTTTAAAAGTAAAAACGAAGGTTCAATCATACCAACCGGTGATAATAATTTAGAAAAAATAATAAGTAATTAACAATTTTATCCGCCCGTTACTGACTGACTCAGATCGATTAGTTTAATTATAAGGTTTACCTAATGAATGCTGGAGGTTACAACGGCGGAAACGTTGTAAAAATAAGAACGATTATGATAATATTAGAATTTTTTTTTTAATTTGGGATTAACAATTTAATAAGAAAATAATTTGCAAACAGAGTTAAACAATTAGGAGTTTTATGGTGTAGGCAGTGACGGGGTTAGGTTATAGATCCCCATAAAACAAGATATAGATGCACAACTATATTTCTATATCGATCGTATTGACATATTCACTCAAGTAATTCTGTGAAAGAAGACAACCTTTTTTCAGAAATTCGAGTTAGTTGTCTATTACATAGTTTCCTTTTTTCGTAACGCTCTATCAAACTATGTTACCGGAATTCATTTCATAGTTTCCATTATGGTGTTACTACCTCATTTTAGGTAAACAATATATTTAGACATTGTAACGTTTTATTAAAGAGAGACAAAATATAGAGATACTATTACGGTGCCATCGGATCTTGACAAGTGTGCTTTGCTTAATTATAATTTGCGTGATAGGTCCCAATTCTTTTCATAACAGGTCTACAGTGCTTTTCTTCTCTCTGTACAGGGGTTTGTCAGGACTACCTGACATGAGGATACGACGCGCTACAAGTACACCATAACCAAATATTCAAAATAACATAGTATCGGAAGCCCAAATAAGATTCTCCCGGCATGGCTACACACTAGCTCAACCGAAGAATAATGCACGTACTCCTACTGATGTAATCTCAACAGCATTAAGCTGGATACTCCACCAGACCAGAAAAAGTATTGTCCTGGAATTCGACAACACCAAGCAAAGACCACAAGAAAGATATACCATAACATAGTTAAATGGTCAATTGGAGAGAGGAACAATTATATTCTTCACTGCTTTACTAACTTCAGGGTGGAGAGTTTGGAGAGAACTTTAAATAAACACTCGGATATCTATGTATCTCTTTTTCTTTTTTAAACATAGTTCACCCCAAACAAGGCAGGCCGCCACTGTAGACGTAAGGGGCTACTGAGAAAAAAGAAAAGGGAGAAGGTGGCCCCCCACCTTCTCCCTTTTCTTTTTTCAACCTAAATTGGGATCTGCTCAGCGAGATGTCTGTTTACATTAGTTTTAAATTTCTGCATGCCAGTACTGTCGACGAAACAGGGGACAGGAAGGGAGTTCCAGGGGTCAGCAGCACGCGAAACGAAGCTATTTGAGTAGAAAGCTCTCCGGCATCTGGCGACCTCCACAGTGAATGGATGGGATTTAGTTGATTGTCGAGTTGGTCTAGTGAATTTACGTCGATCTTTAAGAACTAACTAAACTAAAATGAAAAAAAATGAACACGGGGGTCGGTGCTCTCAAGCATCCAAACTATCTCCCTTTCTTAGTACTAGGACTTATACTTGAGTCTTTTTTGGCATACAATCAAGAAGTTGACCACGGGTATCACCAAACATTATTGCCTTGGAAACGGCATGATCAAGAAAATACTACAATAAACATAAACAATTAAATAGTAAGATGAGGAGAGAAGAATAAATGCTCTTCTCTTTATTAACCATCCGTTTCAGAGTGAAAGGATAACACTCGGATATCCATGTATTTCCTAGAGAAATCAAGGGTTAGCCCAGGAAGGGACTTCTTGATTTCCCGAAGCTAACTAAAAGCTAAAATTAAAAAGAAAATAAACAGGAATTTATATGCCACACATTTTGTGTACTAATTAGTCCACACTTGTAAAAGCAAAACACCACTCAAGGGTAACGATTAATATGATAGATAGATTGCCGCTTGAATGATGGCGAGTATTATACGAGGATTGAAAACTATAAATATGATGAATAACATTCGAATACTGATTAGGATGTGTTGATCAAAAGTAGTTGATTTATATTCTGCAGCGAAGTAGTCGCGTGCTAATGTCTTCCACAAATATTAAGTTGTTGGAAAGAAAATATCTTCATAAATATTCCGTTTGATGTTAGCATCTACCGTAGAGTAGGGGCAGAGGATCAACGTCTCTTCAGTAAGAAGGTGGCTGTAAGGAACAGTAAGGATAATCCCAAACTATAGGTCGATTTCGTACTTTGTCAATAAATAAAAAGAGTACTCTGAGTGGTCTCCTCCTAAGATGTAGCAGCAATATTCTGCTTTAAGACGTATCTGACTCTTGAAAAGTTAGAGGATTGCATAAGAAGTTCAGTACTTTCATGAGCGATATACTTATCTACAATATTCTACCATTATTTACTTGCTTAAAAAAACAGACGATTCTATTAAGGTGCTTACATATTTATGTATAAGAGTATTTTATGAATATTATATTAATTCACTTCCCCTCGCCTCCCGGGTAAGTGTATATTCATTTCAATTAATGTATGTGTTGATTTCTCTGAAAAAAAAACACATAAATATTAATAGTTGTATATATATATATATATATATATATATATAATTCCCATACTATCATTGGATTGGAATGGTAACTTGTGAGCGGTATCTTGAATGATTTAGTTCTTTTGTTTTTTTGTGGGGGGGATTTATTCATCATTGTGCCGGCCGACGTGAAAGTGTATTATCGCACATTGTTCCGATTTTTTGGTTTTTTTGAATGTATTTGGGACCGATTATTTGCTTGTTGGCTTGGTGGAAGAAATAATGCACGAGCTACTTTTCTAAGACTTTTTCTAGGACTTTCTTTTTTTTTATCGTTGTTCTTCCTTGTTTTTTAATTTTAACTTTTATTTTTATTTTTTTTCCTCTTCTCTTCTTAAGTGACCTCAACTATTGCAACGCCACATTGTGTATTGTCGGCAGTTGAAACCAGTATTCCAGACATTTAATTTCCCTGATGATCTGCCAAGCAAGTAACTGCTTGTAGTGAAACACGTGTAGGAAAAAACATTTAATTTGAATAAATAATATTTGTAAGAAAAAAATATATTTAATGGTGATCATTGGTGTTCTGAAAGGAATGCTTTGGTAAGCCTTCATAAAATCACATATATATATATATATATAATATTTATAAATAAATATTAAATTATTAATACCTACAGACGCTAGTGCTTCAAGCTTATTGCTCTCATCAGTGCAGGAAAGTAACAATTTCGGACGGCCGGGAGGCGCGAACCCGGTTCACAGAGTCAGCCTATCCACTCGGCCAACGGCAACTGTCACGTAATTAAGGGAAATTAAGATCTATATGTACCTAGAAGCGGGCACATATAGAAGACTAGTCGAGAGTGTTCGACGAAAATATTCGGAACTTTACATTAGAGCTTTTTGACAGTCTATTTTTAACATCCGCGAGAGTGCCCAAATTTAATTTCTTAAAGGGGCTTAGTATAATATTTATAAATAAATATTAAATTATTAATACCTACAGACGCTAGCATTTCAAGCTTATTTCTCTCATCAGTGCAGGAAAGTAACAATTTCATACGGTCGGGAGGCGCGAACCCGGTTCACAGAGTCAGCCTAGAATCTGCAAGTAGTCGCCATATCCACTAGTAATTAAGGGAAATTAAGATATATATGTACCTAGAAGCGAGCACAGATACAGGACTAGTCGAGAGTGTTCAACGAACGTATTCGGAACTTTGCATTAGAGCTTTTTGACAGTCTATTTTTAACATCCCCGAGAGTGCTCAACTTTATTTTCTTAAAGGGGCTTAATATATATATATATATATATATATATAGAGGAGGAGAAAGAAATATATATATATATATATATATAGAGAGAGAGAGAGGGAGACAGAGAGAGAGAGAGAGACAGAGATAGATAGAGATAGATAAAGAGAGAGAGAGAGAGAGAGAGAGACAGACAGACAGACATTGACAGAATCAGAAGGAGTTTTGTCTTCTGCTTCTTTTCGGTTAATTTCGTTTCAATGATTCCAATTAATGAATAAGAATGAACTTGCTATACAATAACGTACAGAACAAGTTTGGGTGTTATTTTTGTTTTTGATTTCGAAATAATAATGCTAAAAAAGTTGTAAAATAAAAAAAATGAATAAAAGCGATCAATGCAAACCCATGTCATTGTTTAGAAAATTGTGTTACTTTTACTCATGTAGCACAAGGGCTGAATAAATTGTTAAACAAAATCAGCATGCGCTTACGACATCAGGGTCAGCTTTAAGAAAACAAGGCAGCCTTGGTGCATAAACTACATATATGTAACATGTATAGCTAAACACGTGAGTAAACACACACTGATGGATGGAAGCTGTTTTTGGTAAGGCATTCAGTCTATTTCTAGAGAGTAATGACTATTTCCAGTTTCTAAATAAAAGATCAAGTATTGATATTATTAAAATCATTCGGGCTACTGTTCTCGTTCTCGATTTAGTCTCACAATGTTTTCTTTAGGTTAAGCTCCGACCTTCTTCACGTGCGTCTTGTCGAACTGGGCAATGTTCATATCGAACCAGTGAAATTGCACGGAATTTCGAAAGGAAACATTTATTTACTCCAGAAAGGCTATTTCTCTTTTTTTGTCAGCAATAAGAGAGTAGAACTCTTAAGTTATTTGTAATCGTCCTTTTTTAATTGGCCGTATTGAAGATTGAACCTTCAACCACAAGAAGACTGTCACTTAGAACGTGTTATTACGTAGCACTTCTATTCGTTGCGTCACAGGTCCGCAAGTAAAGAGTTCTGTTCTAAATCCGTACAGATTTTTGAATTCAGGATGAAGCTTCCCGAGTTGGTTCGACAACCCGCACCTTAAGAAAGTCGGTTACATCAGCCGTTGTTAAAATAACAATCAAAGTAAGAACAGTATTGTGAATAGTGCAAATTAACAATCCTGAGCTCTAAATTCCCGAGCCACAGATGAAGTAGATACGCATTATAATCGCGTCACATAGTAAGAAAAGAGTTTTAATTTCTTATGTTTATGTACGTCTTATTTATTTCGCGTCCTTGCAGATCTTTCATTAATATCACACTGGTATTGTTTGGTGATGATCTTCACTATTTCGTGACTGTATGGACTCTTCTAGACACTATGCATAGAAAAGTTTACGACAAAGGCTAGAGGGCAATCCCGGAGCAGTGATTCTGCAACATACTATTCAGTACTTCTGTAAATACACACTCTTGTAAATATACCACCGGGTTGTCTTATTTATTAACGTCACTTCAAGTCAACACCAGATACATGAATTATAAATGTTTAAATAGTCTGCAGAATAGCAATTGCGGTTTACAAATTGTAAATACCGGATGAGATCGAGTCCTAATAATGATGTGATCATTTTTCATGGAAATAGCTGCAGTTCAGTTGAGTATACTATATACATAATAAGACACTCAAAATCTATAATTCCTGTGATAAACCCTTTCTAGATTCACTCATATAGTACAAAACAGTAATGGTCTTTACTTGTTTCAAAAGAACACATAAAGTAAAACTCCCATCATAGAAGCATTAGGTTTGATATTTATTTCCTTTTGTATACGTGATATATTATTAGATCACTTCCGTTTATATCATCTATTCATTTGTGCGTCGATAGAAGACTTATTTTCTTGGTGCATATCGATTTCCTTTATGTCCGATTTCATCTCAACTAAACCTCTAACTACTTTCGGGGTGACACGTTTTTGCTTGGACTACAACAATTATATATATATATATATATATATATATATATATATATATATATATATATATATATATATATATATATATATTACAGCTGTGGTTTAGTCTTGCCTATATACAGGTAGCTCTAAAAATACAGAATATATAATATATATGTACCTATATATATTTTAATGCAATATAAACTATATGAATATATATACATATATATATATATATACATATATATATATATATATATATATATATACATATATATGTATATATACATATATATATATATAAATATATATATACATATATATGTGATTTTATGAAGGCTTACCAAAGCATTCCTTTCAAGACACCAATGATCACCATTAAAGATATTTTTTCTTACAAATACTATTTATTCAAATTAAATGTTTTTTCCTACACGTGTTTCACTACCAAGCAGTTACTGGCTTGGCAGATCATCAGGGAAATTAAATGTCTGGAATACTGGTTTCAACTGCCGACAAAACACAATGTGGCGTTGTAATAGTTGAGGTCACTTAAGAAGAGAAGAGGAAAAAAAATAAAAATAAAAATAAAAATAAAAGTCAAACTTAAAAAGCAAGGAAGAACAACGATAAGAAAAGAAAGTCCTAGGGACGACGCTTTATTCTTTGTCAACACAAGTATAAGGAATCTTGAAACTAAGAAGAAAAAACTCAATATATTCTTCAGCTCAATACAACTTAGCGTAACTATGGATATAAACTACCGGAGGGTCAATTTTTTGGATATTACGCTTGATCTATGCAACAACACATATGAACCTTATCACAAGCCCAACCACACACTCTACTATATCGACGCTAAATCGAATCACCCACCGATGGTGAAAAGAGCCATTATTCCTGCAATATCGAGTAGGATATCTAAGCTGTCCAAGAATCAACAAATATTCGACAGCAGTAAGCAATTCTACAATGAAGCTTTAAACAGATCAGGATACAAGGAAAAAATTAATTACCTTGTGCCTCCTTCGGTTGGGAATGGGGGACTAAACGGGAGACCGATTGCCTCTCGATCAATGGTTTCATATAATAGGGCAATGGGCAAGGCTAGATATAGGAGACCTGGTGTATCCCACGGTAATGTAAACCAGGTAGGGTGGGAACCGGTTGATGATAATATTCGTGAAGTTGGAAGTAACGAATTGAACTCACATGCTACCCAAACCGGGGGGGAAGGTGGGAAGAAAAATAGGAGAAGGACCACTACATGGTTCAACCCCCCCTATAGCCAGCATATTAAGACTAATATCCCAAAGATTTTTTATAGCATAGTGGAAAAAAACTTTCCAAGGGATAGCAGATTGGGGGGAATCATTAACAAAAATACTGTAAAACTGTCTTATTCAACCTGTAGAAATATAGCCACATCCATCATAGGATATAATAATTCTAAGATAACTAAAACAAGGGAAGCCATGTTCTCTTCTGGTGTTGATCCCAGTAACACCAGTTCAGTGAGAACCTCCATTATAAATAACCATAGTAGTAGAATATCCAGCAACGGCCCAGCACACAACTGTAACTGCAGAGCTTCTAACATCTGTCCACTGGGGGGGAACTGTAGAGTTTCAAGCATTGTCTACAAATGCGATGTGATAACAGAGAGTAGTAGGAAATCATATATCGGTTCAACCGGGGGTGAGTTCAAAGATAGATTCAGAAACCACATGAGTTCCTTCAGGGGAGGCCAAAGGGAAGACATAGATAGGCCTAACACTTCTGTTGGCCGTTTTGTGAGAAACCTCATTGCTAGGCAAGACCCTTTCGAACTGAAATGGTCAATTTTGGGGAGGGCTAACAAATATAAACCGAACAAAACGAAGAGATGCGACCTATGTGCATTGGAGTCGTACCACATCATGACATCTAGAGATAATTTACTGAACGCTAGGCAGGAAATACTACAATGCTGTCTGCATAGAAACCGTTACCTGTTATCAAGCCTAAAACCTGGAGAGGAGGGGAATTGGGGGAAGTATAAACTTACAGCAGAGATAGGCAGGATGGACACTTCCTGACGCAATCTGGGGCAATAATTAGTGTATAATAGGGGGGATGAGAATTAGTAACACCTACTTATGCTAACATATGTCTTGATTCAATTATTAGCGGATACTCGAGACTTAGGTTGGGGGTGATAAGGTAGGAATATTCTATCGGAATAAGGCCCAGTGATAGTCAACTATAGTAAATACTTATTCAGCGGAATAGAGGGGGGAAATTGTGTTACATATAAAAAGATAGTGGAATAATAAATAATAAATCACAATTTATTCTCAGAAATAGATATATTATACGAAATGCATTGGGGATTTCAAGTAATTTTAAGTGAAAAATAAGAAATAGCAACCTGGATGCTATCACTATTTAATTTAATTAGGTTAAATTAAATTAGTTTTTAATTAGATTAAAATATATAAAACAATTTTGTGGCAGGAATGGGGAAAAGTAATTAAGGAAAAAATAATTTTAAAAACATGCATGCCGACACGGACTTAATTTCTAAAAATAGAAACAATTGGATTTTTATAAAAAAAGTATTTTGTACGGGATTTTAAATTAGTAATAATAAAGTCTCCTGTCATTTAACGAGTAAGAGTGATATTTTCCCGTAAAGTTGACAAAAAAATAAACCGGTCCATTAAAAAAAAGTTTGTTTTTTTTTCAAAATAGAAAATAGATTTCTGATAACGATATTCCGTTGTAACATTTATTTATGGAATATAGAATAATATTCTCCACAGAGAGTTACAAACAGACACAGCCGTTAAGGAAATATTTTAAATGATTTAAAATAATAACTAGATTTTTGTAGAAGGCCTTTTTATAATAACAGTTTATTTTTGATATATGAATAATTTTTTAAAAAACAAATTCTGCGGGATAGGCTTTTTTCGCTTCGTTAAACAACAAAACGATAATAATTCGGCAGTTAATTTAATGAAGCATATTTTCCCAAAATGTAAAATGACGTCCCAGACACTAGAAGATTAATTTCTATAAGGAATAGGTTTAACAATAAATATTTTTAGAAACAGTATTTTGAATAAATAGTTTCTATATTAAGACTTTTTCTTGATGGAAGGGAGTTTTCTGCGGGATTGACATTCAACTCGTCGTGTATTTATTTCGAAGGGTAATAAATCAACAATTGAAATAAGACTCTTTGAACTCGGACGAACATTTGTGTTGACTTTTCTTTGTGAGAAGTTGGATTTAGAATTCCCATACTATCATTGGATTGGAATGGTAACTTGTGAGCGGTTCTTGAATGATTTAGTTCTTTTGTTTTCTTATGGGGGGGGGGATTTATTCATCATTGTACCGGCTTACGTGAAAGTGTATTATCGCACATTGTTCCGGTTTTGTGGTTTTATTGAATGTATTTGGGACCGATTACTTGCTTGTTGGCTTGGTGGAAGAAATAATGCACAAGCTACTTTTCTAAGACTTTTCTAGGACTTTCTTTTCTTATCGTTGTTCTTCCTTGCTTTTTAAGTTTGACTTTTATTTTTATTTTTATTTTTATTTTTTTCCTCTTCTCTTCTTAAGTGACCTCAACTATTACAACGCCACATTGTGTTTTGTCGGCAGTTGAAACCAGTATTCCAGACATTTAATTTCCCTGATGATCTGCCAAGCAAGTAACTGCTTGGTAGTGAAACACGTGTAGGAAAAAACATTTAATTTGAATAAATAGTATTTGTAAGAAAAAATATCTTTAATGGTGATCATTGGTGTCTTGAAAGGAATGCTTTGGTAAGCCTTCATAAAATCACATAAAAATGCTCTGTACTCTGTAATCGAGTATCATCGAGCTTGTTTTTTATTGGAACAACCCCGGTCTTCACTGAATGATCTATTTTATAAGTGAAAAATCTAAATCTATATACATATATATGTATATATATACATATATATGTATATATATATATAAATATATATACATATATATGTATATATATATACATATATATGTATATATATATATTTATATATATATAAATATATATATATATATATATATATATATATTTATGTGTGTGTATGTGTATGTGTCGCTCACCTATTCACAAGACTCAAGGTTAGACCACACGCATACGGACACGCGCACGCGCACGCAGACACCACTTCATTTTTGGAGACAACAACAAGCAATAAAAAGTATTAAATATCAAAAGAAATTCTCGCACCCTAGGAGGCTGGGATGACCGATGGATCATGGATGGGTAACACGCACTTGACTAAGAGAAGCAGGAGGAATGACAAATAAAAAATAAAAATAAAAATCAAAGATACCCACACACCCGCAAACCCACGCATGCGCAAAAACAATAACAAATTCCTCAAATGAAACAACATTTGCTCGAATCGAAAGACATTTCTTCAAATGGATTTTCATATCTGATGAAAGCGGGCCACCGCTTGAAACTCGTTATATATAAAATCATAAAATCGTAAAACAACAAAATAATAAATAAATGTTGAAAAAAAACAACAAAATAATAAATAAATGTTGAAAAAAACATTCTACAAATGTTGGTTGCCTTACTCCTTTACATATATACTTTTCTCTCGTTGGAACTGCACTAATACTTCACTACCCTCTTTTCTATATATAACTACAACGAGAGAATGCCACCAACAAGTAAGACCTACTGGAACTCCAGAAAATCCACAACAACAAACAAGAACTTCTCGAGGAAGAATTACGAAAACTCAACGAGAAAGTGGATACGGTTCTTCATCTTTTATCCAATCAACAAAACAAGGAACAAGTCAACATCAAAGAAACAATTATACAACTACTTGCACCCCAGCACGAATTCATAGAACACTATGAATCCAGGAGGAATCGTTAAAAACGAAAGAACAAAACCTCCAAATATGGGGAACCCTCCTAAAACTAAGGAAAATGGCTTTCTACCATACAATAAAAAGTAGTGATACCGCATCCACATATAAAACATTTCTGGAGATGGAGGAACAATTCATCCCCCAAAAATTCCGAGAAAAAATAAACCCACAGGACACGGAAGAACAAAAAAGAATAAAAAAAGCCCTAAATATATCCAAACTACAAGCCCAAATCGACATACAAGAAGACAACAAAATACACTTCACACAAAAATACACGGAAATCGACAACAAAATTTCCACTCAAATCAAAGAAACATGCCCCACGGAAACTCATCAATTCCTATCAGAACTTTGGGAATCCGTATGCAAAGAGGAGGAAGAAAAATCCAGGAATATTGTCCAAAGAAAAATATCCTGGCTAAGAAGCCTACCCGATAAAGAAAAGACAGAACAAACATCATACATGAACCAAAACAACAACCCAGAACAAGACCCAATGGAAAACACCCACACACGACATACACAAAACCAGTGGATAACACAAAACAGAGGTAAGAAGAAAAACACATACCACACACAAACATACTTACACAACAGATCCAGTTACTCACAAGGAAACTACATAAATATACCCACATCACTTACCCACTTCTCTCAACAGTTTCAATCCAAATCTTCATTAAACTCACCCCGCAACCACACTCACACACATACACACAACAAATACAACATAAACACACATACACCTCAACCATACACTAACCCTTACGAATACGGGCCAACACAATACAAACCTAAATACTTTCACCCACACCAACCAATACAATAAAAAAAAACCTATCATACACCCTACACCACACCAACAAACCACCACAAAATACCCTTACTCAACAACCCCTACCAAAATCACCCAAGTAAACTTTACAACAATTACCCACACCCACCACACCAACAGATGAAACCTTCATACAACAACCTCCCACCCTACCACACACAACAAAACAGACCCTACAACCACCCAACACACCAATGGATACAATCGAAATACTCCAAACACTACCCACATCATCAAACAAAACAACCATATAACAATTCCTACAGACATAAACTTACACAACAATACAGACCCCATAACTACGTCTACCATCAAGAACCTCTACCAAGATACCCCAACCCGAAACAACTAACTCACAATAATAACACATTCAAATATACCAAAATAAACCCTTATAACAACACACACAACGCCAATTATATCAACACGCACGACACCAATTTTGCCAGAAACCAACACAATCCTCTAAAACACACACAATATATAGAAAGCAATCACTCTTCAACAACTCCTCAAATCAACGAAACAAACAACACTCATCCTCATTTTTTAGAAACCCCTCCCCGGCAACAATCCCAGATTAGACAATTTAAAACCCAAAATTATCAATTTATCCACATACACATTTACAAAGGAGGAAATAGAAATACTAAAATTAGGCCTCAAATTCTGCCCTACTCCCAAAAGTAATATCACGGAACTGAGGAAGGACCTTAAAGAATTTGAACGCAAATTTAGACTAATAGAAACACTAAACAATAAAGATAACAAAACAGATCAGTCATTAGTGAGAAACAAATCAACATATTTCCCTAACAAACACAACAATACGAAAGAACTAAACACCTACTTTGAAAACCTATGGAACATCAACCCTCAGAGTAAAACTAAACCTACTAGTAACCTAACATCTAAACAAAACCAAGCACTAGATAACATCCTAAATAATAATAACATAATTATAAAAGAAGCTGACAAAGGCAGTGCGGTAGTCATCATGGACAAACATTACTATAAATCGAAAATTACAGAGGTACTAGAAAACAATGATTACTACAAATCAATTAGCACCAACATTGATAACAACACCATTTCAAAAATCACAAACTTTGCATAACATACAATAATATACTAACAAAAAAAGAAAAAGATTTCCTAACAAACTTCATGATTAAAACAAACAACTTCTACGGACTACCTAAGATACATAAATCAAATGAGATAAGGAATGCCATCAACACACAGGCATCAGAATATATTAGTGTCCCGAGTCCCAGTGACCTTACATTTAGACCCATAGTAGCAGGACCATCATGCCCGACAAGCAGACTGAGTAACTTAATTGACATATTACTACAACCATTCACCGATCAAGTCAAAAGCTACATAAGAGACGACATACACTTCCTAGGCTCCTTACCACAAATAGTAAATCCCGGGACTAAATTAGTTACATTTGACGTCAGCAGCTTATATAGCAACATTCCCCATGACTTAGGTAAACACCCAATATCACACTGGATGGACAAACACCCACAAATACTACACCACAGATTCACCAAACAATTCATCCTCGACAGCATAGACATTATTCTCAACAACAACTCCTTTGAGTTTAATAACAAAAACTACATCCAGATTCTAGGTACAGCAATGGGAACCAAAATGGCACCAACATATGCCACCCTAACACTAGCCTACCTAGAGAAGATCTTATATGAAAAGATAGTAGAAATATATGGACAGAATATTCAAACTCTCTTCATAAAATCTTGGAAAAGATACCTGGATGATTGTTTTATCCTCTGGGAACCCACATGGGGGGACATCAATAAATTACACAGCATACTACAGAACCTACACCCCAAGATTAAATTCACCATTGAACACAGTCAAACAGAACTACCCTTCTTAGATGTATTGATTAAAATTAAAAACACTCACATAATCACAGACATCTACCACAAACCCACAGACACCCAACAATATCTCCATTTTAGAAGCCATCACCCCAAAAGCTGCCTAAAATCTATACCCTACTCCCTAGCACGCAGGATCTGTACTATAGTCAGTGACAAAGACCTCCGGATTGTCCGACTGGAGGAACTACGGAAAACTTTTAAAAGAAGAGGATACCCGCTACAAATAATACATAAAGGTATAGAACTAGCAGAAAACATTCCATTAGAACAATTACGAATCCCCAAAAAACGAAACAAAGAACAAATATTGGCATACATCTCTACACACAACAAAAACAATCCAGAATTATTCACAGAAATAACAAGAAACCTAACCCTACTCAACCATAACAACAAACTAAACGACATATTAAAAACAACAAAAATAATAAAAAGCAAACGCCAACCGAAAAACCTCAAACAAATTTTAACCTCATCTAAACTCAACCAACACACAATACAAGGGGTCACAAAATGCAACAAGGAAAGATGTGGGGTCTGTGACATAATAATGGAGGGGAACTCATACACATTTAAAAAACCAACACAAACATTCACAATAAAAAAAGACCTTAACTGCACCTCCAAGAACGTTGTCTATGTGCTAGAATGTACAACATGTAATGAAGCTTATATAGGTGCGACAAAAACATTTAATAATAGAGTATCTTTACATAAAAGCAACATTAAAATCAAAGAAAACCGTAAATTATTCGTCTCCCAACATGTGCACTCATGCAGCGGAGGAAAATTCGAAATAATGCCAATTTTCCAAAGCCAAGACTACACTCACTTACTAACACAAGAAAAAAACTTCATACTTAAATTTAATCCAACATTAAACAGATCATAACTCTAACAACACACACTTTGATCACACTTTATCCACCTCTAGTTAAGTACAAACATAAATAACTATTTATAGTTATCTATAGACTGGAAAATTCTTATTCAAGGAAGATAATATTAGTACATAACTTCTTATTGCGCACTTCTACACAGCTATGAGTCAAATAGCAACTTGTGTTAAATGAATCATTTACAATAGACATTAAGTTTGCACATAAAATACCGAACTATGAAATCGGCCAAACCAAGTTCAAATCTATTTGGACCGTTTGCATTAATTTATCTTTTGCAAATATGTGTGTGTATGTGTGTATGTGTGTGTATGTATATGTGTGTGTATATATATATATATATATATATATATGTATATATATATATATATATATATGTGTGTATGTGTGTGCGTGTGTATGTATGTATGTATGTGTATATAATTCAACCTTTATCCCCCTCTCTGTCACTATAACCACACGCCTGTGTGTGCGCGCGCATGGGTGTGTGTGCGTATTTATGTGTGTGTATGTGTATGTGTCGCTCTCCTATTCACAAGACTCAAGGTTAGACCACACGCATACGGACACGCGCGCGCGCACGCAGACACCACTTCATTTTTGGAGACGACAAAAAGCAATAAAAAGTATTAAATTTCAAAAGAAATTCTCGCACCCTAGGAGGCTGGGATGACCGATGGATCATGGATGGGTAACACGCACTTGACCAAGAGAAGCAGGAGGAATGACAAATAAAAAATAAAAATAAAAATCAAAGATACCCACACACCCGCAAACCCACGCATGCGCAAAAACAATAACAAATTCCTCAAATGAAACAACATTTGCTCGAATCGAAAGACATTTCTCCAAATGGATTTTCATATCTGATGAAAGCGAGCCACCGCTTGAAACGCGTTATATATAAAATCATAAAATGGTAAAACAACAAAATAATAAATAAATGTTGAAAAAAAACAACAAAATAATAAATAAATGTTGAAAAAAACATTCTACAAATGTTGGTAGCCTTACTCCTTTACATATATATATATATATATATATATATATATATATATATATATATATATATATATATATATATATATATATATATATATATATATATATATATACGTATATATCGCATTAAAATGATCTTGAATATTACCGACAACTTATGTATGGATATTCCTGCCAAAATCAGGATATTTCGGTGGAGAATTGGCCAATAGATCAGACATAACTGTAGGTGCCTCAAGTACTTTCAGACTTATCCGAATCAATCTTCCGGAATATCAGGTAACGGTCATACTGTTTGTGTTAATATGTACAATGTGTTTTAGCGGTAATTATATTAATATAATTAAAATAATGATATGCTTTAAAAGTATATGTATAACATTACACACACACACACACACACACACACACACATATATATATATATATATATATATATATATATATATATATATATATATATATATATATATGAAGAGACAAAATGGTGCCACACTACAAAATGAATAATGAATAATATGGGGAAAACTTTATATAAGATGAAATAGAAAAAAAAAAAGAGAAAATAATTTTATATGAAACAAATTTAAAAAAAAACCGTTTTGTATGGTTTCGGAATTTACGAATAAAAAATTCATGAATAAAAACAAAGTTCTCACATTAGCATAAAAAAAAAATAAAAAAAAATAAAACAGCTTTAAGTTCCCAAGGCAGCCTTTCGTCCGACTCTCGTCAGGGGAATCGTCGGTAGAGTGATTAAAATACACGAACGACCATAAACTGGTGTAGAATAAAGTTGCAAGCAGGTGGCATAAGGTTGTATACATGCGAAATAATATACATAAAAAACGCAAGTAAAGAATATATATATATATATATATATATATATATATATATTTTCCAAAATCACCTTGCGGATGACCACGAATCGCCAAATAACTGTAGGGAATATTTCAATTGCCTTTGTCTACAGAGAGTAGGACGTCTTGAATTAATGATGATAGCTTCCAATATATCTAGATGGAAGCGGTGTCGTGCTCTGTGCACAATGGTAAATGTATCATCAGAATATAGATCACGACAGATTCTTTTGTCCAAAAGGTGGTCACCTATGGCAATCTCCTGGGCTTGTGACCGCCCGGCTAACGGGACGGGTTTATGACGACGAATGCATCCGGGCACATGTTGAGCCACTCTCACCGATAATCGCTGAATGGTCTTGCCTACATAGTCAGCGTCGCACTGACATTGAAAATTATAAATTACGCAACTTTGCTCATTGGTAGGCAAGACGTCTTTGCGAAAGGAGGGGAAAGCGGATCGAGTGGAAAAAATAATGCGCATATTGGCAGCATTGAAACAATGTGTCACCGAGGAAGACAATGTGAGAACTTTGTTTTTATTCGTGAATTTTTTATTCGTAAATTCCGAAACCATACAAAACGGTTTTTTTTTAAAATTTGTTTTATATAAAATTATTTTCTCTTTTTTTTTCTATTTCATCTTATATAAAGTTTTCCCCATATTATTCAATATATATATATATATATATATATATATATATATATATATATATATATATATATATATATATATTTATATATATATATATCTATATGGGAAATGAAGAAAGAAAAACCAAAATGGATGTTTTTTTATATATTCATCAACGTTTCGTCTTTATTTGTAAGACTTCCTCAGGATGATAATTTTAAGAAAAATGTCATGCAAGTACGTAAAAATATTAGGTTGACATGATGGGTTGATGAGAAAAAGTAGTAGCCACTACTGGGTGCGCAGGCCCGAGGTTCGGGCTTAGTGAAGTTAGTAGCATGGAATGAAATTAATGAGGATAGTTCTCAGTGAAAAAGTGGAGGGGTGGGGTGAATTTAAATAATGTGCATGGCTGTTAGTGAAGAAGTGGAGGGTGGGGGAAAGAGGAGGGGAGGGGGAGGATCTGTGATTTTTGTGTGTAGGTAATTTCATGGTTTTAGAAAAGATTTGAGAAAATGAAGGTGGTTGGAACGTTGGCGGGGTAGGTGGGTAATATTATTCATTTTTTACATTAAAGTCCTGAAGATGATTCCGGAGAGAATCGAAAACGTTAGTCAAACACACGGATCGTACATTAATTAATTCCATTTCAACGTAAAAAAGATCATTCGACGAATGGAAAAAATTAAAAAAGGAATCACTAAAGAGAAGAGTTCTGTCGTTTTCAACAACACATGCATTAATGAAAAAATGCTGCCTAAATACACACAATTTAAATATATATATATATATGAATATATATTATTAGATTAAACCGCGGTACGTCTCTAAAATATATAACATATAGTTTTGAAATAAATAATTTGTATTTTAGCTCACACTTTTTGCGAGCGAGCACTTTTTTGATTTCTTTGCAACATACCCTAGAATATATATATATGGGGGGGAATAAATATTGTACGCATATACATATATATATATACATACATACATATTAATATATATATATATATATTTATATATATATATATGCGATCTAAACATATACATTTCTGAGAAAGTATACACGTATTATATATTTATATATTTATATTTTTTTATTTCGTTGTCATATTTCTATTTCCTGTAGTCTTGTATATCAGAACCTATCAATACTAAATCGCTAAAATACTTTTAAGTTCGGCATGTTTTTGCCTACAGTACACATTTAACCCCGTTTTATATATATATATATATATATATATATATATATATATATATATATATATATATACATATATATATATATATATATATATATACATATATATATACATATATATATATATATATATATATATATATATATATATGCGCGTGTGGGTGTGGGTGTGGGTGTGGGTGTGCTTGTTTATGCCGTTTTTCTTTTCCTATGTCACATTTGGACATTTTTAATAAATTTCCGAATGACTTTTTGTGTATTGTTTTTAGTTGAGTCGTAGCTTTTTTTTTTATTTTGTTATTTTAAGGGGTGTACGGATGCCCTTTAACTCTTTCTCTTTTTTTGTTTGTTTGTTACAAGAAAGCGAAAAGAAGCAGGGTTACATAAATCAAGAGTGAGTACCAGAGCGGGGAGAACTATAAAGAGAGGTACAGGGACTGATAGCGGCAAAAGCGGTTGATGTTGTATGGTAATTCCTTTTTTATCTTTAACACGAAACAAAAGAATCCGATATTGTCAATATGCGCCCTTTCAATCTGCGCCGGTACGAGCGGAAATCATATTTACAAACTTAGCAGTGACGGACGAACGAACATACCATTTCAAAAAGCCTGACGGACCGACGGATATGCTAACACTTTACAATATATAGTATCATGATTAGACTTATCTTTAATAAAGTGATGCATCCAATAAGCGTGACAGACAAAAAATGCTATTGAATTAATAAACGTGACAAACCTACAGAGATACATAGTCTTCTATAAACATACTTCAATACATTTAATATCAGATATACATTTTATTCCCGCGTTTAGCGACGAGAATGTATTCTAATCCGAAACGTGACACATATCTACCGACCGACGTATTTTTATAGATAGATTGGAGGACTTATGTTTACAGAAAGATCACCTTTATTTTTTGCTATCCTTTATCCGCGTCCTGAACTAGTTTCTCTCTCACACGAGCAAGCATTCGATTTCATCGTTCATCGGAGCGAACATTCGTCTGTCAATCATGCGCCGCTACCAGTTTCGGAAAACGAATATTAAACGAACCTCATAATAAACAATACTCTTGCAAAGCGGCCACATAAAACAGTTACTTTCGGTTACGAGAGTCGCCAGTCGCCCTGGCTGCTACCATTAGCAACTAGTTGAAGTAACGCTACT
>OY744532.1:103687082-103709582 GCA_963556195.1 Sepiola atlantica | reverse complement strand
CCGATATTTTTCAAGAAAAACAAATAGAGAAAGAGAGTTAAACAAAACACGGCACACGCATTACTACACATTAAACGATATTCATAATCACTGAACACTGTACACCCAAAATGTGCACACATTATCAAGAACACTAAAAAATAAAATAAAAATTAAATAAAAAAAAATTAAAAAATGAAACGAAAAGGGCAGACACAAGTAAAAACAGAAGGAGCGGATAACGATTGAAACTCACACACAGCCATGGGAAAAAATTGTAAAAAACGCACAACCACATACGCATACATTTTAAGATACTCGCACACTATCTAACCCTGTACAGTTTAGTAGAGATAATAAGTATAACACTATTTTAAAAAACTTTGTAGTAACGTTTCAACATTTCGGACTTTTTCGAAAACGTTGCATATAAGACAGCTAAAGACTTTACATTACATTCAAAGAAAAGCCGTATCCTTACATATATTGATTAAATTACGTTGTAAAAAAGCTGTTAACATTCATTTCAAACGCTATTGATAATATTTACCCATTTATTATTTTTTTGTAATCATCGCTTATGTTTTAATTCATGTTTTGAAACATGGCGTAAATCATACATCTATGACGACACACTAAAGATATCATTATTTTGTGAAGGTGTTTTAGTTTCATGTCATAGAAAGTTCAAATAGCTTAGCTGGTAGATCACTATACTGTAGATCTCACAGTGTCGGGTTTGATTTTTTGTCATAGTACCCGCTGGTTGGGAATTTATAATTTACTATTGATGCTATATTGAGAGGTGACGGTGTTTAAGTGGTTAACGACACGAACTGATACCCTGGGTTTTCCAAGTGCATCCAGTTCGTTCTACAAAAAAAGGATGTTGGCAACTTTCATTTGGTTACTCCCTTAAGTTCCTGATTTCTTACTTGGAGGAATTCTGAGTAAGAATATATTGGAGAAATCAATGCCAACAATATAATGATCTTATTTTTATAATATAAATGAATTAACTAATATAATATTTTTCATTTTTAAAAGTAGTGGAGATCTGTGATATTTCGAAATAGGACACATTCCGCACGTCTTTATTACACTTAAAACTTGTAACTGACGTAATAAAATGTTTTCTAATATGTGATTGTTTTGTCGGTGATATTTTTACTAGATGATTCCTGAACGTTTATAAATAATGTGTCTATTTTCTTGTCAGCTTTTATTCAGGGTTCATGTCGGTTTGACTACTTGCTCTACGACCGTCATGAACAGAAAATATAAATCATTAATGAAATAAGTTTCACCTTTTCTTTTTGTGGCGAATCGTATTGATGTTTTTTTTTTATAAATGTTTAAAATATATTTAATGTCATGGGGAAGTAAATATCTCGCATTCCTATTTGAAAGCAATGCTCCGTGTTTGTTTGAATGCAAATGCTATTTAACTTACAGGATAACTACTATTAAAGTCCTTTTTAGTCGAAATTAAAAACAAAATGCGCGAAGGGCGATTTAATTTTTTGAATGTGTTTTTTTTTTAGTTTTACTTTTTAATAATGTTTAAAAATGATGAAATACAGGGAACAAAAAAGGCGGGTTTTATTACATTCATTTTAATGTCATGTTTCAAGCGGCTTTTATTAAAAGATGTTTCCCTCTACTTCGGTTTCAACATCAATGTATTCAGTATTAATGTAACGCAGCCTTTTGTTCTCTTTTGTTAAGGAAGATCTTTGTTATGGAAGGGACGCCATTTTTATTTTAGTTTTATGCTTTCTTTTGTGGAGAGTTCAGATTTCATATACGGGTTGATTGGAGGCAAAAACGCCAAGGCATGAATTAGGGAGTTCAATTGTTGGAAACAAATTCCCTTGAATTCTTCTTTATTTGGGTCTTCAATTTAGTTTTCTGTTTTATTTTACTTTTTTATTTATTCAGTTTTATTGTGTTTTGTGTGCGTGTATACGCAGGTCTGTAAGAGGCTCTGTCTGTTAATCAATAGGGCATACTTAATTTTGTAATATGATTCTCATCGCCAAACGTGCATATTGATCAGATTGTTTTTGTTTCAGATGTATAAATACATTACAATAATAGAGCGTATATGTCTGTTGGTGAGTCACACTTCAGTTTGAAATAGAATTCTTATCGCTAAATTCAATTCGGGCGTGTGTAGCAATATTAGAGATTGATGTGAAAGAATAGGATTTGTATGACGAATTTCCACTTTGGTAAACAAATAGATGAAGTGGAAGTTTCCATTTTAGGTTAGAAGTAGAGTACGTGTCGTGTCTGTGACATAAAAAAACACCGTAAACGTATATGGCAAATTAGTAAAGAGAATCGGGTCTCGCTCGTCTGTGCCACCAGAGAAGACGGTTAGACTTTTAGATAGCCGCTTTCTTCTTTCCCTGCTGAAGTAAGGGGTGGTTTTGTATGTGTATACATGTATGCTTTATAGAACGAATTAAACTCTAAGATTTTTTAAGCATACTTTTATTTATTGAAGCGTCTTGACTTTTTAAATAACGTTTGTAAAAACAGTTATTGAGCAAAAGAGACAAGCGACGTAGACAAGATGAGATGACAACGTTGACTGACACATCAGCACCGAAACTCGACCAACGAATACATTGAACGAATTTGACGAACCATCGATTTAAAAAATCTCAAAACTTTGCAAGGCATACAATAAAATATAACAAAGAAAGAAAGGGGTTTGTAACAAAATTAACCACAAAAAACAAGCAACTTCTACGTACTAACTAAGATACATAAATAAACTGAGATATGAAAAGCCATCAACACACAAAACTCAGAATATATAAGTGCCCCAAACTCCAGTGACTTTACATTTAGACTCATAGTAGCCTACCCAACAAGCAGACTTAGTAACTTAATAAACATCTTGATAGAGCCTTTCATTGAACAAGTCAGGAGCCACGTAAGAGTTGACGTTTACTTCCTAAGCTCCTTACCACACACAGTAGACCCCAGGTCAATGTTAGTTATATTTTCTGTTTGTAGCGTATATAGCAACATACGACATAACTTAGGTAAAGAAGCTATATCATATTTGATTTAGAAATACCCACACATATTACATTCAAGATTTACCAATCAATTCATTATCGAGAGGATTAACATAATTCTTTACAATAACTCTTTCGAATTAAACAAGGAAAACTGGACTAAAATCCTAAGTGAAGCAATGGAGAACGGAAATGGCACCAATATATGCCACTCTAACACATTCTCAGCCCTAGGAGATTTTATATCTAAAGATAACATAAAAATACGAACCAAATATGAAAGCATTTTTTATAATCTCCTCCTATAAAGGGCAGTTGTCTGTATGTCTGTCTGTTTGTTTGTATGTCCAGCTTCTCCTCAAAAACTACGCGGCGACATGTCAAAAAGTTGATATCTTCAGCACCGTACAACACCTGGGATCATAATATCTCAAAATTACAACAAAAAAACATGTTGCTGGAGGTCAACGGAGCCAGTCTTCGGCAGCGGGTCTGCTTTTTTCAAACTTTTCTAATGTTATTCAGTAGTAATTTGGAAATCAGCCAATGTAATTATGTAATAATAATTTTGTTTTCAACCAGCATATTCTTGTGCACGTGACGTCACAGTAATAGGTATATGACGTCATCGTTATAGGTTTTGAATTGTTTTTCTCTTCAAAATTTATTTTACTTCAACATATTTTTATACATAACATATAAAAGTGTATTCTTATGTAAAATTCACAGAGTAAGATGATGAGAGTATTCCCGAATCTATAAACCCACCTCTTAAGGGTCGTTTACAGTGACCCGTTGGGTCAGAACCACTCTATATATGTATAAAAAAAGAAAAAAAGAATAATTTAACAAGTACACGTTTACAGTGACCCGTTGAGTCATAACCACTCTATATATGTATAAAAAAAGAAAAAAAAGAATAATTTAACAAGTACACGTTTACAGTGACCCGTTGAGTCATAATCACTCTATATATGTATAAAAAAAGTATATAACCAGTACATGTTACCAGTGACCCGATGGGTCATAACCACTCTATATATGTATAAAAAAGACCCAGAACCGGGGGTGCTTCTACAATATAGGACCCGGAGGCTTCTGCAGAATATGGACCATGGGTGCTTCTACAGTATAGAACCCAGCACCGGGGGTGCTTCTACAATATAGGACCCGAAGGCTTCTGCAGAATAGGGACCATGGGTGCTTCTACAGTATAGGACCCAGAACCGGGGGTGCTTCTACCATATAGAACCCGGAGACTTCTACAGAATTGGGACAATGGTGCTTCTACAGTATAGGGACAAGAGGTGCTTCTACAGTATAGGGACCAGAGGTGCTTCTACAGTATAGGACCCAGTACCGGGGGTGCTTCTACAATATTAGAACATAGAGGCTTCTGCAGAAAAAGGACCATGGGTGCATCTCCAGTATAGGGACCAGGGGTGCTTCTACAGTATATGACCCAGCACCAGGGGTGCTTCTACATTTTAGGACCCGGAGGCTTCTGCAGAATAGGGACAATGGGTGCTTCTCCGGTATAGGGACCAGGGGTGCTTCTCCACTATAGGGACCTGGGGTGGTGCTTCTAAAGTATCACGGCCCGCCAGGAATGTTGGTGATTCTATAGTATAACGGTCCCTAGAAATATTGGTGCTTCTGAAGTATAACGGTCTCACCCCAGGAATGTTGGTGCTTCTAAATTATAATGGTCCCTACAAATGTTGGTGCTTCTAAAGAATAACGGTCCCCCAAGGAATGTTGTTAAAGGATAGCTAAGGAAGAGCGATAACTCACGTTTTTACAAAAAAGTTGGGGGGGGGGGCTGGAGAGATTGAGGGGTCGGAGAAAATTTTAGGGGTACGGCCGAACTTTTTAGGGGTCAGGCCAAGTTTTTTTTTTTTTTTGTTTTGAACTAAAAATATTTCTCAGGGTTGGGGGAGAGTGAAAAATTAGTTGGGAGGGGGGCTGGAGACATTGAGGAGTCGGGGAAAATTTTAGGGGTCAATCCGAACTTTTTAGGGGTCAGGCCAAATTGTTTTGTTTTTTTTTGTTTTGAACTCAAAATATTTCTCAGGGTTGGGGGAGAGTGAAAAATTAGGGGGCTGGAGAGATTTAGGGGTCGGGGAAAATTTTAGGGGTCAGGACGAACTTTTTAGAGGTCAGGCCAAATTTTTTTCTTTGTTTTGGTTTTGAACTCAAAATATTTCTCAGGGTTGGGGGAGAGTGAAAAATTAGGGGTCTGGAGAGATTTAGGGGTCGGGGAATATTTTAGGGGTCAGGACGAACTTTTTAGGGGTCAGGCCAAATTTTTTTCTTTTTTTTGGTTTTGAAGTCAAAATATTTCTCATGGTTGGGGGAGAGTGAAACATTAGGGGGCTTGAGAGATTAAGGGGTCCGGGAAAATTTTAGGGGTCAGGCGGAACTTTTTAGGGGTCAGGCCAAATTTTTTTGTTTTTTTTTGTTTTGAAGTCAAAATATTTCTCATGGTTGGGGGAGAGTGAAACATTAGGGGGCTGGAGAGATTTAGGGGTCGGGGAAAATTTTAGGGGTCAGGACGTACTTTTTAGGGGTCAGGCCAAATTTTTTTTTTTTTTTTTTTTTTTTTTTTTCTTTTGAAGTCAAAATATTTCTCAGGGTTGGGGGAGAGTGAAAAATTAGGGGGCTGGAGAGATTTGGGGGTCGGGGAAAATTTTAGGGGTCAGGCGGAACTTTTTAGGGGTCAGGCCAAATTTTTTTGTTTTTTTTTGTTTTGAAGTCAAAATATTTCTCATGGTTGGGGGAGAGTGAAAAATTAGAGGCTGGAGAGATTTAGGGGACGGGGAAAATTTTAGGGGTCAGGCCAAATTTTTTAGGGGTCTGCCCAAATTTAGGGGCGGCGATATGTACGTATTTAGCTTCCACACCGGGGCGGCGATAGGTACTTATTTAGCATTCAGCGGTGGTGATAGGTACTTATATAGCATGTGCACATGGGCGGTAATAAGTACGTATATAGTATGCACACCGGGGCAGTGATAGGTATGTATTTAGCATGCGCACTGAGGCAGCGATCGGTTCATATATAGCACGCGCACCGGGGCGGCGATAGGTACGTATATAGCACGCGCACAGGGGCGGCGAAAGGTACATATTCAAAATTCACACCGGGCGGCGATAGGTACGTATTTAGCATTCACACCGGGGCGGCGATAGGTATGTATTTAGCATTCACACCGGGGCAGCGATAGGTATGTATTTAGCATTCGCACCGGGGCAGCGATATGTACGTATTTAGCTTCCGCACCGGGGTGGCAATAGGTACGTATTTAGAATTCACACCAGGGCGGCAATAGGTACGTATTTAGAATTCACACCGGGGAGGCGATAGGTATGTATTTAGCATTCGCACCGGGGCGGCGATATGTACGTATTTAGCTTCCACACCAGGGCGGCGATAGGTACGTATTCAGAATTCAGGGGTGGCGATAGCTACGTATATAGCATGTACACATGGGCAGCAATAAGTACGTACATAGCATGCGCTCTGCGGCGGCGATCAGTACACATATTGCATGCGCACCGGGGCGGCGAAAGGTATGTATTTCGCATTCGCACCGTAGTGGTGATAGGTACGTATTTAGCATTCGCACTGGGGCGGCTATAGGTACGTATTTAGCATTCGCACCAGGGCGGCTATAGGTACGTATTTAGCATTCGCACTGGGCCGGCGATAGGTACGTATTTAGCATTCACACCAAAGCGGCAATATGTACATATTAATTATTCGCACTAGGGCAGCGATAGGTACTTATGTAGCATGCACACCGGGGCGCAATTGGTATGTCTTTAGTATTTGCACTAGGGCAGCGATAGGTACTTATGTAGCATGCACACCGGGGCGCAATAGGTATGTATCTAGCATTCACACCGGGGCAACGATAGGTACTATTTAGCATTCGCAACGGGGCGGCGATAGGTACTTAAATAGTATCTGCACCGGGGCGGCGATAGGTACGTATATAGTATGTGCACTGGGGCGGCGATAGGTACGTATATAGTATGCGCACCGGGGTGATGATAGATACGTATATAGTATGAACACCGGGGTGGAGATAAGTACCTATATAGAAGGCGCAGATAGAGGTGTTACTTTTTATAGAAATATGTCATACTATTACCCTGGGCAATAGGAGAAATGGTGGGGAAGAAACAGCTTTTGCAAAAGGCAAAATTAGAAAGTAGCGGCGAAATGGGGCGACCAGGAAAGAGAAAGGTAGCAGATAAAGAGACGGCTATAGAGAGAGGGGGCGGACATAGAAGTTTGAATATAAAGATGTTACACACACGATCTTTCTTCAAATATATATTTTTATGACCCCGAGCAACGCCGGGTAGCCCCGCTAGTATCTTATAAAAGATACTTAGATGAGTGTGTCATCATTTGGGAGAACTACATTGGAAGACAGCAAAGATACTCCGAGAACTAAACCCTAAAATTGAATCCACACAGAATTATCCTTCTTTAGATATATTAGTTAAAATCAAACATATAATCATAGATATCTACCACAAACAAACAGACACCATACAATACTTTCATTTACAAAGCCATTACAACCAAATATACCTAAAATCTATACTCGATGCTCTTGTACGCAGAATCTGTACTATAGTCAGTGACACACATATCTATATTATCCGACTGGAGAAACTACGGAAATGTAAAATATAAAAATATTGAAAAATTAACATTTTCTTTAAATAAATAAATGTTGATAGCTCCACCACTTTCTTAACTACATACTTTTCTTTGGTTAGAACCACACTACCCTCTTATTATATATATATATATATATATATATATATATATATATATATATATATATATATATATATATATATATATAAAAGTGATATATAGATAGATAAATTTAAACCGTCTTGCAACTATTATTTTGTGATATATACATATATATATATATATATATATATATATCATTATGAATATTTCTATCTCTATACGTATACGTTTCATCTTTACGGGAATTGTCTGTATAGATAAAGATCTATTCACGCCGGTCGCTATGCTCGAACACCTGAAGACGAGTCATATTTCAAACTCAAATTCCAACGGTGCTGCAAACAACTTGCTAAATCAGCAGGAGATTACTCCTATATTAAAGGCAGCTGCTGTAAAAAGTTGAACTTTTGAAAATAGCATTGCACTGAAGCTACGATATAAATATATATATATATACATATATATATATATATATATACATATATATATATGCATATATATATATATATAGAGATAAATATATATATATATATATAGAGGGAGAGAGAGAGAGAGAGAGATATAGATATATAGATATATAGATACATATAGATATCCATATATGTATATATATATATATATTTATATATATTTATATATGCATATATATAATACACACATAGATAGATTGATAGCTAGATAGACAGGCGAACTATATGCCTACACCGGCAGAACTCACGCCATAATGCGTTCATTAATATATGGGTAAATTATTAATGTATATTAAAAACATATCAGCTTACTTATTACGCTGTTAATCTTTTTGCCCATGAACAACTACTTGTTCCAAACAAAAATGTTCGTCTCTTAGAAAATGATAAGGTTATTGGGTAGGTTTTCAAATGTGAATGTTCGAGTATTTCAATAAGTAATCTATGAATAAAAAACGAATAAAAACACATTTGACGGCTACTGTTAGGTTAAATCGTATCAAGATGACGATAAAGAACAAAGGCGAGCCACATACTTACTCACACAGACAATTCATGAAAAAAGAAAAAGAAATAAACTTACCAGAAAATTAAATGGTAACGAGAAGTGGCGGTTACATAAAGGAATATATTGAAGGTTTTCTGATCTGGCCAAATCGAGACGTTATCGGTCCAAGAGTCGAGGACATTTATGATGAAGCTTCATGTGGCTTGCCAAGATAAAAAAGAATCGTCGACCTGAGACTGAGAAGCCAGACATTTAATGTCATATATCTTCTGTAATGTCCTTGTGATATCTACAATCAGCCCGGGAGGTAACACTGCTTATATAAATAGAGCACATTTCTTTATTTCTAAGTCTGTCACACATGGACACATCTCTGTCTGTCTGTGTGTTTGTTGTACCTCTCCTCTCTCCGTCTTTTTTCTCCCTTTCCTTATATATATATATATATATATATATATTTATATATATATATATATATATATAAGTATAAATTTGTATTTATACAAACATTATTGGTTACATATGTGCATATATATCTGAATATATGCTTGATTGATAGTGGATCTGTGTATGTGTCCATGTTTAGATGTGTATGTATAACATTGTCTGTTTATTAATCTGTTTGTTTATTCAGGTGTGTTTGGGTATGTATTAGAGTTTGTTTATATATCTGTGATTCTTTATATATAGATAAGATATTTATACTTGAGTGAGTCTGTAAAGCTGGGCAGGCCAGAAAGCAGAGAGCAATAAAATGAGGACAGGAGAAAGCAATGGAGACGCCATAAAGGGTAATAAATAAAAGGGACAACCGCCGGCAAAAAAGGTCAACTAGTGAAATAGGTAATCCGATACTAATTCATAAGAAATAGAAAATGCTAGATCCCGAAAAGAGTTATTTAGGATAGAAAATTCTTCAAATCCATCCATTCCTGAAAAATTATTGGTCTGAGGAGGTTGACTTTCTTGGAAAAGTGCAACCGAAACATGTATGCACATATGTAACCAATAATGTTTGTATAAATAAAAATGTATACTTATAAACAGCTCTACTTGGTATTGAGCACTTTTTATAAACACTTGAGTTTCTACGGATTTACATTTACAGAAACTAATATAATACATGTACTATATATATATTAAAGAAAACATTTACAGGATAAAAAACAAAATAATCTCAACCTCTCTTATAAATATAAAATACAAACTTTTAACCTTTTATTGTTGTTTTATTAATACAGACATATACATAACCCGCAACGCTGGGGTATCGATGTTATAGAGCAGAAACTGTTAGAAGCTGAGATCTCATCAAGCGCAAAGAAAAGCTAATCCTTCCCACAGAACATAAATATATATATATATATATATATATATATATATTTAAAGATGTTTCACCCCAAACAAGGCAGGGCGCAACTATAGACGTAAGGGGCTACTGAGAATAAGGGCGTAGGTTTAGGGTGTCATCCTAAGTTGGGAGCTGTGCAGCGAGATGTCTTTTTCATCAGTATTAAGCCTGTGCATGTCAGTAATGTCCGATGCACAAAGAGCAGGGAGGGAGTTCCAGAGTCCAGCAGCACGAGGAAATAAGCTGCTAGAGTATAAGTCTCTTCGGCATCTGGGGACCTCCACAGTGAATGGATGGGACCTAGCTCATTGTCAGGTAGGTTTAGCGTGTTTGCGTCGAAAGGGCACTAGAGCAGCTAGTTCATCGAAGCACAATCTATTGAAGTATTTGTAAAACAAGCATCACTATGCAACATTGCGGCCATGGGAAAAGGGGCTTGGTGGATAGTAAGAGACCTATTAAGTTGACGACTCTTTTTGGACCTTGTCTAAAGGGGATAGACTAGTGGATGATGCACCAGCCCAGATGTGACAACAATACTCCATACGTAGAGATATAGGATATTGCCAGGTGTGAGGAGTTTACTAGCACGATAGAGATACCCCATCTTCTTTGCAGCAGCTTTGGCAAAGTTCTCAATGTATTTGTTCCAATTTATGTTACCTCTGAATGTTAGGCCGATGAGTCTGAATGTTAAACTCTAAAGTAGGGTGTTGTTTGCCAATCCAATCGGTGGTTGAAGTGGGGTCTTGTAGTTATTGAAGAAAAGTAGCTTTGTCTCTTTCGGCATTCAAAGTTACCAACCATTTATGACCGAAATCAACTACGGCCTTGACGTCACTTTCTAAAGATTCAGCCATTGCATCGTATATGATCGCGTCCGTTTTGCCCATACGGCGAGAATAAAGCGTGGTGTCGTCAGCAAATATACCTATTCAGACTCGATGCCATTAAGAAGGTCGTTTATGAAAATCAGGAACAACAAAACGCCGAGGATGGATCCTTGGGACACACTTGCATTTATGTCATGTTGCTTAGATTAACGACAATCGAGGACAACCTGGAGCTTACTTTTTGTTAGGAAGGATCTAATCATATAAAATTTTCGTCCAGTAATACCATATGAGTGAATTTTTAGAAAGAGCCCGTTATCCACTACCTTGTCAAAGGCCTTGGATATATCAAGCGCCACTACCCTCGCTTCACCTGCCTTGTCCAGTGTATGCTATATGCGTTCACAGATGACCGTTAAGATGTCCGCAGTAAATCGTGCTTGTCTAAATCAATACTGGCGTTCAGAACAGAAATTAGCATTAACTAGGTGCCGGACTATCGCTAGATTGATTAAGGATTCAAAATTTTTAGAAAAGATCGGTAGTAGGCTGATTGGGCGATAGTTGTGAGGATCTGTTCTATCCCAAGAATTCTTGAAGACTGGAACCAGAGATGCAATTTTCCAGCTATCAGGGAAGCAAGATTCAGAAAGGCATTTGTTGTAGAGTACACGTGCCAGTTCTGCTTTGGAGGTGTCGAGGTATTTTATGATGACCTTGACCTAAGAGTGGGTGATGCCCATATTTTCAAGTGTTGCTTCAGTCCGCAATGGAAATTTAGAGAGATGATGGTTTGTCGAGTCGAAAATGGAATTAATGGCGAAATGCTGGGCGAAGTAGTTCATCCTTATCAGCTGCCGTGCAAACGACATCATGGCGGTTTGATAGCGGGGGAATCGTTGATTGACCATTGCTCACCACACTATTGTAGATGTTCAAGAAACCGCGAGTGCCTAGTTACTGTGACCGTATACGTTTTTTCGTTATTTCTGTATACCTTCTCTTTTCCTCACCTAGCATTGCCTTACAATTATTTCTTGATTCTGTAAAGTTGTGTCTATTCGCAGTTGACTTATGGCGGACGGACTTTTGGGATGCTTGCTGCCTCTCAGCAATGACAGCTGCACATTTTGAGATGCACTATTGAGGGGAGTTGGGTTTGTTGAAGAATTTTCGCTTGGGGGCATAGGCTTCAATGCCTGCTTTGACAAATTCGATTAACTCATTTGCACACTGATCAGCAGGGAGTGAGAAGGTTTCACTCCATCGGGCATCGCTTTTGTGATCTCTGATGGACTCAAAATCAGCTGGTCATTGCATCTCCATGTTTTGAGCAATAGCTCATCAGCTTTTGAACAAGTTTTTAGGGTTATAGCAATCATAACTATGACGTGATCAGCGTTCCTGGCGGGCAATTAGCTTTAGTCACACACGACTTGGGAAGGAACAAGTCGAGCAGTGAGGCTTGCTGGTCTACTCGATTAAGGAGGTAGGTCGGGAAAGCGACAGTCAGTAAGAGAGGGGGGAAGCTAAAGAGAAATTCTACGTAGAGTTACCAGCTGCGCTAGTAAGGCTGGAGAATCCCAACCAGTCACTGTGGTGTGCATTAAAATGCACAAATACATGTAATTGGGCATTCGACTTGAGTGAGAGTGCCCTATCTATGCTTTCAGAAACAGAGTTTAGCAGGGTAAAGCCCTGGGTCGAAGGTAAACGGTATAAGAAATATAAGTAACAAACGCTGTGGTGTAATGACAATCTAAAACACATGTAGACTTGGTCATCTGATTCTTAGGGAGAAAGAATTAAGTGAACCAAAGTAAAGAAGAAGTAAAAAGAAAAATAGCTTCTTTTCTCGAGCTGCCGACATTTGGAATTCCCTCCCTGTGCCATGTTTCCAAGATTGTGATACGATACGGAAATCAAAAACTAATGTTAACAGGCATCTCACCGTCCATCTGCCAATATAGGATATCCCACAAAACTTCATCTCTAATTCTCAGTACCCCATTCCGTCTAAAGTGGCAACTTGTTTTGTTTGGAGTGAACTAAATCATTATTTTCCAAAAACCGTGTATTACTTTGCGTAAATAATTCAAGTTTTTAAAGTAATTATATATTTTGAAATTCAAAAACCCGCAATGTTTATTTAGTTTCTGATCTTCTAAATATATTCAAATTTCGACAATGCTTCAGGAGTTTGAAAATATCTTCATTATTTCGACAAGCGAAGCCAGCGCGTAACATCACATATTCACATTGAACTTCCCCGTCAACAAGATCGAGCCTACTTCTTTTACTAATTACCAATGGGCTACTATTAAAAGGTAAGAAAATAAAAATCATAAGTCGTACATATATATATATATATATATATATATATATATATATATATATATATATATATATATATGGGGAATGAAAAAAAACAAAGAAATATTTTTTATATATTAATCAACGTTTCATCTTTATTTTAAGATTTCCTCAGGATTATAATTTGAAGAAAAATGTCATGCAAGTACATCGAAATTTTGGTAGATATGATGGAGAAATAAAGGAAAGTAGATGTCATGGCTACTGTGAGCGCATGAGAGTCCAGGCGGTGAGAAGTAACTTCATCACCATTGACTTCTCACAGCCTGGACTCTCCTGGCTACCATTTTCCGTTATCTCTCCATCCAAGATTTCGATGTACTTGTATTTTCCTTTTTTATTTCCCATTACGTCGGATTACAATCATCCTTTATATATATATATATATATATATATATATATATATATATATATATATATATATATATATATATATATATATATATATAAATATATAAATATATATATATATATATAAATATATAAATATATATATATATATATATATATAAATATATATATATATATATATATATATATATATATATATATATATTAGTCGTACATATACGGGTAGAGTGTCTTAACTTAGTTGTAAAATACCAGACTAGAGTCCTTTAAATCGATGTTTCCATCCCTAAATAAATGAAGTCTTGGTCATTGTTTATTTGTATATGCTCTGTTGTTAAATGTGTAGTCATCGACAATAGCCCCTTCTTTTGTGCAACAGTCGATGGTTAGGCTTTTATGCCTCGTATGTTTCTTTTTTTTGCTGCATTTGATAGAGATAGGGGGCCAGTACCTTTTGTCTCAAAACCTGATGGTTTACCCTTGTTGTCCTCTGTATTTACTGGAGCACCATTTCCAGAGGCAAGAAGGTTTACCCCATTGCTTACATCTTCCCGCCTGATGTATGAACGGTTTGATGGGTGTTTTTTGTCCTAGGTGCCAACTAGCCAGTATTTATGTTTATATTTATTTGGGAGACGTGGTGGATGGCTTGAGGAGACAGCACACCATTTAAAAAATATATTTGGTCAGGGTTTACTTCAAGTAAAAAGTATCCTCATGTCAGAGTCTCTGGCAAACTCCTGTACAGAGAGGCCGAAGACACCAGAGGATGATGTCTAGTAGGCATTTAACTCCTCCCCATATATATATATATATATATATATATATATATATATATATATATATATATATATATATATATATATATATATATATTTATTTATTTATTTATTAAGAAAAGGGATATAAATGTGAGAATGACAAATCTACTTCATCTTCTGTTGTTCAATACAATATGTATAAAAACATAAGCTTCGATGTTGATGGACAAGAAAAGTAATGTATAATTTTGTTTAATATATATAACAGTTATATTCGTATTTTCAGTAACACATCGAGATGTTAGGTCATTGGCGTCGTAAATGTAAAAAAGTTATTAATTAACATTCAACTTGTCTTCAGATAGCTGGCATGTTTTCTCGCTTAAAAGGAATGAATGTTCTCTCTCTCTATCAGTTAACATTTTGATCTGTCTTATATATTTTTTGTGCGTCGATGTTCAAATTATTTGTTGTTTCATGTACGTTCTTTTAGTTTATTTTGTTTGATTTAATTTTAGCTCTATTTTCTTGTAAAATCAGAATGAAATGTTAATAAAGTACTTCATTAATTAAACTAAGGAAGACAGTGAATTGTCTCATATATATATATATATATATATGAGTGTGTGGGTGTGGGGGTGTAAGTGTGGGGGGGGGGTGCATTGTGTGTGTGTGCTAACGTGTCAAACGTTTGGTTTTATTTGTGTGCGCTTGAACAGTAGAACAGTTTTTTTTCCTTTTAATACATGTTTTAGGTATCAGCAAATTAGTTTTCAGTTTGATTGCGACACGTTTTGCAAACACTATCATACGCATAGAGAAGTATGTACCAAAAAAAAGAATGAACAAATCACATGAATAAAATGCCCAGGAAATGTAATTAAATCTAACCCCCAAAAAGAAAAATTCAAACGATTGCAAAAGAAGACATGAAACTCAACGGTAAAAGTAAAAGAAAAGTACAGAAAAGTATATAAAGATTTAGAAAATTAAATATAATAAAAAAGAAGAAATTGCTTATTGCAAGAGACAGAAAAAAGCTCAAATCATTCAAATAAGTAGAATTAAAGAACAAAATATTACATGATTGAAATTTTGAGGAATATTTAAACGCAGAAATCATGCTAATTTCTTAAATTTAATAATAATAATGGTAATAATCCAGGTGAAAAATATCCACAGGGTGGTAATTCAGAGAATTTTAACCGGGTTTATAAAAAGTGCTCAATATCAAAATAGAGCTTTATATATGATAATTTTATTTACACAGACATGTACAAAATCTGCGACACTGGCATGTCGATGTTATCGATCAAACGTTACTATAAACTGAGATCTCATCAGGCAAAGTTAGAAGCTTTCCAAATATGATCTGAGGTTAAGATCGGATTCTAACTCTGCCTGATGAGATCTCAGTTCATAGTAATTGTTGATCGATAACATCGACATGCCAGTGTCGCAGATTTTGTACATGTCTGTGTAAATAAAATGATCATATATATATATATATATATATATATATATATATATATGTCTAGTTTAAACTGTCAATGATACACACATTTTGCTACATACATAGTTTTACTGAAGGTAGGCAAAAATATCATTTCAGCAAATTGTTAAGTTTGCAAATAGGCATATATAAATAAATAAATAATCACGGTGTCTTTACCAAATTGAATAATACTAATATTTAGAACCAATCTGCGAATTGTAATGACTCATTTCATAACGACGAAATATATTTAAGCCTATAGCATTAAGTCAATAGCCTGAGGGAAGGTTTTAAATAGTTCGATTCAGTAATCAGATAGTTGCGTTTCTTCATCCATTTTTATTGCGACAAACAGCAAAAATGTTTTGAAAGTAAAATTATATGTAGTACTGCATTTCCAAAACTATTATATTCCTTTATTTTATTTATTTATATTCAGTAGGTCAGGCTATATTTGAAACATATCTGCATATATGTAGTCAACATTTTCTTTTTTTAATAAACATTTATACTAATTATACGTACATTTGTAGTTGTAGCTATTACATAAACTTAGTAAGGACTCACATGATTAACTACTATCAACAAAACTCAACCTCCATTAATATATATATATATATATATATATATATATATATATATATATATAAAGTGGTGAACTAAAAACGAACTTTAAGGAAAGGTAAAACCTATTGTGAAAAGTATACAGCTCAATATCCAGGATAGAGCAGATAGATATGTAGAAGGATGAAAAGGAATTAGAAAAGCAAAAGTCAAATCGTATTTCTATTCAGTTGCTCAGAGCAAGGTATATTCCGCAAAAAGGCAATTTATTCAAGTTAAATTTTTCCTTAAGCCAGGCTTTTCAAAGATACCATATTATCATCAGAGGAAATCGCTGGGATAGATAAGTTGGCAAAGGCCAAGATTTAAAATTTGAAAAAGTAAAATAAAAATTGTAGGGAAAAAACACAAGGCTAAACTCTGCCCGAATGCAAGCAAATATCCGATTGCAAAAAAGTACCTTGCTCTGAGCAACTGAATAGAAATACGATTTGACTTTTGAGTTTCTAATTCCTTTTAATCCTTCTACATATATATATATATATATATATATATATATATATATATATATATATATATATGTATATATATATATATAAATATACATATACATATATATATATATATATATAGTAAGCTATGAAAATATATTTATGGCAATAAAGCTACAAAGAGGATCCCGCGTTTCATCTCCGGAGGGAATCTTCAGGCTAAAATGCATGGAGTTATTGTTGACAGGTGTGTTTTTATATACACGGCTAGCTATTTAACCAATCAGATTCTTTGCTGTTCTCTCAGCCAATCGTTGGGCTTCCCACGAACAAAGGTCTGTTATGTGTTACTTCCTATATCCTGTTCTATTGTTCTGTTTTCTATAGATTGACCAGTATCCTGTTTCTTTGTCGTGCCAATATAATGGGTGAATTTATGTTTACATGGTTGTTCCGTGTATTTCTTATTTCACGTTCCAATTTTTAAATTGTTAGGTTTTTATTTAGTTTAGCTTTTTTTTAATTTTTTTTTTACTTATTTGTTTATTTATTTATTTATATATGTATTGTAAGCCTAAGGTAAATTTATTTCTGTGTAGGCAGCTGTTTGCTATGCCACTTCTACAGTTTAATAGATTTCGAGAGTCTTTAAAGTTTAGGACTTCAAATTTGTCATTCAGACATAATCTACACGGATCCTCTAAATTTCTACATGTACTGGCCTGTCGTATTATTTTCAATTCAATTATTGGTGAGCGTTCATTTTCTGTGAGCTCTCAATAGTGGTTTGCTAGTCCTGTTTTAATTCGACGTTGTTTTTAATGTGCATGTGTGGTCGTAATATCTGGTTTTAAAATCCAGGAAGGTCATACCGACGTAGTACTTTTTGTTATTCGGTCTTTCCTTGGCAAATATTGTGGCTTGGTATACAATATTTTTGGTTATACATTTATTTTGTAGTAGACAAAGTGTACGATTTATGCAGTTACATCTTTTCTCTTCATTGCTAACTTTGTTTCTCTTCTATTCAGGTGGTGACTATTAGTGTTTTGTTTATTTCTATTTGCATTTTTTATATTCTTGTTCTTCTTAGTGTTATGTTTGCTATATTCTTCACTTTCTCATGTAATTTGTTATTTTCTTTTTCCTCTATGCTGTTCTATTTTAATATTTTGTTATTGTGTGCCTTAATTATCAATTCTATGTTTTCGCAGCAGCTGTAGAATAGTTTTACGTTATTTTTATTGAATATTTCATGTAGGGGATTGGTTACGGATAAGTGTTTTTCAATCAGATTTAGGAATTTTTTGCCAGTTTAGTTTTTAGCATCTGGTTATAGGGTGGTGTATAGTAGATTGTATTTCTTTTTCTTTTCTTTTTAATTTTGTTGTAATTATAAGTGTCCTGTTTTTTATATTTAATTGCAGTATCATGGTAACCATTATTTTCTAGAACTGTATTGTAAATGTTGCTTGATTTTTTATAACACTTTCGTTGCTAGAATTATTGATAAGCCTACATTCGATAGAATTCGGAATATGTTTTATGATTGATGGGGGGTGATTAGACTTTGAGCTTACGTATATTGGATTGGCGTTATCTTTTATGTATGGTTCGTAAGTATTTATATTTAGGTTTAGCGTGACATCTAGAAAGTGAGTTGTTTTTATGTTAGCCAGTACTTCTACTTTTAGACCTAGTCTTTTCATTTCGTTATGTATAATTTTTATGAAGTTTTCTCCTTTGACTTTGTTGGAATCTCTTATTGTCGCTAATCCAGCATCTCTATGAAGCCCGATCTCTGTATTATCAAATATATTTGTGAGTGTATATAAAACAAATAACCCCACAAGATCTAATTCCTCCGCAGAGTCAAGGGCACCCATGGCCAAATCAAAAGAGTTTGCCATATTTGTTTTTATCCATTTGTCATCGTTATTGATTAAAACCGATCTCCTACATTTTTAATGATGTGGATTTCATCCTTGGATATATCGGTATACATCTCGGCAAATTCTATGGCGATGTTGAAGAGTTCTTCTGTAATAGACGGATAGAAGTCCACTATATCGAATTGTAGAGAAGGAACATTTGTTCTTATTTTCGATATTGTTAAACCAAGCGATTGCTTCGGCAGTATCCGCCTATTGGTTTAATTCTAGGTCTTTTTTATTTGTTTATTGATTCTAGACATAATTATTTTGCTGATTCTTCATATTGCTGGTACAACATTAATTGGTAGGATTAATTAAGCGAGTGCTAGTGTTATTGTTAAAGTTACTTTTGTGGTCTTTAAATGAGATATAGGCTTCCTTAGGTTTTAATGTACTGACTTTGTCGCTAATTTTTAGTTTATCGGTGATTTGTTTACTTACTTTAATTATATATATGTAATTACGCTCGCTTCTATCTAGTTTTTTGTAGTGTTTTCTGTTATTAGTTTGTTATACTTTTGTGTATCTATTTATTAAAAATTCCTTGTTTTGTCCGCTCTTACGAAGATTTTGTTAGAGTTGTTTATGTTTTAACGATGGTGTGTAATTGTTTTTGAAATTATGATGTTGTTTGTTAACTTCTAAATTTTAATTACATTTAAAAGCTCATTTTCAAAGCTAGTCATGAGATCCATTGGTTTAGTGTTTTTTAGGCTTTTGACTCTGTAGGATTCTTTTGTATTTAGGTGTATATCTTTATTGTTAAGGAAGAAGTGTGCTCGCCATCGCATTCGGCGTATTGGTTCGTCCGTTTTTAAAATTGATTTAACAATGTATCCATGTTTGCTAGGTGTTTTAGATATTCTTAAGTGATGTTTCTAAGTTAACTTTTTCCATATTATTTTTCAGAGGTGAAATAAATTTTAGTGAAAGTGCCCAACTCCTTGAGGAGCTAAATATTACAATTTCATGTATCCAAATAACATTTTATGAGGAAATATACTTTTATTTTATGTATCAATTTTTAGTATTTACTTCAACAGTGCTGGATACGTGAGATGAACTAGGTAGTAAGCTATGAAAATATATTCATGGCAGGATTTAAAAATTATATCTCCTTATAAAATTTTAGGTGGATACATGAAATAGTAATATATATATATATATATATATATATATATATATATATATATATATATATAGTGTGTAGATTTCAATTTTGTGTAGAGAATTTGAATAACAGAGCTCAATGTAATTTGAACAGAGCAAAACAGAATTATAAAAAGAAAAACTATACACACATTAAGGTTGTCCACATAATAACTTATTTCGACCCCTTTAATTAGGTCTCCTCAGATGTATAGACAACCATGTCAAAAAAACGAATAATGAGAGAAATTGATCGTCTTAAAAAGATAAATTCACCTTTGTGATTGGTCTATGTAAAAAGGAGGTAAATGTTAAAATAATCGAGGAGGGGTGACAGAAGTAAGATTAATTTTATTTAATATATGCAGAAATATAAAAATATAAAAATATATATAAAAGAATTCTTTTTAACTATTTAAACAAATAAATCATCTCATTTAAAATTTCGAATGTGAGCTTTTATGGGTAAAAATATATGATGAAATATTCGAGCGTTCACAATTAAAAACTACGTTTAATTATTTACGATTAAAAATTAGAAGATGAAAATGTAGGACGAAGATTTCGGTTTAGATTAGAACATATTAAAAATGTAAGTTGTATAGCGTCAAGATTCGAGATGATTTACACTATGGAATTAAAGTTTAGCGACAATTTAAAAACGGTTTATTTACAAAATTAGTTAAGATTCGGGCGTTCACGATTAATTATTTATGATTAGAAATAAAAAGACGAAAATTCAGGACGAAGATTTCGATTTATATAGGAAATTATAAGAAAACTTAATTGGTTATAACGTCAATACGGAATTAAAGTTTGGCGACATTTAAGCACGATTAATTTACAAACTAGAGTTTTACTAAAAAAAAAAAAAAAAAAAAAAAAAAAGTTACTAATTTGTTAACATTTACCTTTACAGTTATAACTCTTATTGTAACTATACTTAAAAAGAATTGTTATTTTCAAAGAACTTTAAAACGTTCTGTTGATTTTAAACCTGTGCCTGTGTCTACATTTAGCCATCAGTTCGTCTCGTCTATTTAAAATGTTCTTATCTTCATATTTTAGTATTCTAATTTTTTCCTCTAGGCACAAATTGCATCTATGTCTAAATCCTTTAGGAGTGTTCGAATGACATAGTATGGACCACGAAATAGTTGGTGATAATTTGTTATTTTTTAAAAACCACCAGTGTTTGGCTAATTCCGTCTTATTAGTGACGTTCGGGTTTAAAAATGAGTGTTTGTGTACGTAGAATCTTTGTTTCCAACTCCCGGCGGATATTCCTATGTATACTTTTTTATTGTTAGTATTTTCTTTAGGATAAATCGTAGCCTTATATACAACGCTTTCGACGTTACAGTTACCTTTGAGGGGGCAGTTATTTTTAATTTGACAATTACATTTTTCCCCCCTTTTTAGTTTTCTTACTCGGTGTGCTCAATATTTTTTTGTTATGTGTATTAATAATGTTCTCCATATTTTTGGTGCAAGAATAACTAATTTTCACCGTTTTCCTATTGAAAATTTTGCTTAAAGGATTAGTCGTTTTAAAATGTTTATCTATTAGGTTTAAAAATATTCTCCCGATATTAAGACTAGAAAGCTGGCAATATGGTGGGTTGAACCAAATAATTTTGCGTCCTCTGTTTTTGGGTTTATTTTTCTTTATATTTTCCGTATATATTAGTTTTTCGTTGTACCCACTATTACTTAATGCGTTATCGTATATGTGTTTGCTAGTCTCAAAGATATTTTTATTTGATGAGAGTTTGTTAATTCTGGTGTTAATAGTTGTAGGAATTTGTTTTATAATACATTTGGGGTGATTGGATTTAGTGTTAATGTATAATGGGGTATGATTATCTTTATGGAAAGGTTGAAAAGTTCCCTCGTTTAAGTTTAGCGTAATGTCTAGGAAATTTACCTCGTTGCAATTGGGGGTCACTTCAATCTTCAAACCTAAATATTTAAAAGCCTTATTTAGTTTTTTATGCATCCTAGATATTAGAGGACCGTTGCTATTAGGTACGATGATCAGTCCGTCATCTCTATATAGGCCAATTGTGTTGGGGGTTACAATTCGACTGATTATATATATTATATATATTCCCACCAAATCTGCTATTTGAGCTGAATCAAAGGACCCCATCGGGACATCAAAGTCTGTAATATCTTTTTTAATCCAATTATCCCCATCGTTTGCCAAAATGGACCTCCGACAGGCCAAAATAATGTTGATTTGTTCGTCTGAAATGTCAACGAAATTTTTGGCATAGTTTATGCTGTTAATTAGCAATTCCTTCGAAATGGAAGGGTAAAACTCCATTATATCGAATTGGATAAAAGAGGCTCTTTTTTATGTTCTATTTCCCTAAACCATTTAATTGTGTCAGCAGAATCTTTCCATAGATTGAACTGTGTCG
>OY744532.1:103592082-103684582 GCA_963556195.1 Sepiola atlantica | reverse complement strand
ACAGTATATGCCCACGCGGTCACGAGAAATCTCCACATACAGTAATTGAAATTAACGTACACTTAGCCGAGGTGCGGGGACAGGCGTCATTGTTATCGAAGGTGTTTTACGCTATTGGTGTTTTGTTATCTTTAAGTTTCCAACAACGTTCGTTGAACACTCTCTAAATAGTCCACTATCTGTGCCTGCTTTGAATAAATAGGATTTAAACCATCTTTCTTTACGTGGTAATTTCTCGTAGCCATTTTGTTATAGCGCTTGTTTGATTCTGTAATTGGGTTTGAAGCTTGCGACTGTCTAGAATTATCATCTTCTGCACTGATGATAGCAGAATATTCAAAGGTATGTAGGTAAAAAAGGTAATACTTTCTTATAAATATATATATTTATATATATATATATATATATATATATATATATATATATATATATATATTATAGTTATTAAGAGAAATGTGTTTGATCTGTACGGCTAACCACGGATAAAGCATTGATCCTGAAGTTCGAAGTCTGGATCTTCATCATTACTGAAGTGTAAGCCCAACGCTCTGGCTATATCGACCAACACATGCTTGTTGCTAGACTTAACTCTTTTAAAAACATTTATTTGTATCCCTGTCTATTTGCTATATCGATAACATTAGAAGATTTACATAATTTAAGCTAAAAGTCTTGCTGATTAGCTTAAGTGTACACCGTCATTTCACTGGGGTCACATCTACTAGACCTACACTTATAGCTAACTTTTCGGCAATTATATATATTTAAGTTATTTATAAAAAATATATATTTAGTCATATACTGCTTATAATTTCGGAAATACTTTTTTATATTATTGGCTTGAGAGGCTAAATACGATGATTGCATTTACTCATTTTTCTATTGGAAAACAACATTAGCAATGATGTTTTTAAGCAAAACTACTTCGTTTTGAACTCGTGATGAATACTTTTTACATCTACGTTTTGTGTATCATATCAAGGGTCACTAAGTTTTAAAATCTTTATGTAATATCATTATGTATTTATTTATTTTAATTTATGAAACATATACCTAGGTAAATAAAATAAGTTCTACTTACGTTCGATTTGAACCTGTTTATACCTATCGTAACACCTACTGCTTATGTCATATTAAAACTCTGCCTATTTATTTTTTCTCAAGCTTTCACATTTTTATTTGCGTCAAAACAGAAAAACTCTAAAAACACTATAGCATTTAAAAGCATATATATAGTCTTGGAAGTTTCTCAACCATTAAAATTATATTTAAAAAAAAACTATATTAAAAAAACAAAAAAAAACTTAAGTCCCAAGTGGTTCAGTGGAAAATCACTTATGTAAGCTAATTTAACTTTTTCTGTTATTATATTAGTTTGCTTCTAACATTATTTAAGGGATCATAAGTTGTTTACCATGAAAAACTGTTATTGTGTCTGTCTCTATCGGTACTCGTTTTTAATCGTTAATCCCCCAGCAAAACATTGTATTTTGAAGCAAAATCTTCTCACTGAAGTTTTAGCTTTGTTTTTTTGTTATATAATTCACGTAAAAAGCTGAGTGTATACGAAACTGAAACACTTAACGATGAAACAGAAAAACCAGCTATTAACAAGATTAACTATACAATTAGTACTAATATACTCAAATGCCTATAAATATGAATTTGAATAAAAAACAGTCCTTTATTTCCCCGCCTAAATAGAATATATATTCACTCCTAGGTCTATGCCTGGTTAACATTGCTCCACTGACGATGGACCTGGAAGGGTCCGAAAGCGCTTTGGGAAGCTATGGCAATTTTATCAGCCAGTTACCGTCTGAAACTAAGAACCTAATCAGAAAAACGGAAAGGATCCTAGAAAAAATAACCAGACACAAGATGTCCGTTATTTTTAGTGATACTTGTATATATATATGTATATATATATATATATATATATATATATATATATATATATATATATATATATATATATATATATTTGTATATATATATGTATTTATGTATTTATATATATATATATATATATATATATATATATATATATATCGGTACTAGCAGTTTCTTAGATAAGTCGGTAAGGCACCAACCGCAAGAAACTGGGTATCCGTTTTCAAATCTCGCTACATCTAGCCACACTATTGTATAGAGACCATGCAACATGTGTTTATTGATAAGAGTACTTTATACATCTATATGCTAGCAAATGGGTGCATCATTCTGGTGGTAGATACGGTTATTTCCGGCTTAGAGTTAAATAAATACACTATTTTGTAGAGAGAGTGTGTGTGTATGTGTGTGTGTGTGTGTGTGCGGTTGGTTATGGTTTATTTAGTGCTTGTGTATATCTATATGCATAAACACATGTATGAAAATAATGTTCATGAGAAGGAGTGGAATTTCTGCTACAGTAAAACTATTAACTTGAAATTGGAAGCTATGAAATAGATCAATCTTGGAGAAAGTGTGTACTGAGTTGGAATCAGAAATCGATTCCTGGAAACGAAACAATACACCTAAGTTTGAATTTACAAACCTGGCTTGATTTATTTCTCGGTTATCAAGAAACTTTAAATCACTTCACGAAATATTCGCATGCCGTTATTTTTATGCCTTCTCCCCGATAATATGACGTTGAATAAGTTTTAACCGAAAAAAGCATCGTGAAATTTGATATGTACAGCAAACGCAAGCCCATGATTACAGCCAGTTCTTATTTGTCCTATCTGTGGTTTACTGAACGCAAGCATGGTTTATATTTCTCTTTTTATATATTATACAGCTTATTTTATATCTAAATCCTGAATCCGTATAAAATGGCCCTTTTTATTTTGTTGGTGCAAAGAATACAATCGATTATTTGCATTGTTTCTATGCAGATGATTGTCATCATCGGTGCTGTTTATTTTCGGATTGCGTTACGAACAATCCGGTATACGGTTTACTTAAGATCTATCGCTCATCCGGGTGCAGTGTTATTGGTTATTCAATGGTTGTGATATTGTTCCAAGTAGATGTACTTACATCTGATTAACTGGTAATTGTTACAACAATTTTCAACAATGAAATTGAATGAAATATCGCATTTGAGCATTCATTTGGATCCCTATTTTGACTTATCTTAAACGGCCTAGCCTGCATTAAGGGGGCTATAAACAACACTATTATAATTCTTATCCCCATATATATATATATATATATATATATATATATATATATATATATAATATATATATATATATATATATATACATACATACTAGAAAAATACCGCTCGAAGAAGGTAACCTTTATTTCCTTGCACCAGTTGTATGTCCCCATACAAAGATTAAAATACATAAAGTATGATACTTAAATTTATTATAGAATGTTTATTCAGAGTTTGATAAAAATATAGTACATGCTTTTGAGTCCAGAAAATATATTAAGTTTAACTCTATAGCTAATGGGTTCTTCATAAGAAATTGAAATTCATTAAATCATTATTAATTGGTGCCGAAGGACTATATATAGAAACTTTTCAAAATACTCCAGAAAAATGTAAATCTGGGAAACATCAATTCATTGATGGTCAATGCATTTATTTAAATTCAACAAAATTCGCAGGTATCTGAATTCTTACGAAATATGTCCTTTCAATAAGCCATAGTGGAATAAAACTAAATTAAACTAAATAGGTACCCCCTTACGCCTTGCAGCTGTTCTCAAACTCATAGTAGTCGGTTAAGTAGTTTAGGAGTGTATCCTGTACATTAAACTATATACACATATACACATACTTAACTTTATATGAATATAAATTCTTCAGACGGGCTCATCTTTTTTTCATTCATTTCGTTGGTAAGACTCCTTCGAACATTCAGGTTTTAATTTAATGCTTCTATTGGCAGTATTATTGAATTTTTAGTTTGAACTAGTATATAGAAAAGTCAGATACGCATACAATATAATAACAACATGTCATGTAATATTGCCGTATTTTCAAAGGTAGATCCAAATATCAATCCGTCTGATATATCGATCCTTGATTCAGACTTGCCTTTGGTTTTATTTCTTACTTCATTCGCACGAATATATTTTATTCCTCATCATGTTTCTAAATAGTTATTCTTAACTCTTAGAGTAGACCTATCTTACGTTACTCACTGATCATTCTTGTACTTTAGAAGTACGTAATAATGTAATGCGTTATTTCAATTAAATTCTTCAAAACTAAATATTAAAAAAACAAGTTGATCTTCTTAAACGCTGAGAAAATGTTCCCACATTGATACTATATTATTATTTGTTCTTTGCTATTAATCAATTAACTTCAAATATTCGAACACATTTTTAAAAAGTTTTTTCTGTTTCACTAATTAATTTGATTACGAAATTCAAATGACACAAAACTAATTCATGTTTATTCGGTAACATTCAGTCATGTTTATACTCCCGGCGAACGCCAGGTACCTCTAGATAGTTAAAAAAAAAAAAGAGAAACATATATACTTAACTTGCGTCCATTTTACATCACCGTTTAGCAAGAAATGTGATATTTCAGTCTTAGGACTACCAAACCAACGTTAGTACGATATCAGTCATAAGCGTGAATATCCAGAGTAAGCGCTATTTAAAGCGCAAGCCTTATAGACAACCATCCAAACATCACCTTTTTATGTTACAGTGCTTATAAGCTAGAATGCGTTTTATGTTCCTGTGACAATGAAGGGGAACACTGACCAGCAGGAACAAAAATGAAGTGCTTCGCATGTCGTGTCTGCAGAGTAAACAAAGTGTTTCTTTTAATAAGTGCAAACTTTTATAGTGGAGTCTAATTTGCATATGTGGAGATCAGCTGAAATAAATGAAGAGGAAAGGTGGGAAGAAGAGAAATCTATTTTCATTGTGCAGTGAAGATGGCAGAAAGAAAGTGGTGACACTAGAAAATGGGTTGGAAGTTGGATTTCCGTTCAAACTTTTTAAATTTATTTTCTCGCACGGTTAGGTAACAATTACCGCATTATTTAGAAGAGAGTGATAATTTGCTTTATTTTTATTATTTGGACTACAATTTTTATTTATGTTATTTTCATAGCGGTTCGGTTGATGTAACTTACGACTTTCTTCAATTGTTTCCTGTCGGACTCGGGAATCTTTATGTCGAATTCGCTTATCTGTACAAACTTTCGAACGGAGCTTTTCATTTAATCCAGCAGCTTGGACTGCTCTCGTTCAGTCACATGGACATGTATCGCAAGGCTAAATAATAATCAGTTCGAGGCGACAACCGTGTTGAGGTTAAAGGTTCAATCTTTATTACATAAATACTCATAATACAATTTCCAAACAACTTTAGACTTCTATCTGATCAGGGCAGTCTAGCCCCGTGAATATTATAAATAGTTGCGTTCAGAGTTCGACATACAGATTCCCGAGTCCGAGATACATATTCTCGAGTTCGACAAGCTGCACCAAAGAGACAGTGCTTCAGCCAATGAAAATTCAGGCTCTCTCTCGTTGTAAGAGTAACATCTATGATGAGAACCATCGTCAAAATAATCGACAGAATCCACATCAAAATGTGTATATACAACGAGCATGTTTAGCAATACAAATGCTATTAACATTTGAAGCATGATAGACCAACACAGATTTTATTGTAAAACTAAGGAATATTGAGTGAAGATAATGATATTCAAAACTTCGACGTTAGAATCGATCCGATAGACAGGGACTCTTTAAGAGGTGCTAGGACGCGTATGTCACAAGATGGGAGCATTTACAATGCACGTCTAGGGATGAAGACGCTATTTCAATCATGAACGTAATAGAAATGCGAACATCGTATGCCAAGTGTAAACAGCAATTAGTGATAAAAATTATTTTTAAAACTTAATCTTCACAGATCAAACGAGAGACAGATTTGTTGGGCCATACCTTAAATAAAATGCGCCCGCCCAATCAACGCATTTAGTGATTAACATGAGATTTCGAGCTAAAAGCTGACCTACTGATATACAGACAGTACGCCGCAGTCTGCTTTAAATGTTCAAAGACGCATCGCAAACGTTATTTTCTTTCATAATATGCCAGTAGCAAAATTTCCCCGTATAGAGACTAATTGAATTATTTTAATATAAATGTATTTATAACTCAATATGTAATAAAAATTGCAATATTTATATCGAAAATAATCTATTATCATTTAACGCAAAATGGCGATTCTATTTAAGTTAACTGATATCAAAATTAGTCTAAGTAAGCAAAAACTAGTTGAAAAAGTCAGTCTGAGTGTTAGATAGTAAGGGTCTTGGCCCAGACATCAAATCGTAAGTGGCATAGTTAAACTTACCGATTAGTGTATACATATTCTATACACAGGTGTTCTCGTTGTTAACGTAGGTCCTTGTTTGTTTGTAGATCAATACCACTCTGACGTTGATGTTAGTTTACAAGATAAGTTTATTTACAAATAAGGACAGCGTACTTGTAGACGCGTGCGAAACAAAGCAAGACTAACACAAACACACACACACACATATATATATATATATATATATATATATATATATATATATATATATATATATATATATATATATATATATATATATATATATCAAGGCAGGCGCGAGAGCGCTCTATCCCGTAAGAAACTCACGAATGGCCTATGCTGGAAATTTCATTTCTTTGATCAATCATAACTCAAAAACCAATGAACCAAATTAGTTAAAACTTTGCATAATTTTTTTTTTATTTAATAGCTTCTATAAGTGTGTAGAATTTCCGTTTCATTAGTCAAGACAACCCAGAGATTCAGAAAGTTCAATCATGAATAACGTTATCTGTGTGTACGTACGTACGTACGTACATACGTATGTGTCCCCCTGTATCTCATCAACTATTTGATGGATTCAGCTGATTTTTGGCAGATAAAGGTTCTAGGGTCTAGTTGATGGCATTTTAATTTCAGTTTGCCATATACCTTAGTTTTCCAGAGAATTCCAAAACACCTTATGAGAAGGCATTGTATTGAGGCATAGCCTTTACAAAAGTAGTGACATTCCATGATAAATGCCAGTATACTGAAATCATATGCCCTTAACAGGGTTAAGATGAACATTCATATACACTAAATGTACAAAAGCAAGGAAATTCCCAAATTGTTACACTTTTATTGCCATTAAGGGTATGACTACATATCAACCAAACCATTTCATTATCACATTACTACAGTATAAATCTCTATGCATGAGTGGATGAAGTGTGTGGGTGGTGCGCTGAAGAAAAATTCCTACCAGTAAAATGCATAGCCGTGTTGGGCTCGCATATCCTTAATGAGAATAAAAGTGTAAAAATGTCGGAAATTTCCTTGCTTTTGCAAATTTAGTGTATATGAATTTTCATCTTAACCCTATTAAGGGCATATGATTCCAGTATACTGGCATTTTCCATGGAATATATATATATATATATATATATATATATATATATATATATATATATATATATATATATATATATATATATATAGATAGATAGATACATACACACATTTATTGTATTGTTACGCCTAGATACCTTGTACGCGACCACCTCCATTTCCGGGGCAGGGCTACATCGGCTAAAGTTGTCAGCCAAAAGGAGAAGAAAACCTCCCTGACGGAAGTCACTTGATTTTGTTGACAGCTTTTCAATTTTTACGAAGCCATGTTCAACAGAATTTACAATCACTAACAGAGTTTAAGTGTTTATAACCTCAATAATGAAGACGATATGTGATTAATACATCTATTTGTCTCAAACATTGAACATAACAGTTTAATCCTGCATGAAAATAGTTTATATTTATCTGGCTTGGACATATTCAAGATTAGTCATCAAGTCGTTATTTCTGGCTATCTATAAAGTAATAAACCCCTATCACCTTATCAAGAAAAAAACAATGAACATTTTATTCACTGTTCATCAACATGTGGTCATTTTTTTAAATTGTGGCTTTAATTAAAACTCGGAATATGTCTACTTGAAATAAAAATCATCAACATATATGTGGTCATTTTTTTAAATTGTGGCTTTAATTAAAACTCGGTATATGTCTACTTGAAATAAAAATCATCAACATATATGTGGTCGTTTTTTTAAATTGTGGCTTTAATTAAAACTCGGTATATGTCTACTTGAAATAAAAATCATCAACATATATGTGGTCATTTTTTTAAATTGTGGCTTTAATTAAAACTCGGTATATGTTTACTTGAGATAAAAATCATCAACATATATGTGGTCATTTTTTTAAAATTGTGGATTTAATTAAAACTCGGTATATGTTTACTTGAAGGAAAAAAATATTTCTATCGCAGTGATGTGATTTGAGATAAAATTGCACGAACGTATTTCAAAGAAAAAAAGTATAACTCTAATACTTATTAATAATTGAATAAACTTAAAATGTTAAATACATATTATTTACATAATTACACTATTACGCTGTTACTTTATGAATGTTATAATCTGCAGGGAGGCAGTCCGGTTTCAATGAGTTCCAGTTCTTGACAAATTGCTTCTAGTTCTTCGTGGCCTGACTGATCGCGTGACTACTTCATGCGACTAAGTAAAATAAAGCACCTTTAAAAATTCGTGTTGTTCGAATTTAAAAAGATCAAATAAATAAATATTTATTTGGTTTCTGTGGTTATAATCGGTGTGGGTTGTCTTAAACGGTTCATCAGCGACGAAAACGACACATGTCCCGATTATATCGCCACAAAACGACAAAAAATGGATACGTAACAATAATCAGCGACGATCAGATTAGTATTTGCATATAAATGAACTGCCGAAGCATGTTTCAAAATCTCAGCATCAAAATAAGATGGGGATGACGTTATACAAATATAGGCTAAATATATATTCCATAATCCCAGCGGGACTGTAACTTAAGGGGATTATTTTCAACTAATTGCACAGTATAACATAGATGCCTTTTCATACATTTTATTATAACAGAACTAAGTCACATACAATAGAGAAAAGTCTTTGTTATACATTTTTCTATGCTGTATATGCTTTATTAAAATACATTATGATATAGCAAAACATTTTTAAACCAGTAATATGCGGCATAATCGGTTTGCATGTTCAGCTGTTAATCAGAAGAATTGTCGTTCTTGTCGAAACGCAAGCAATTGTTTTTATAATCTTCATATAATGAAATGAGTATTTAATGTGTGTATTATGGGAACATACGTGTATACATTTATAACATTCATATCAGTTTAAATAAGTGTATAATGTTCTACAGTATCTAATAACAAAATTGAAATGTTCCTTCAATTAACATCTGTGTCAACCGAGACATTTATCGGTTACATCTATAAAATAACTGAAATATGTTAGAACAGAAATAAACGGGATTATTTATAAATGAATGTTCCTTGTTTTAGAAAAGAATATTTCAGCGAATAATGTGTAAACGTTTTAATAATTATTGTATATGGTATTTAAAGATTTAGAATAACATACAAACAAATTCGTTCGATTCTTTAAAGCCATTTCCTTTTTAATTAGCTTTCTGTAGGAAACACAGCGTTAATAAGTAGTTTTTTAAAGATTTTAACATTTTCGCCAACCTGATCTATAAACTGGCAAAATAGCAGAGGGCATTATTTCTGTAAAAGATCAAACATTAAATACAAACTTACTATTTGTTACTTATAAAATGCACTTTTCTTTAAAGCACCACATGGCTAACAGTTTTCGATTACTTTGACTTTTTTGTGAAATGTAATTTTATCATTTTCACAAGGCAAACACTGTAAATATGACTATATTTGCAATTATTTTCTCTTCAAAACCTTTTGAGCAGCAATATATTAGGTGGCTTAACAAATTCGTTCGTTTTTTGTAAGGAAGGAGAGACCCACACATCAAGTTTAGAAACAAAAACGAGTTCATGCAAATCATTACACACTATCGAGTTGGTAACTTTAGAATGTCTTCGATTTGTCTGATTGTCAAACGGTTACTTGTGCACTTGATCAGTGTCGATGACCTTTAGCTGGCCAGAGCGAAGAGCATCTCTCACTAAAAAATCTCATTTTCAGAATCAAGCAAACCATTTCTTGTACACCTATTTTGTAACAGCATACTTCTGATCAACATGGCATATATTTATGCAGGTGTTTGTAGGTTTTTTTTTCTATAGTGAAAAAGCATAATATATCGGTAGTGCTCTGATTGATATTCCATTTTAAGATCTGAAATACAAGCAAATATGGTACAATCTTCTGCGCAAACGCTTATTATACAGTGGCGTCGACATACTCGCTAGACAAAATATAGGAAGTGTAGAATAGAACTATATAACAACATGTAGTAAGCCAGAAAAAATGACATTAAAAAAACGAACAGACTTGTTGGCCAACCCAATAAATTCACACGGGCAACAACTAGTATTTTATAAGACTTCAATTTTTAACGGTAAAATACATTTGGTTGAGTGTTCTTTATTGCGTATCAGTCTGCGCGTTTGGTTGCTAACCAAAGAGTAGGTTGTATAGGTCATATAATTTGGCACTTTATGTATACTTTATTAAAATAATAGTAAGAATCTTAGGTCTTCGACCGTTGGTTTATACATGAATGTTTTAGGCGCTGGAAGACGGGTGATTGACGTAAATAAAGGACGAATAATGCGAGACGGTGTTAGTTGAATGGTGTGATGTTTATAATTTAATGAGTAAGAAAATAGAGCAGCGACACAAAAGAGAAGAGATAAAAAGTGTGGCGAGAGAGAAAGAGGAGAAATCGAATGATGCGACAGAAATGTGAGGGAGAGGGAAGAGAGAGAGAGAGAGAGAGAGAGAGAGAGGAGAGAAGAGAATACTAGAGAAGGTTGACATGTGTACAAGGTAGATACTAAATGACAGGGGCTAGAAGAAAGAGAAAAGTAGATAAATGAAGACCGAAAGGAAATGTATTATGACATAACGATGTATTCTGAAATCCTGTGAAAATTAAATATATCAAATTGCAGTTTGTCTAGTAGTTCTATTACCGTTGCTTGAAACATGGGTACTACTAAAGTTGTCTTACCTGTGTTAACCAATTTCATGTTTCTATCAATCTATTTATCTAATGGACAATTGCCCCAACATTCCTGTAGTAATTTATACAAGTTGGGTCGTTATTAACTTACTTAGTCAGCTTATTAACTTCTATAGCCGTCGTAAAGAATACCTGTTCAAATGAAGTTAGTATTGAAAATAAATAACGCGACATTAAATGACATCGTACACAATAAACATAGGCAGTCAACACTATTCATATTTTGCATGTCCTTTTGCATGTCCTTTTGCATGTCCTTTTGATAATGCACAATAACAGTGTGTAGTCGATCTCATCTTTTTTTCTATATAGACAAGTAGATAGAATATATATATATATATATATATATATATATATAAAACCTTCCTTGTGCCGGCAGAAGGAATTTGTAAGATCGCTGAATCTCTTTGGGGAACTTTGACCTCTTTCCCAATTTTTTATTTTTATTTTTTTTTATTTATTTATTTATTTTTTTTTATCCCCTAACGTAGTGCCTTTTAATCGACTTTTAATCGAAATCATTAAATTGAATTTTAATCGCTTAACGATAATTTTGGCACACTCAATTTCCCCATTTTGCTTTTTCTTTCGACGTTATTATTAATTAAAACTATCGATTTTCTCCTGACGAGATGATAGTCGAAAGGGCCTTAGAGAGATTTCCGCGTATTCTTTTTAAATCTATTTATATATATATATATATATATATATATATATATATATATATATATATATATAGTTTCCAATATTTGCCTCATAGTTGTACCATGTTTCCCTTACATTGGTTGAGCTCTCTTTTATAAGACTAGTAAGTGAACCTTGGGTTTACTTTCGGAAGCCTCATAAATCCCGCTTCCCTTATTTACTCCTTTAGCCATCCCATTCCATGAACGATGTTTCTGATGTCATAAACATCTTCTCATTCAACACGGCAATATATTTGCTCACATCGCTATGGGTACTCATCAGTTAATTGCAAGTAAGAAAATCGCTATACCGAACCAAACTTCTTATTGATCTAATCGTAATTTGTGTGGGAATATTATTTCCATCAATTACATAAATAACTGTGTATCCAATCGTGACAGAAAATATAGAAGAAGTGAATTAGATTAAAAGTGGTGACTTTCTTGTAGAGACAACATATAGTTAGTTGTTTTAAATTAAAGCAACTAACTATATGCTTGAAATAGCTGTCCCGATACTTTTAATATATAATATATATATATATATATATATATATATATATATATATATATATATATATTCATATATATGCATATATATATGTATATATGTATATATATGTATATATATATATATGTATGTATACATATACGTATATATATGTGTATATTAATCTATATGTATATATATGTATATGTATCTATTTATCTATCTATCTATATATCTATCCATATATATGTGTGTGTATATATATATGTATATCTATCTATATATATGTATATATTTCTATATATATACATATATCTGTATATATCTATATATCTCAATATTTTTATATACATATATATATATATATATGTATATAGATATATATATATATACATATATAACTATAAACATATATATATATATATATATATATATATATATATGTATATAATATTAGACTTACACCTTCTATATTTCAGAATTATCATTGAATTATCATTGACAATCTTTACTGGTAAGTATGTAAACTAATCATCATTTATAGATCACGTAAACATAGTTTATAGTCAGCTTTGTTCAGGCGGTAAATCAGTTGGGTCTATCGTCTGCATAAGAACGATAATTTGGTGCAAGTAACTTGTCGACTAAGAGAGCGTGATATAGTGCTTTTTTATTTGACTAGGGTTCGGAGTAACATAAGGAGTATATATATATATATATATATATATATATATATATATATATATATATATCCATACCTCTATTTATTTTACCATGCTTTTAACTAATTCTGTTTTAACCCTTTTTAAATCCCTAGAAACCCTAACTAGTAACTACAATTTAATTTGCTTTTAGCCGCCTTACTTGTTATCTCTGAAATGTTAGAAGCTTACTCATTGGAATTCTATTTTTAGAATCGGCAATCTCTATACTCCCTTCCCGCTTCAGATTAATCCCACCCTCAAAAACCTATATCCTAACCGTGACTATATCGCCCGCCCACACTCTCAACCTCCCTGTCACTTTAACTTCATCCCCTTATCCAACCCTTTTCTCTTTTTTCTTTTTTCTTCCTTTTTATTTCTTCCCAACTTATACAGCGGCTATTTAAACAGTTCCGAACCTCATCGCCCTTCGCGCTTTAACCCCCCCTCTCCCCCTAACACCAAATTTTAACCGTTTAGTTTTGTTTCATTTGGATTTAAACCTTGAACGAGATGTCATCTGCCTTTTTTGGTCCAGGAAGTATATAAAAAATTGCCAGTCTTTCTCTTTTCAATCCCTTTTAAGTGCGTTTGGATTTACTTGTAATTTTGAGCACTTTCTCCACACTGCTCCTACGCAAAGATTTTTCTTTCACGTTCTACAATTCATCGGACTTCCTTTCAACGGAAATTTACCATCCGGACAAACCGCATATCTTTTTTACGGAACTTCTCTTTTCATTCACTGCGTTCTTTTAATAATAATTAAAAAAAAATAATTTTCATATTTTTCAAATATTTGAAATTTGGTTTTTTCGAAAGCCAACTTATCTATATGTATTTCTCCTCTGATGATAAGATCTCGATCTTTGAAAAGTCTTGGCTTAAGGAAAGAATAATAAACACTAGTTTATTACTGAATACACCTTGTATTGAACAATTGAAATTTGAAATAAATTTGGACAATCGTCGCATTTTTATCACTCTTTTTTCTTCTATCTATATATATATATATATATATATATATATATATATATATATATATATATATATATATATATATATACGTATACATATTTATGTATGTATGTATTATAATAATAATAATAATAATAATAATAATAATAATCTGTACTAGAAAACGAAAAACACAAAATCATATGGAATATGAATGTACAAAGAGACAAACCCATAACAGCAAGAAGACCGGATATGATAATAATCAACAAGAAAGAAAAATCCTGCAAAATCGTAGACTTTGCCGTTCCAGCAGACCACAGAGTGAAGACCAAAGAGACGGAAAAAAGAAGCAAATATACTGAACTTGCCAGAGAATTGAAAGGAATATGGAACATGAAGAAAGTCAGTATAACACCAATAATCATAGGAGCACTAGGAACAGTCCCCAAAAACATGGAGAAAAGACTAGGAGAAATAGGAATCAAAGGGATAACTGAGACCATACAAATGGCAGTAATGATCAAAACAGCTACAATCCTGAGAAATGTCCTCGAATGCAGAAACCAACCCACATAAGCAACGAATTGGAACAAACACATGGAAGCACAAGACAACAGAACCGGGGAAAATACAACCGCACGAGAGAGGCGCAAGCATAGGCTGACGCCACGAAAATTATGGACAGAGGGTCGAGGAGGGAAAGCGCAAACCAGACCTCCACTGGAAGAGCGCAGACAGCTCTGGGACCATGGGGAGGCTTGTTGCCACTCGGGCCCCAGAGGGGACCAATGGCCCTTACCAGCGGGAAATCGGTGGTAGGTGGCTGTTGCGATACCGCAAGATCATCAGCGGTGATGAACGAAAAGAGGTGGAGCATACTGGAAGTCTGAGGAGACTTGTTGTCACTCAGACTCCAGGGAATACCACAGGTTGTTGGCAGTGGGCGATCACTGACGATGACCAGTGTGATAACTCCTAGTGAGTAAATAATAATACAGACAAAGTAAATATCCACAGAATAGTACTCCAAATAATTTAAACTGGGCTTATAAAAAGTGCTCGATATCAAATAGAGCTTTTATATATGATTATTTTTATTTACACAGATACGTACAAAATCTGCGACATTGGCATGTCGATGTTATCGATCAACAGCTGTTATAAACTGAGATCTAACCAAGCAGAGTTAAAATTAGATCTTACCCTTTGATCATATTTAGAATAAAACTTGTGCATTTCTGTGTAAATATAAATAATCATATAAATATATATATATATATATATATATATATATATATATATATATATATATATATATATATATATATATATATATTTATATATATATGTATATATATATATATATTTAAGCTAGAGTGCGTATGATTAAAAAGCATCGGCGACACTTACTATGCTATGATGTACGTTGTAAGATAAATTAATTCACGTAAGTGCTGGGAAATTGACTAAACTCATTTTATGTCACATCATACATTATGCAAGAGTTTTTCTTTCTTCTTTGCTAATCATGAATACTTCGTCTCTGGTTAGAAAATACACATGGGTGAAGTATACAGAAAAATATACTGCGAAATAGTTCCATGCAAATCGCGCTGTCTACACATTGAAAGAGGCGGGATGTAGACATCCAGCAATTAACCAACAGGTCAGGATATAAAATATAAGGTACATACTCGCAAAAACGTTCAATCATCATGAAAATGTCTGTAAAAATATGTTAGGAAATAGACACACACATCTACTAGTGTATACATTCTTTTCTACAATATATAGTTTGTATCAATATATTTATGTGATAAACCCAGGTTGTCGGTAAAGGCTGGACAAAAGGATCTGCGAAAATGTTCATTGTAAATTTCGGAGGTATTGCTGGATAGAATCGGAAAAAAAGGCAAAAGAAATAAATCAGAGAATTATCTTAGAAAAAAATCATAAAATGTATTGTCCCTCTTCGTGAAATATATGATCATTTTAGGAATTTTCTCAAATAAATATTCTACACAACTACGCACACGTGCGATTTACATACTTTGTTGGTTTAAGAAGATTCATGAACACTTCAAGGGAATTCTTGAATTAGATGGTGGACTATATAGAAATGATGAACTATATTTCAGTAGATCAACTAATAGAATATTTCAAAAACTAACCAGGGCTTGCATAACTATTTAAAAACTCTAGATTAGAAATAACGATGTATATTAATAATAAAGTAGTTTACTTCTTGGATTTAACAGTTAGCTTATAAACGACACAAACCCCAATAGTATGTCCATAGAGAATCTAACCACACTAAGTCTATTCTGAATTCAATTGCATGTAATGTTTCTAATATAATTTCAAGCATTTCGTCTAGCAGACAAATATTTGATTTGAATTCTGTATTTTACTCTAATACATTGGAAATTTCGAGTAGTAATAACAATGGTAACATTAGAATATAACCGAATATTATAACCCACAACATGGCAATGACCAAGAAATCGGAGCGTTAATTAAACATTAGTGCAAATAAAATTAAAAATAAGAGTAAAATACAAATTAGACCCATACAGCAGCATAATGTTAGAATAGGTAATAATAACTGTTTGTAAGATTAGGAGACTGGTATGCCTGTACGTCAATCTTATGTGTAGCAAAAAGGTCCTAACTGACAACCCTAGACTTTCCATTAAAGTTATACATGAAAGATTAAATATAATCAATTATTATACAGAAATGCAATCAGACTTTCTTTCTTTACGGTACCTCACTTAGAACAAGCTATATTATTATCATCTAATATATAGAGAATAAGTAAAACCTGACTGCAATTGTTAAGACATAACTATTTGACAATTAGATGATTGTGTACGCATGAACGCGTTATTTGCAAATGTACACTGGAACAAAACATACACCTCGGAAATAGGAGTAATAACAATAATAGTAATTGAACGAAGGATGGTGATAGGCCAACTTTAAGGAACTTTTCTTATAATGAAGCACATAGGGCCTCGCAATACTTTAATCCATTGGGTCCACTGCGAGATCTTTTTAATCCAAGGATATCAAAATATAAATATACATTTAATAATAAATCCTTCTATAGTTGTAATTTGTGTTTATTAGATCTGACGTTCGATCCAACTTTAGATTGTTTGTAGTTAAAAGATTAGAACGTACACAATGATGTCGAATCTTTATCCATAATCAACATGCAAGTTGCTTACTAAACAAAAAGGATGAATTATTTCTCAAAAGGGGATCCATACAAAAAGGTTCAAATATGACCGCATTATGGTTCTATAACCCATAATTAGCCTTCCCCTGCACTATGCTGTGCTCAGAGATACTTATGTACTAGTAGTAGACATTACAACCATTTACAATACTATTACTCGCATCTTGTTGGCGATCATCCCCTTAACTTAAACTGTTTGAAACTAACCTGGTTCTACCGTAATTAATAACTGATACTATTTGATAATTATCATCATATTAAAATAATGTTACTAAAGTATTAATGGATACCCTTATTTTAGTTGATGTCATTCCACGGAACTAATACCAATACATATTGTGTCTGTAATTCTACAAAAATATTTGCTCCATAATTACTATATCAATGCTTGGACACAAACTTAAGCTGAAATTTTAGTATTAATTATGCCCCTTTAGGAATATTACTAATATTTACTTTCCCCTATTATTATTAGTAATCTATATTTTAAAATATTATATTATATTAGTTTATAAGCATACCATTACCATTTATAAAATAATTGTTTCTTTAGATTCATATAATCTCTATTTAATTAACTATTTGTTTCCTGTAACTACTTAAGCTTCTTTTTTTGCATGGCCACCCAGTTATATAGTGACACGTACGTACTCTTTAACTTACTATAGAACATTATGGCCACTGATTCACAGAAGAGTGCACGGTCTTCGGTTAGTGATGCTCCTACGTATTTGACAGTCATTTTCTATGTACAAACCATAGTATTTTTTACTCTCCTGATATATTGGGAAGAGTTCTGATGGTGATTTTTAAAACTCGTTTGCAATGTGCTTCCGCTGGTTACAATTTATTTAGATTACTAAAATGTTTAAAAGGGCAATTGTGCATTCTGGAAAAGAAACACGGTGTTTAAACCTAGCGTCATGGCCGAATTGAACTAATTGGTGGTAATTGGGTGAGTGTGGGTGTAGATGTGGGTGTGGGTGTGGGTGTTTTCTAGGACAAATACCAAAATTAACATCTTTTTTATTACAACTAGCCACACAAAAAATGAAAACTATAGAAGTTTGTTATTTTAATATCGTTGTGGATTCTGTATTTGAAGCATAAGTGGTTACATAAGGATTCTGCTATCTGACTCGACTATTGACGGAATGTTGATGACTTTTATTTTTATTTTGTGATGATGAAGATACTTATTATATATTTTCTCCGACACGTACGTACAATACAGTTTTGTTGATGTTAAGTTTTTAAACTTGTCTACTTAATAATACATATGTCATAATTTTGCATTTTTCTAGGTGGTTAAATAAAATCTCTGGGTTGTCGAAATCCTTACAATAGAGCTGATTAATTACATTAATTATTCATTCGTGTCTGATGGACTTAATTTACTTCACCGTTTATCTATGTTATTTTGATGTTGTTTTCTTTTTTTACAATTTGGATACTATCTAAGTCTAAGAATTTTAATTTATGATCTATCTATCTCTCTCTCTCTCTGCATATCTCTCTCTTTCTCTCTCTCTCACTATCTCTTTCTCTCTCTCTCTCTCTCTCTCTATATATATATATATATATATATATATATATATAGAGAGAGAGAGAGAGAGAGAGAGAGAGACTAGTTTTATTTATATTAACATATAATTGTTACACATCCGGGACACGTTTCAACTAGGTGTTATTAGCTCGATATTCTCAGGCAAAAATATAAGTGTCAGCTATCTATGTTTTTAAACTAAAGAATGGAGCAAAATCTCAAATTATTAAGAATCACATGACTGAATTTAAATAATTATCTTTGAATATGCTCACCGTAAAATTAATTCATATTTCAAACGTCGTCCGATCAAATTAATCGAATATGAGAGGTTTAAAGTGGGTCAGTCATTAGCAGTTGCTATAGTGACATGTTACATGGGCGGGATATATCTCTGTTTGTGATATGTTATATGAAGACGAAAGAATACAATTCTGTCTGATTAAATGTATCTCTGTCTAACAAAATTGCACACGCCGACACACACATATTTTATTCGTGATATATACATGCACATAATCGTTACGCTCAAGGATACGCAATTTATTCGTTGCTTAGGGTAAATATTTTTTAAAGAAATACAGTAAAATTCGAATTATGATTTTTAAATAAAAATACTTATGAGCTGAGTACATAATAAAAAATATACTATATGATTGAATTTCCGTCTCTCAGCTAATTAGCGAACATTCTAACTATTATATCAAATCGGCTAGTTGTATGACATATAATGCTATCCAATATTAAGTAAAAAGACAACATTTAAAAACTACGAGTAAGTTATCAATATGTGCAGAGATATAAAAAGGTTTATGGCTCTTAGAGCACACCACGCGGACAATTGATTTGTTTTTTATATGACAGGGTTTCATTTTTATGGCTTTATAAATATTGTAAAGTAGCATCACGAAATGCACGGAGATAAAAATACCTCAATATATTTCGCCAAACCGATATAATCTTCATTCGATATCTCTTGTCAATATAGATAATGTCCAACTGCAACTTGTGTTACCTGTTTTTGAGCATTGGGATTGGAGTGCTCGTCGAGAAAATTGGATCAGTTAACAGATTTTGGAGCCCTTTTTCCATGGAAATGAAAGAAGAATCTCTAAATATACCGTATCCCAATGGGTTGTAGAACTTCACCCAAACATTGTAGTATTGTAAAAATAAAATGGATGCGTTGCGAAATCGGTGGTAAAGTGGTGGAACACGAACACACATGTATGACTCAACAGATAATTACGATGTCTCAATGTCTCTAGCCAAGGCAGATAATTTCAACGTAAATAAGTTACCTACCTTTAAACCTAGATTATCTTTATAGTGAATATTTAATTTTCATGTAACAGGATCAAAAACATAAATATAAATATTCCAATTTCGTGGCGACACACGTGGGGGAGAACTTTCTACATCAGGGGCACCGTTATATTAAATATGTCTTCTTCGAAACACTGAAGAGTCGGAAAATAAACGGGACACAAACAACAATGAGGAAAGGGTACTGATAAAATGACGGCGGTATTTAAAAATATAAACATATATTTCTTTCCTCACATAAGGTTTATAAAATACAAATGTAAGAAAGACATTATACATGATACACAAAAGGTCGGGGCAATTTTACCAAACATAATTCTAGCATAAATGTTTATATTATAACTACGTTGACACAACGAAACAAATATGAACTGTCGGTAGACACGGAAAATACTTTGGATCATTAAAAATAAATAAAACTTATTTGGTATTGTCTGAGAATTATTTGGTACAAAAATGTTAAAACTGGTAAAAAAGCTGTCATTCTGAAAGAACCGGAATTCTGCGATGGCTGTCTCACTTCCCAGAAAGTAAATCTGACGGCAATAATTCAGCGTTGTATATATAAACGGAGAGCCACGTCTGCTGGCCCCAGAGCCCAACCGAGAAAGAAATCGCATGTGCAAGCAGTTTTCCTACTTCAAAATTCAAATGTCATTCTCACGTGTTGCAAGTATAGTTCAGGGGAGATGACTTGAAAATAGTTGAGTAGATGAAAATCTTAATATAATGCAATAGCAGAAGCTTTATTCATGGTCTTATTTACGTATCTACTATAGAAGGCAAGAATTAGGCACAAGGTATGTTCTTTATATGCGGAACATCAACCTCACCATTAAGAGACACCTCTGGATTGGGACAAAATTGCCTCAGTCTAGAAGGCGTACTCCTTCACTGATCCACAAGAGAAAGTATAGAGGGTATTATCAGAACAGATACTACACTTTGTTTCTAGTAAATAGGCTTTTACACATTCACCGATTTTGTAAGCATCAATGATTATTGGAAAATCTAAGTAAAAACTGGCACTATGTGAGAAATAATAGGGCGCTTATTTCATTGCTGTTTCATTGTAAACAGCACGTTGAAATCCAACGAGATTATAACAGTTTATGATTACTGGGGAACGACCGCAGAGATTGGGCTAGTTAAACAATAAGGCGTTATTTCAATGTCGGTTTAATGCCTGAAAGACACGTTTTTCTTCTTTTTCATCTATTTCTATGCGATGTCTTTATTGTTATTTGTATTTTCTCATTCCTAATCTAAAGTTCCTTATTCTTATTAATTATTCTTACTTTGATACCTACTATTCTTCTCGTTATTATTATTATTATTATTATTATTATTATTATTATTATTATTATTATTATTATTATTATTATTATTATTATTATTATTATCGTCTCTTCGTTCTGATTTTGTGCTTTTTACCTTTTTGCCGGCTTTGTATTTTTTAATACTTCCATTTATTTATTCCCTTTCGCTCAATACAAAAATCTATAAGTTTTGCGCCAAGGGAAATTGCTATACGCCATAAGTGGCATGGCGCCTATGTTATTATCTCGCGCCAATCACGTCTCGCACTCTCACCGACGAGAATTAGACGAATTCCGGCGTGTGTTTTTTTCCAAAATCTTTTCTTTTTTCTTTATTGTTGTTGTAAAGAGCTCCTCCTATTTTAGTGGAACGTGCCAGGAATATACAGGTGGGTTACTTTTGGTCGTGGTCGATCTGGCTCAAGAGGTAAGAGAAACAGTCTGGAAATGTGGCGGGGAATGAAAAAAGAAGAAACCGCTATTTCGGTGTTTATTTTTTATTTATTTTTTCTAAAATGATGGTCTGCCAAGTTTTGTTGATCCAAATTAATGCCGAGAAATAAAAATGGTGATTACGTCGGCAGTACAATGTCCTCAAGCGAGGAACCTGTTCTACGTGTTGTCTACATAACAAACCCAAGAAACATGTTCTGCTTAACGACTTAACATTCAATGAATTCCTCAAAGTATCTGAAGAATTACAGACAATCCTTGACTATTCTCCAACGACAATCATTACAGCATATGCATGTTAAATTAGCGCAATTTCGTTTACGGATAACTTTGAAAAACATTAGATGTGTGCTGTACATATTAATACCATTTATGAATTTCAGGCTGTTATTAAAATTATGGCTAAATAAAAGCCATAACTTTATAGTTGTGTGAACCGCGTCACTGTCATCTCATCAATCCACATGTACATCTGACGCTTCTTTGCAATGGAGGATTTATTAGCTTGAACAACGTGAAAAATATGATACCAGTGAACAGAGAGATATATAAATTAAGAGATTGGTCTCTGTTTGAGTTATATCGAAACCACATTGTTCGTCCGTCCCAACTACATGTGATTTTATGGGCAAGCAACCTTTTTTTGACTGCTTCGCTCGAGTGTCTGTTACGAAATAATCTATAAATCACTTTTACAGAAATAATGTGATATTCTTAACCTCCGCTTACTCGCAAGGTCTGTATATTTTGACAACTTATTTATCAATCATTCCAACAGCCTAACCGCACACTTCTTCCACCCGATTTGAGAGCTTACTTTATGTAAGAATGTTCCCAGAAGGAAAATTAAATGTTGGCTGTTATTTAAACAATACATTACTATAGGTGTGTGTTTTATTTAAACAACATTGTACACAACGGGTGGTCATAATTGTGGCTTTTATTCTCACAAGATTTTCACAGTGGGGAAGTTTAATTATAGATTGCACATTCGCGGCGGGTAATTGTGGGGTATATTTTTATAATGGGTGGTTTAAATTATAGACGATATATAACAGCGGGCGATCTTAATTGTGGATGTTATTTTAATATTTAGTGATTATAATATTGGCTATTATTTTCACAGCGTGTAAATGAAATTGTCGACGTATTCTTTTAGTGAGGGATTATTATATTGGGTGTTATTTTCTTACCTATACCAATAATCGTAAGTTCGAGTGTCCCAACTCTTTAAGAAACATTACACCCTCCGAACAGACTGGGAATAAAAGAGATTAGCTTATGCAAGCAAGTACCTTTTTCAGTGGCTGTTTCCACTCGAACTTAGACGTTGTGCCGATGAACGCTTCTTCTTCTTCTTCTTCTTCTTCCTCTTCTTTCGTGTGAATTGGATGATTCTGGTGTTGGCATTAGTTTCCCCGATGTTTTTCTGGTTACAAATCTTTCTGGAAAGACATCGCGTACTTAGATGAAGGACCACGAGAAGGTTGCCAACGTCCCTTAGTTAAAGCGGTACTGTGGAACCGACTGGATTTGAACTTGGAACACCCAGGTCTTCATTCCGTGTCGTTATCCACTTAACCACCGATGAACGCTAATCTTTAACGATAATTTGTAAATCTGTAGCGTGCTTTCATTGCCTTGATAGGATATTAACGAAGTTTGCTTCCTTAAACATCTACCAAGATCTACGCTGTTTAAAGCAAATTAAAACGTGAATATTATCAATGAACAGGTCCGCATTTATCAAATACAAAATTCACCGGCGGGGGTTTGTGAATAAGAGAGAGGTAAACAAAGTTAGCGAACAAAACATATACCAATAAACATTTACAGCAGTGTGAAACCTATTTTGCGTGATAAAATTGTTTGTTTAGAAAAGTTAAAAGTTCTTGTATTTATTATAATGGTACAATGCTAAAAGTGTGTGTTTATATGTTTGTTATTTTATCTGTGAAATTTTACATGTGTGCGTTCCTCAAACATGGTGCGTATCTGGCTTTAGCAAGTGGGTGAATATGCGTGTGTGTTACTTCATGAAACGTAATGTGTATGCGGTTTTTGTCAGTGCGTGAATACATGTGGACTTTTGTGTGCGTGATTTGAGTGTTGGTTAGTATCTACTGCATATGTATGTTTTGTGAACATGTATGAAAGTAGAGCAGTCGAATTAAGTATGTATTTGCCGCCACTGGTCTTGAAGGGCAGGTTGGTGAGAGCATACTATTTTTTGCCGCGTTATTTCGTGTGTCTGGTTCTTTTTTAGTCTCTCCGTTTCTGCCTATTTTTACAAGTATTCGGTTTTTATTAGAATTTGCCTTTTTTTTTTTACACTGACTCGCCTATTTTACCGTTTCGAAGTAATTGTAATTATTTTCATTGTTCTAAACTGCTGAGTTCACACATTTATATGAGATTCTGTATTTTCCTGTATTTCGGAAGACGGCGAAAGCCATAGAATAAGCTAAACGAACAAAGAAAACAGCTTATAAAACTATTCATTTTAATTCGTCCATACGCATCAGATGTCGAACACCTTACAGATATTGTTGTCGATATAATCCGCGTTGCTTGGCGGAAATTTTGTGAAAGAACAAAGTGAACACTAAACAAAGTTTGAAAATGTTTAGTCATCTTAATTAATACGTTGTTTTTTTTTCTGCCATGTTAATATAAGCTGACTAATTCTTTACCGGAAATAGTACATATACATTTGTTTCTTTATTAGAATGACAAACAGCACTTTAGGCGATTAATTCAAACTAGGTTTTACTTGCCTAACGCGAATACAGATTAATCAAATTAATAGACTCAATTACAATAATTGCATTTAAGCATTTGACTTTTTAATACTCAATGTTTTTGTCGATTAATATGCATCCATTAGGTGATTACAATTATATTTGTATTGATATCGATCATTAAACTTTGCCACTACTACTACTACTACTACTACCTTACTACTACTACTACTACTACTACTACTACTACTGTTGCTACTACTACTACTATAACGACACATAGTAGTTTTCTGGTAGTATACGTATTAGAAGTTCGTCATCGCAAAGTTACTACATGAAAAATTATTTTCACTGGTGTCGACTAATTTTGGAGCCTGTCAATATTCGCCTCTTATTGATAGCGATCTTTTAGGTTAATTCTCTGATCTAATAATTCTACTACTAATAGTTGCCAACATAGTAATAGTGGAATTACTATATGCATTTTAATTGCTAACAACCTACGACTCACCCTGTATCTCAACGGTTGGCCATGCCCACTCTGTCACATTTCTGTCGACTACTTTTGGAATCTATTATTAAATGTAAATTAGGATCTTCGTTTAAATCAGCTTGTAACCCTCTGTGTACTTACTAAATTATGTGTTATTAGTATTAGTTTGCACGCTTCATTTACCAATTTGCTACTCATACGTGTTACGTGAACGTGTGATAATCTGACAGGAATCGAAGTCGATCTACCGAGTCGTCCGTCTACGCAAGTCCCCATTTCTATTTCTAACACGAGCCTGACCAATCGATAAACAGAAATAACATCGGCAATTGCCTTGATATAAAAGTACGTAGACTATTCAAATAGTGTCCCATTTTATTGCAGTGATCTACAAATCCAGATATACTTTTGTATTTTAAACTATTGCCAGTTCGTGAAATATCCAAAAATTGTCTGAAGTAAAGTAATGTTCGGAATTTATTGCGCTAAATTCAAGTGGAAGGGACGTGTGTCTATTTCAGTCACAATAGCGCACGTTTATTCGAAGTTATAAGAATATCGAAATATAGCCACACTCAAATAATTTTAATATTTTATTACACAGACTTACCGAGTATATATGTGTATGTATTTTTATAAGTTGTAGTAATTTTAAGATATTTGAATTTCGATTAATTATCTAACTGTACATGCAATAATTACGAACCCTAATAAACTGAATTATGCACAACGTTTATTGTCTAAGTTATAAAGGTATATTACATTGAAAGATGGGAGAATGGCAATGATATTCTTAAGATTATAAACTGGGGATGTTATTGCACTTGCACATGTATCTAACTTTTAGTAATGTAAAACATATCACACCTTGATTTAAAAATATTGCAGCAGAGATAACATTTGAAATTAAAATATTCATATTTATAAAATAATTAAAGATTACAAGAATTATAATCGAACATTACATGTTATTTATATGCATTGTTTTAAATACTATTTTATTTTGGAATTTAGCGCTCAAGTATCCGAGATCATCGATAAGTGCTCATATCCGACTTGTCAACATTTGTAGATAAGTGAATTTTCATAATTTATATCATGGAAATAGAACTGCGTGAAAAGAAAGACATTTCAGTTGAAGGGACGCTAATAATTATGGGTGATTTTTACCCATAATTATTAGCGTCCCTTCAACTCAAATGTCTTTCTATCCACGCAGTTCTATTAACAAACAGTTCACTAGGAATAATAAATATATTATTAAAAATAAAAGTTTAATCTATATAATACTAAAACTCTATTGTTCTTGTATGTTTGCAATCAGCTTTCAGCTTTCCGGTTTTCAACATCCGGTTGCGCATGCGTAAATAGCATCGTCTTCAATCTGTTATTCCAATTCCGTTATTCTCTATTATGATTAACGAACGCATGAAATTTTTCATTCTGGAAATTTTTAAACAATTTCATTTAATTTCATCAAATAGTTTATTTGTTTTCTTCACGGTTAAAACATTCAACGGGAGGACTTCGTAAAGTCTGTCGCAGTTTCAAAAAAACTCCTCCCTTTTAAAAAACAAAAACAAACAAACAAAAAAACAACACTCATTATTAATATCAACCATACTAGCGGTCGGTGAACGAAACCACCTCCCACTTTCCCTCTCATAGATTTCACCACTCCTACTCCCTCTGTTTTCGTTACGTACGCGAGAAAGCTGAATCGGTAAATGCACACATTTCTATTACATTAAATAGTGTTTCCTTTTGTTGTTTTTTAAACAGCAAATACTTGAATCATATGTTTTACACATATTACATCCAAAAAAAAACAATTATAATAAACAGAACGACTCATAGAAATCTATCTATATTCTTTTTTCATTTTAATATACTTTCATAGAAATGCTTCTGTTATGTAAAAAAAAACTATTTTCTTTATGCCACAAGTGTCACGCTCATACATGAATTCCATAGCTAATATAACAAACTGACCCAACGGGTCACGGGTGGTCTAGTAAAATATAAAGCTCCGAGAGCATTTTCGTAGTAAATACAAAAACTATTAAAAACACTAATGATCATTGTATGGCCACCCTAAATATTTTATAACTTCTTAATCTCACAGGTTCTTTTTTTAGAAGTATATTACGATATTATGGAGATCATACAAACCATTCATTTTGACTGAAACCCAAATTATCCTGCTTTTTTAAGTAATTACCAATAAATATTACATTAAGATTCACTATATTATAATAATATTGATAATGATGCGTCTTCATCAGTGAAGATATTAATAATTGAGCAAAATGTGAACTCGAGTACATTAAATTTCAAATACTGTATTTACCTCTCATTCATTGACAAAATGATGTTTAAATGACCCAATTATTGTTTGAGGTGACTGCGTTGTTCTCATTATACATCTTCGGAGCAAGTGTATGTAATAACGTCCCCTGTACTTGTTTTTCGAAACAAAGGTGGTATTTACGCGTGTTCGCTAGTGAATATAAACGCTTACAACCGTTAAAAAAGGTTATATCCTCTTCTATATCATAAAACAAGTTTATTTCTAAAATCTTTATGATTAATAGCATTTTCGCTACAAAATCAACACTTGATTCTGATTTGTCAGTTTTTTGTGTAGAATGTTGGTACATGTTCTACATGTTCTTAAGCAAAATATATGTCGATTCAGATTCTTTATGAAGATAAACAACCAACCTAGACATTTTTTTAAATGGATGCATTTTTCAATAATGACCGATGTATTAACAACAGTAGCAGCATAAGCGAGCGCGAATAAAACTGCTTAGCATTACAAGAGAGATAGCCAATTGAAATAGCTCAGTTGTAAGAGCATCATACTGAAGATCTAAAGGTCCCATTTTCTACCATGGTCTCGACATTATATTTTCAGTTTTTTGTTGAAATTTATGATATATTTCAATAAACAATATGAAATAGCATAAAGTACTAAAACCAATGCATTTCAGTTTCTTCGTAAACGAATCAGCCATTTTGATATTTTCTTGATAAAAATAAAACGACTGTAACGTTTGTGAGCTTTCACACATTTACAGCAATTTGGAAACATTTAAAAGTTTGAGTGATAAGTAATTTTAACTGGACGAACATCATCATCGCTAAATCGAGAATTACTCAGAACACTCTTTCCTAAAGTTTTTAAGAAGCCAATCGATTAATACAAGATTTGAAACACTTTATTTTTGATCTGATCTCGAAATCAGGTTGACATGTGATATGTTTTATTGAATACGAAAAAGAAAGATTTGTGTTTTGATTTTGAACTCCGGTATCAAGATATATAGGTAAGAAGTAAATACATTGATAAACCATCTTCAATTTATTTGGTTTTAATATATTGGTATGTGTCTGTTATTCAGCAATTTTAGTTATGTTCATATACTATTATCTGAAAGTGTAGTTGATAAAATTTAATAACGGAAGATAAAAATCATATACATTCTAAAGCTTTACTTAAATGTAATTTTGATTATAGAAAATGGTTTCCAATAAAATGCGAACTACTTATAGATAGACTTTATTAAGTATTTTACAGAGCTGGATTATAGTATCTGAAATTATAATTATTTTTCTTTTATTAAAAATCTACTCGATTAATATATATATATATATATATATATATATATATATATATATATATACATACATACATATACATATATACATACATACATATATACATACATACATACATACATACATACATACATATATATATATATATATATATATATATATATATACATACATACATACATATATATATATATATATATGAGAGAGAGAGAGATGTATATATATATATATATATATATATATATATAGAGAGAGAGAGAGAGAGAGAGAGAGAGATAGGGAGGCTTTTTAAACAGATCAGTAAATAGTAGAATCTTAATTTTATTGTATGTGGACTACCCATTATTAAAGGTTAAACCATACCGGAATTTTTAACATACGCTTACGGTATTCAACTACTTATAAATTTCTACGATTTATTGAAATAAGAAATATTTATATTTAATAAAATATATACGGTAAATTCTATGTTCACAATCAACTAATATAATACCAATTACGAGTCCCTTTCATAAATATCTATTCTGTCCGAAATCCTGAACGTATTCCATTATAACGTTTACAATAGAAAGAGAAAAAGTGTGACATAACGAGTGGTGAGGTCATCCGTTCGCGCGTCACTCAGCTGACCTTGCCTAAAACATATAAGAAGATTTTTTTTAACATTAAATATCGCATTAATATTGTGTGAACATCAATCAAAGCTACGCTGGCCCTGTTTTAAAATAACTGAGAATCGTGGGGTTAAAACATTGAGCGTTTAAAGACCTCTCACTGACGTTTGACATGCTAATGTTAAACCCTCGGTGTGTGTAGGTATAAGGCAGAGGGTGTGTTGCTTTTATTGACAGGCGTTGTTTTTCCTTTTAGTCTGCAACTTTTTGTCAGCGTGTAGAAACGTGTATAAGACCGCTCATACACTACACAATCAAACTGAGGTGTCAGCGTTAAGCGTATGAAAAAATCGAACTTAAAATAATCAAATATATTGTTTTAAAGAAAAGACAACATGGCTTATTTTTATTTAGCCTTTTCCATTTCAGCTGCAGACACAATGATTTCATGATCTCAACATTTCCGTTTCAAGGGAAGAGTATTTATTCTAACAGACGCTCTACCTAGTTCGGACTAGCGATGACAAAAGAAGAAGCGTTTTGGACACGAGCTCAAGACTATGGTAAAAGTACAGGTCAGAATTGAAGTGGATTTTGGGATCCTACAATAATGCCTGACCTTACCCGGATAGAGTCACAATGGTGCCTCTATCGAAGTTTTCGGGCGTGACCTTCGTAAGTAAAGTCTGCTCACTTAAAAGGAGCGCCATGTTAGTAAGTAGCAAACAAGATATTTCGAACAGTCAGACTTTCGATCATGAATTAGAGCTGAAAAAACAGTAAAAACTTTAACAATTGCATCAAATAAAGGGAATAAAGGAATACGATTCAGTTTTTACTGAAACTGAACTTTATTCAATATACATTAAACAAAAACAAAAATTCAAAATGAATAGTTTCGTTTGGTTATTGCTGCGTTAAAGTTAATGACCATTACGTTGTTTCATGGCTTTGTATTTACTATTTACTATTTACTATTTGTATTTACTATTTACTATTTACTTACCTCCACACGAAGACAAGACAGAGTTAGAGAGAGGTCTGTTCTTCATGTGAAGAAGATTAAGCTCTCAAAACAGGACGATCTGCATTCGGATGAAAATTTAAATTTCCTCAGTCTAGAATAATTTCTCGTTAATCTTTAATGACCAACGACTGAAAAGACGACATGTAGTATCAGGACATATATTACACTTTTCATCATTTTATTGCAACAGATAAAAAATACAATTAAAATATTAAACAAATAAGGCACAAGGTAATCGAAAGTGTTGGGAGTGAATTTCGTTGGCTATTATCTGTCTATCATACTCTTTTCTAGTATCACATTTACTGTAGGGTTCAAAATCCCGAACGTGTTTAAAATTTAAAGTTACCTTATGAATATATATATATGTACTAATTCATAGAAAGTGATGATTGGGACAACAAAAAACAAAGCAAAACGGTTAGTAAGACCTCCCAACCCTTCATAATAAATAGCCGCATTGATTAAATAAACAAACAAAATAACAAACCTTGAATAATATAACAAATAAACACGATAATTAAAAACTGATTAAATAATTATTTTTTAAGTGTTATCAAAAATGTAAAACTATTTCGAAAAAAAAAATATAAACAAAGTTATTTTATAGTTAATTTTACTTGTTTTAAATTGTAATTCTTGTCTTAGAATAAAATTATATCTAAAGTGTTCACAACTTTAATCTGATGTTTTAATAATTATTCTTTCTAGCACCAATGATATTTGAACTGTTTTAGAATTTTATTACACACAAAAAGAAAGTTTTGCCACAAAATAAGTGCTTTTTATATAAAAGAAATGATTTTGAACCAAATTTCCTGTTGATAGTATTCATTCAAAATAGCCGGGTGAGAATAGAAGTTAATTTTGTATCAGCATAAACGGAATGTTTTATGTTATAATTAATGTTATTGTGTAAAAAATATTTAAACTTTTAATGAAAAGTAAGTATTTTTTTTATTAGCTAAGCCTTTTCTATCATGACAGGTTTGTCAACCATCTTGAATTTTAGTCTATGGGTTGTTTTTATAGTTTTACTTTCAAATCACTGAGATTTCCAATCATGAAACCGACATGAAAATAATCGGGATATATTATAAATATTAAACAATTACTGGATCAAAGGTGAAATAATTTGAGACAGAAATGACAACAGACAGATGTCCATGAGTTTGCGTGTAATAACTTTTTCTCTTCGAAGCGTCTTGTTTATGAATTTAACGTCAATTAACTGCCGTGGTATCAGCAGATAAACCCAAACTTTGTGCACTGTCCTTCTTACCGAAGGTCACCGTTCGGATCACATTTATACCACGGAATTAGAACACGCTGTGCATAATATTTGTAACTCTTAACAGTAAAATTACGTTGACGTTTAACAAAGAAAGGAAGAAATATGACTTTTCTCTTTTTGTTTTTATTTCATTTAAGATAACATGAAATGTTCTGTGTGTTTAGAAACTAATTAACCTAATTAAAACGTGATTAGCAATGTCTTTTATTTTATATTTTCCGATTAAATTTTAATTATATTGAATTTTCTATCATCTTAAGCTTCTAATTAATTTAACAAACCATCAAGGCATACAAATGCCGCCAAATATATGTTCCCAAAATATTTCTTTTATATATCCATGAGTCACTACTTACAAATGTTAACAGACACTTGAGGATAAGGAGTAACGAGGTTATCAGCTAGATGATAAGACGGTCCGATTAGAATAGTGAAAACGATGGCAAAATAGACATTTTTTTATTATTTAAGATGATAGTTCAACAACTATTTGTTTGTAATAAAATCAAAGACTACCATGTTGTTGTCCGCAGGGAATCAGTCTAGTGAAAATATGAATTTGTGGGAAGTATTTAGAAAGAAACTCCTTTCATGGAAACTCCGCTTTTTACAGTGACCTTAGCAACACATTTGATGTAAGTCCTCTATTTCTGGTCTGGGGGGGATGTCAGTGCTTTAATCTGAAAACACAAAGTAAACCAATACGCGAAAAGTGTTGAGAGTAAGAGAATACATTAAACATGTAATTATCTGAAGGCAGTGAGATACATCCTCGCAAAGTGCAGTACATTTACATAATATCTTTAATCATATCCACACAAATATTTCCGAGAAGAAACTGGTGATGTAGATAATACATTGCTTAAATTTTATTGTAAACGTAGTTTAACACGTTGGGGGGGGGGTCATAATTCAGGAAGGAGACATTTTGTATTCAGCACCGTCCTCTTCCGGAAGACATGCGCACGGGGTAACTGTCGTGCCTCTACACCGCCTGCTTGCCGAGAGCAGTATTTTCGAATCGGTCAACATGAGAGTCGGACGTTTGTTCCGCTTGTGGTAGACGTTGGCTCTGGGGCAAGTAGCTTAGCAAAAATAAAGGTAAGCAACGCATAGTTCTCTAAACCTATTCGAATTTTTACTCTTTTATAATTTGCTTTGTTTTGTCTTAGAACATGTTTGTAAGACTTGTTTATTTTCATGTATTTCCAGTTTTATGGTGAAAAGATGTTATAGTTCCGCGTTGTCCACGTGCGCGCAAATAAATACATATTCATCAGTGTAATTCGTGTCCGAGATCTTTGCTCCAGTTTGCTTGCTGTTACAGTTATTTTAAATCTTATGTTGATAGAGAAGTTGTTTTCTTTGGTGGTACCTACCTGATTTATTAGATATATATTACAATTGTATTTTTTGACGAACAAGGTCCTGTAGTATTTCATATAATGCTAGTATAACCCTACCGGCAATGTTCCCTCGAAATTATATCAGATTATGTTTCGGATTATTTTAAATGAGGATTTTATCCATTGCGCTATTAGTCCTTGCAGATAAGCAACCCTGGTGGATTAAATAAAGAGTTCCGTTCGAAATTCCGTACAGATATCTGAGTTCGACAAGACTCTCCTAACGAACGACGGTAGTGATATCGGTCAAAACGTTTTGAAAATGGCATCCAAGATTAGAACATTTGTCTGAATATCCAAAATAATACAAATTGTATCCTATTGTTCGTGATAACGACACACTGGAAATATATGAGAATTCAGATACTTTCCCACAAATTGTCAGCTGCCATAGGTGAATAACGCCAATCTCGTATTTAAAAGAAAGTTGTATGAGATGAATTGAGAATTGGCCAATTATGTGTCGAGACGTGAATATAATTGTAGATTAGTCGGGCATCTTGTAAGAAAAATACAAAGTTAAACCTTCTACAGTTGTTAATACTTGTTTGTGCTATATTCAAGGACTAGGATATAATACTTGCTTACTTTATCTGATCTTTTACACTTAAAGCAATTTCTATTTTCATTCTGTAGTTTACAAGAAACGGAACATGCGTCACATACAATTTAGCAATATTTGCAACACCTGAACAACATGGTTTCCTACAAATTGCTTCATTCAAATATTTGCCGCTCTTCTATATCATGCACTGTTGGATAAAATATTCTTAGACACTAATCAACTTTGTTATAGAAGCCTTCTTTGTGACCTTCAAATCTTTAAAAATATGTATTTGATCATCCTTTGAGCTTGACCTGAAAAGGGAAACCATATTTAAAGCTACCCGCGATCATCTTTGGCAAATACAAAGTTCATAAACATTGGGACGATAGCGATATTTTAAAAGAAATATGCTGGAATAGCAACGAGCATTTTTCCTTACGAGGCGGAAGTTGTGTTTTAGGTCGAGTTTCTTTGTTTCTGTAAAGCCGAGCATCGACATTGCTTGACAGATCGTCACAACACAGGATTATAAATAGTTTCTTATATCACTAAAGAATTTCTTATATCAGGCATGGCCTATATAATAATTGATTTAATGTTGGGATATCTATGTCAAAGTTCATAACATCGGTTTTGTTCAGTATAGAGAAACGATATTTTTAAATGTGATTCAAGTTCTTGATGACATTTGATAATAGTAAACACCATGCTATATTTTAGCTTGACCAGATAATTTTTGGTTTATTATAAAGATTTTCATGACATAACTTCGGAATCCTACTTATGATACGGATAAATAACGTCCTAATAAAAGTGTGGCTCATCCTTACGTTGTCAGGATAGTGTATGTAGTATCATTATTGACCGTATATATAAATATTCGTGGATATTATTAGACTGAAGCTGAATTAATCAGCGATTTTTTTATTGAGAGTATTATTTTATACATTTTAATCACAAAAAATACTTCGTCCGTTTTTGAGAAAAACGCTTCATCTATATGAACGTTGGTTAACTCTGATTTAGTATAACAATATTGACCTTCGCTTCCTGTATTTTATAGTTTTGCACAGATACATTTTGGATGTCGTTCCGTTTCCTTCATTAATTCTACACACCGCTCCATTGGCCTAATAGCTATTTAAAGAAAATGTCGGTCGTTTGTTGAAAGAAGACCAAAGTGAATAGAAGCCAACAAATAGCGTGGGTGTTTAAAAGCAAGTTTCAATCAAATCGTTAACCGCTTAAGAAGAGGGTGTCTGCAATGGAGCTAAGTGAGAAAATGTGTCGCCATTAAACCATTCAGCTGTAAATATAGATAATAAAACGAATGACAAAAGGAATAGTATTATATATTAGTATTTATATTAATTTCCATTTTTACCGTCTTTGCAGTTGGTTAATCAGGATTTGAATCGTTTCTATTGTTTTCGGTTTACTTCGATTTGTATTTGTAGTATATACACCGCGATTATTCAATGTTGGAACACAATACCCCTTATACACAATTTACATATTTGTTTGTTTATTCAACTTGCGGCATATCAGCCTATAACAGGTTCTTCAATTATTTGTTAGGAAAAACATGTACAAGTCTGTAAGGTTGTTTAACTGGCATAGTTTCTAATTATTAAATATCACGTGTTGAAAATGTCTGGTTACCTAGACTTGAAGAAACACTTACATGCCCACCTTCGGCTGGAGAATTATCTTAGCAATTAAAACTAATTTACGCAAAAACACTCTAAAAAGAAAAAAAATCATCTTTCATTGCTGACTTTATTTGATGCTACATTCTCTCTTTGGCATTTTGGCTAAGATCAAAGTGTAGTATCTGTTCCGATGGATACTGCACTCCATAGACTGGTATTGTCATGGCCTTCGGGGCTTGATTTACGCCGGTCTATGGGTCTGTCCTGTGCAGTACTTTGGAGAGGAGTAAGTTTATTGCTTACTGTCTGAGGCGCTCTTACCGGGGAATGCCGACGGGGCTGCCCAGGCAATTTTTAAACCCCACTTTCCGACCCGACCTTGGGTCACATCTTACTTGTGGGAGTAAGATAACAACTGGCCTTGTGCCTAACTCCTGGAGAGGAGTAAATCAATACATGATGTGGACAATACTTTTCTCAAACTTTTCTTTTTTATATACCGTGGTAGAGCGAGAGCAAGCGCTGATTACGACCTCACTACCCGGTGCCAAAATCCGCTCTCCCGTTTTTGATTCTCTAGCAAGTATCTATGCAAATTGTTTGTTTATCGTGCATTTATTTACTAATCAACTGACGATACACACTATTGTCACACTATAGTCGAATGTTAATACCGCTTTCTTAACTAGATTCTAAGTTGAACCGAAATATATTTTTAGCGCACTACCCAAGCACTAACTACCCAAAGTGGACATCTCGTTATATGTCCCTTTTTCGAGTATTTACTTCTGAACCCCAAATGCATATCGTATACAATTCATTGTTTGGTTTTCTTTATCTTTTCTTTCAGGACATATGAACTGTTTCAATATGTTAATAGATATACAACAATATTAAGAAAGCACTGTGTTATACCAGTATAACTTAATTACGAAACACTGTTTTAAACAATTAATTGTTTTGTTTATATTTTTTGTGTTTTCTATTGAAACTATGTTGCGTTATTTCATGACGAAAACTAACTGCCATATGTGTGTAGAAATCTAAAGGGTACTGATATCGATCCTGACCCAGTTTTCGTGAGGTTCGACTCGGAAGCGTTCGGCTGTCCTACGCAAACGCTCGAGTGTTTACGAGCCGAATGGTAACGGACGAAAATTTTGATATGGTACTGCGTCCTGTGATTGTAAGTTATATTTTCAAGAAATTTTCTAAATGAAACAGCAATAAAAACAAGCAAAACATAGCGAAGTTACTGTTATCAAATAATGTTTATCTTTATTTTGATACGTTGCTGCGTCCTATAATTTTTAGTTATAGTTGCAAGAAATTTTTTAAACAACAAAACAAATAAAACAAGCAAAACAAAGCGTATTTACTGTTATCAAATAAATATTTTTAACCCTAACCCTAACCTTAAACCCTAACCCTAACCCTAACCCTAAACCCTAACCCTAAATCCTAACAACAACAACAACAACAACAACAAAAACATGCAAAACATTATCATCATAGGACGCATCACCGTATCAAAATTGTCGTCTGATACAAATCGTCTCGTCAACTCTCGGGCGTTTGCGTAGGACTGCCCAACGCTCCCGAGTCGAACCTCACGAAAACAGGATCAGGATCGATATCAGTACCATCTTAAGATAGGAGCGTGTAAACTGTATTGTTAAAACAGTACACTTCTACATGAGGTTATAGTAACTATAAGCTGCGAACGGTGGAAGATTCCATTATGAGTCAAATTAAAGTCAGGTATTCCTGTCGTAACAAACAGAAAATCAGCCGTAACACGAAGTGGATAAGCTGAAGTCATCTTTCTCTTTTCTAGACTGCAAAGGAAAGACAGCGTTCGTGATTTGGTGACCTAGTAACATTCCCTTTTATTAAATTAAAACAGAAAAGTCTGAAAGCATTGTTAAAACATAAATACATATGTTATGTCTTTGTTTACAATCATTGCTATCTTTTAACACGCACAGCAACTGAATTACAACAAAGAAAGAAATGAGAGAAAACAAACTGCTACGACGTGGCATCAAAGCAACACGCTTCAAGATGTATACGAGATTAGCTGTCGTCTTGATAATCTGCTGCAACCGACGAAATTCACACGCTATGTAACATTACATCATGTCAATCAGTTTTTATTTATTTAATATCAACACATTCTGATTTAAATTGAATAAATTGTGGGTTTACTCTTTTAAATTATATAACTATGATCTGCGTTATTTACCAGCGAAATTAAAAAACGAACGTTAAACATTTCTTCATTCTTCGTCTTAACGTCTTTGGGGGGCATTGAATAGTGTAAACAATACTTATTTTAAATGATTTACTAATAGCTTTGTTTAGTCTAATTAGTAAATATTCACCTTTGTATTTATGTCATGTTTACACACGATACGAACAGATAAAGGGATATTCTATATAATAAGTTTTTCGTGTTATCAATATCCACTTTTTAAGTATTCATTGATTTTTTATGGACATTTCTCCAGATAAGGCATGCATGCACTTGATGTAACAAGCTGAACCAATACTACTTAAAGGTCAACAAATAACCCACGATAAGTGTTTTAGTGATATATTTCTACCCATAAAACATCAATTCTTCTTCCTTTGTCAGAAACATACATCATGTAGTGTGAGGACTAGAGGATAATATAAAGAGAAACGAGGCTGTTGAAAGTATATGTTTTTTAGATTTTTCAGATGTCGATTGACACTGGATTATTCCGACTACTATTTTAATCTTAGATGATATTCTTACAACGTTTCGACCGATGTAGCTTCCGACTATCTTCAGGTGTACCTTTTCGAACTCGAACATTGGCATGTCAAACTCGAGAATCTATACGGAATGTACACTGAATCCTTTATTATATACCGCGTGATAAATTGTTATAGTACTGTCCACAATGACTGGGTAGCGTGTTACCTAAGTCATTTCTTAATTTTATTCTTATTTTGTATCGCCTATAGTAAGCATTGAAGATTAAACACCAGCAGATTATCAGTCAGAGCTGATTGTTAATACACACTTGCATCGTTGTTCTCCGTGCCCATCTAGATATCCCTTACGCAACGTGCCCAGTTTAATTGACCGATCATACTTGTGTTGGAATAAAGTATTATTGCAGTCGAAATGTCTCCGTTCCCTCTTATCAAAGTCAAGAGAAGAAATAACACATTTGTCATTCACCCTCTGGCATTTATACGCTTGCTTAACCTCAAATACAAATGAGTTTACTTCATAAAATAGGTGTTTGGCTGCACGCCCATGAAATTTCTACCAATGGCGAACATACAACCGGACGACTCACATGTTTGATTACTTTATCTCCGTCTTGAACAGTGTGTTTTAGCGTTTGCTGTTAGTATATATAGTCCTACTCATTATGCCATGTTTCTAAATCTTGTGTTATTTAATGTCTTACAGAATGATTATTGTAAACTGTTCATACATTACATTTATTTGTATGATCTAGAGTGAATCAAACCGACATTGTTTATCTAACGCTTGAACACGTAACCTTAGAAGCTTTTTACCGATTGCTTTATTTAATCTGTTTTTCTTCCATAGCAATGCACGTTTCGTTTTTACTTAATGCCGAAACATAATATCTATCGTAATTGTTTGTAATTCTGTGTTATGGGATATCGACACTGTAGGATGACTAATTTATGAGAATCTCATTCTAAGTCATAAATAGAATTATTGATTCATTAATTCTGTCGGCAAATCAATTATTTCTGGAAGACATAATAACTAAATACGATGAGCATTGACACTTATTCATTGAACAGATGTTGATAAAGGGTCACCTCTAAAAATACCACCAATGCGATCGATAATCTATTCTGCAACCCAATCATATTTGGTATAAATAAACCGCAGTCTAGGTTGTGCCTGCCCACCAAGGGGCAGTCATAACTGCCCAACAGTTTTTGTTTCATCGCCATTTAAAAATATGTTGTGATTGCCCTATCAGAAGAATTGTGTGTATCCTCATCGGAACATACCTTCCAGATTTTTATATGTGGGGGTGTTCGAAAAAATAAAGGTAATACAAATGATCCCAGACTATTCCTAAACTGAAATGTGTCATCTCAACAAAAATCAGAGCAGAAATTTGAGCTTCTCCGCTATGGTAATAACGACCAGCTAAAAAGCGAGATATCATACCACACTCCGTCAGGAAAAATGATAAACATAAAGCAAGAAGTAAAGGACCTCGGTGTATCTATGTCTAGTGATTGTCTTTTTAGCAATCAAATAAACAAAGTTGTGGAAAAAGCCAAGAACCTCATTGCCTGGATCCTGAGGACATTTAAAACCAGAGAATATCGTGCAATGGTCACGCTGTATAAATCCTTGGTCATTCCAGTTTTGGAATACTGTTCTGTCTTGTGGAACCCAAGTAGCCCTAGGCTCATCCAAAAGCTTGAAGCCATTCAGTGGTCCTTTCTACGGAAAATTCAAGCTGATCGGAACTACTGGTCATGTCTGAAGAAGACAAAAATGTTCTCGCTGCAAAGACGACGTGAAAGGTACCGGATAATTTACATCTGGAAGATATTGGAAGGAAAGGTACCGAACATTAATGGCCACATTCAAGCCCGAGACAATGAACGCCGCGGGAGGCACTGTATTGTTCCCTCGCTAAAAACTGGTGGGAAAATACGAACCATTTTTGAAACGAGCTTACCTGTACAGGGGTCACAACTCTTCAATGCCATGCCTAGGTGTATTCGGGATATAAAAAGTGCTGCTGTGGAACAATTTAAGCGCTCTCTTGATGCCTACCTCGCTAATATCCCGGACCAACCCCAAATTGTCGGATACACGGCGTGCAGGCAAGCCGACACCAATTCTATCGTGCACATGCAAGCACATGCTGGTGCGGTTCCTTTGTCTCACAGGATCCTCACATCAGCCAGGGCGAGTTGAACAACCAGCAAGCCTGAACACGCCTGTTCGAAGCACCAGACAAAAAAAACAAAACAAAAAAAAAGAACGTAGAGAGGAATAACTGATAAGTTTGAGTTTTTTTTTCGATGCCAATCATTGAATGGAGATATACGAACAACTGTTGGAGATTCATGAATGAAACTTGGTGTACAAATGTGCATGACTCGAAGAAGACAATGAAAGAAAGAAATGATTGTAAATCTTCATAACGATTCCATCTTTAATATTTTGAGGATCATTATATATCAATGACCGTTGACAAAACGAAGACTGCTGGATACGCTTGACTGAAACTCGGTGGACAAGTATAACATCCACTGATCTGTATTTGTACTAAATGTGGTTTGATTGGAGATAGGATTATGAATTTTATTAAGGATTCCATGGTTGCCATTTCTGAGAGTCTGCCTATATGAACTCATCTTCCAAAGGTTATTTCAGCTAGTGTCCCCTAAGTTCTATGTTATTGAAAGAACCGATGTAACTATTAGTACTCGATTATTTAACGGTTTTATTTCGAAGACAATATAACAAATATACAAACAAAATAGCCGAACAGTTTTTTTCCATCGAAGTAATGCAAGAAAAAGATAAATTATTGAAATATTTTGTTGTCATTCAGAAAGCGTTTTTGTGTTGTTATAATTCAAGTAGTAATTTACACAGTTTTGATTTTTTATGAAGTTTATTTTCAAGGCTTTACTGCCATTTTTTCCCCGGGAAAATAGCGTAGTGTTTTTGAAATACTTCTATTGAAGGAAATACTAAAACTTTAATTTTGTTTTGAGATTTGAAATTCGCCATTATGTTTGTATTAAAAGGCAGTAAAAGCGTAAATTGGACCTCTTGTTGTCAAGCCACATGGAATACAGAAATCATCTACTCTAAAGACTCCGTTCGAAAACAAAGATTACGATATTTCTCAAAATTGTATATGGATTAATATGATTTATCCAGTGTTTCAGACGTATCAAATATGTTGAAGGAAACTGATAATACTTGACGAAGGTGTTTGTCGTATGAATCAGATTTTATCAAGGCTCGAGTATAAGGGTTACAAATATTGCTGGTTGGACTATAAACGCCGCCACGAGCGGATGTCAATCGGTGCGTGGGATAGGTGAGGATTACTGAAGAGAAAACCATACAGGGAATCAGAATAGCGACGGAAATTAAAATTACCAGGAACGAAAATAAGGAGTACTCAATCCCGTTAATAAATATCTCATATACCCCTCTTTTCTTAAAATACACAAACAAAAATAGAATCTTCTGTGTTTATTAAAACATGTTGAAAAAGAAGACGCACGCTATAAGATTTTATTTTATACTCGAAAACATATTAGAACGAAAATTCGGCAATGTTTCGTTTTATTATAAAAAAGTGTTGTATATAAAAAACGCATCCTACATTAAAAGCTAGCTTTTGACGAAAACCCAAAGAACACAGCTTTATTATAGGTTTGTTTACAAAAACCAGTAACGTCCGCCGTATTAGACCGAATTTTGTCTCGTTTCATCTCTCCAAAATTCCAGGGTTCTTATCTACTGTATGGTCCCTTAAGAGAACGACTCGTCACGTATTTCTTTATATTCGACTTAAACACGACCATGCTATATTCAGTTTGGAAGCAAACCCGTGGTATGTTTTCAACAGAACGTATGTTCTAAGAAAAAAAACTTGGTTCATGGAAGTTTTGTTTTGTTTATAGTACAGAAAGAGAGAGAGAGAGAGAGAGAGAGAGAAAGAGAGAGAGGGAGAGAGAGAGAGGAGAGAGAGGAACCTTCTTTGCTGCGTTTTAGTCAGACAAATTTTTTTATGTGAATATTTACAGGTAGGGGCAGGAACTAGAGCTGAATTCTTCAATTTAATTTATTCATAATTTAAACAGTACCAATACAATTTTTTTAAGAATTCACTCAGAAAAAAAGAATACTGACACGATACGTAAAAAGTTAGGCGTTGGTTTAAATCAGTTGCAAGTTACTGTTTCTTGAGATCGAAGGATCAATTCTTTCTATAAGCGGATGTAAATAGGACTAAACTTAATTGACCACTTCTACCCGTCATAGTCGACGGAATGAGCACACTCTTTTCTTGTAGATTAAATAAAGGGTCCAGTTCAAAATTCAGTAAAGGTTCCCGAGTCCGACATAAAATTAGACTATTAGGTTCCATATTCTGAAAGTATGTACATGAAGAAGGTCTGATGTTACATCGGCCGAAACATTGTGTTAATTAACAGGATGAGAAGAGTATTAAGCAAAATTTGGATAATACACACCATCAATACCCACCAGGAACATTCCGAGAATATTGTTTACAAGCATTAAATAACGATAATATTTTAGATGGGTACTCTTATAGCGAGGGCACCATATTTATTTATCTTTGCGTCGTCAACGTGCTAGCAGGTCTCGGAAGCGCCCGAGAGTTGACGAAACTATTAACCCAGCAGCCGATAACTTTTGGAAGAAATTAATCGCGTTTAATAGCAAAAAATATAATTTCTATAATATCAGTCAGCTCATTGAATCTCCCGAAGGACTAATTGATTTGTTTTTAAAAAAATGTAAACATTGAAAAAAATTAAAAAAAACAAAAACATTTGCTTAACAAAGCAAACACAATTATATTTTTAAACTTTCCGGTGCACAAACAAAAACATATTTTATTTAAAAACATTTGATTAACAATGGTTCCTTTTACAAAACATCTAATTACTAACAGTTGTTTAGCTATGGTTTGTTCGTTCTTTATTTGTATACATGTATTTTAGTTTGGTTTTCTTTCGTCGTAATTTATCGGCTGCCAGTCTTCAATTTAGCGTTTGGCTGTTTTTGCCTCGTCAAATCTAGGGCACTTCCGTAACGTGCCCGAACGTTGACGACGCGAAGTCACGGAAAAATGGTGCTACATCTATAAGAGTACTTTTATGTGTCGGTAAAGAAAATGATATACCACTGTATTATAGACATCAAAATACTGCATCAAAGTAGGTATTATTTAGTTAAGGTGTTTCTTTGTTGAATACTTATTTCTGAGCTATACCTTGGTACTACATTCTAATGAATATATTTAATAAATTTCGCATTAGATAAAAACAACACCCAACGCCTGTTGATTAAGAATATTATTAATACGAATACCATTGGCTATTATGTTTATACAGACAGCGCATAGAATTAAATATTTGCAAACATAAAATGTATACATCTATAGGAGCATATGGAGGATATCTGCCAGCAATGGCGTGAACAACTGGCAATGACTATGCTACTGATGATGATTATTTATACGACGACGATGATAACGATGCCGGTGATGATGATAGTGACACCCATGACGCTGCTGCTGCTGCTGCTGCTGCTGCTGCTGATGATGATGATGATGATGATGATGATGATGATGATGATGATGATGATGATGATGATGCTGATGATGATGATGATGATGATGAATATAAAGCTAAAGAAACTTATTCCTTTACATACCCGCCAGATACTTTCTCGTGATATTTGTCTCAAATCAAAAACGTTCATCCATTTTCAAGTTCGGAACAGCAAATTCAGTAAAACTCCTCCGCTATTGAACTTTTTATCTATGCATAACGTATGATTTGCCATAGCGAAGAATAAATTAAGTTACGTTGACATTTTTTTTTCATTAACATATATAGAAAATGAAGAAAGCTTTGGACAATTAGAGTAATATTTTATGAGGATAATTAAATAAACTCTATTTACACAAAATGGATTTATTAGGAGAAATTACGTTTGATCAACGCATTAAATGTTTAAATATTTTTAAAAATGGTGATGGATACTGCATGTATATCACTGCACTAAAATTATTGAATTCTCTCATTATTTGCAAGATTGGCACTGTTCAATGATTTCATTGAGTCTTTTATGTTTTGTCGAAATTTAGATTGTTCAGTTCCATTTTCTTAATGAACATTTCTCTGTAAAGCACGAACGATATTTATATTGTAGTTATTATAGCAACTCATTTCTACCAGGAATGTTAAAAGTTATTATGTATTTCTTTCTGTGACTTTAGAAAAGGGTGTCCGTTCGTTAGTTTATCAACAAAAATATATTTATATATATATATTTATCTATAGAAATATATGAATTAACTTTATGATTTGCTTTGTTTAATTGCTAAGCTTAGTTCATAGCGTAGGAAGATCATATTTAATGTTGTCCATAGCGTATTAAGTTCATAGCCTATGGAGTTCATCGCGTAGGAAAAAGAAATAATGACGTCAACATAATGCACGCATACATAGAAGCACCAATACGAAGGTAAAAGTAGCGTTTTTTTAAAACAGGGGCGGGAAACATTTTCAGAGTGAGGGCCAGATGAGACTTTTGGAAGGAGATCGCGGGCCGGAGGGAAAAACGAAATCTCAGAATTACTATATTTTGTTCACATGAATAAATTGTACAAAAATTGAATTGAACACTCTACAAATCTGATATTTCTTCTCAAGAGACTTATGTATGTGATGTTATAAAAGACGTCGACGAAGAGCCATTTTGGAATCATAAAAATAATGAAGGGGGAAGTATCAAGTTGATCCAGCATTCGTTTCGACACACCTCGCATAGATTCTCTGTTTCATGCCCTTTCCTCGTCTCTCGTTTCCTCTTTGCCTCTCTCTTTCTCTTTTTCTATCTTTATCTCAGGCCAAGGATTTGAAATTAATGGTTACAGAAAAATGAAATATACATTAATCATCGCTCGCTGATATTCATAATTTTTATCCCGCTGTAAATCTTAATTGAAACCTACTTTTACGTCTATGTCACAAAATGATATAAGTTTTACTGGGAGTCCATGGGTCGGATTGCAATAATAAAGCATAGCAGGGTGGCGGGCCGGACGCTAAGCCTTCGCAGGCCGGATGTGGCTCGCGGGCCGGAGGTTGCCCGCTCCTGCTTTAAAAGCACATCATTAAAATAAAAAAAGTAAAATTAAACGCCAAAACATATATACATTTCTATAGCCATTTCTAAACAAACAAATAATAATATGAGATAAATTCAGATTAATTAAAAAGAATGTGTGCGTGCCTACCTATTCTTCGCCTCAGTTTTCCGCCCGGACGCAAATATTATATTGCTATAAGACTGTTGGTCATTTCCAAAGGACGCTTGAAAGTTCCATTTTGTAAATTAGTGCCAGAGAAAGCGGTGTCCTTTTTTGTAGGTTAATACCTGGGAAAACAAGAAAAAGCGAATAACCCACACAAATGTATGCAGAGTCAAACATATTTAAATTATTTCTTCAGAAACACGTATTGTAAATAATTCTAGATAGATATTGATAAATACAAACACAATATTTTATTGAATACGACGAATACGATTTCCAGTTAAAATATTATTTGACTTGTCCATGTGCGGAAAGCCATGCCTTTCCTGGGGTTTAAAACTTATGTTCAACGTAGTTTATATCCATGGGTAAATCTAATAATAAGTAATATGTTTTATTTTAATAACCCCAACCAAAAAGAGCGTACATGTTATATTTTTAGTTAGGCGATCTAACACTTTATGTGTGTATTCACTTACTTTCTACTGTGTGAAGATATAATACAAGGTCGAAAGATGGGGAAGCCAACTTACTAGGGTGGGAACTCTGACTGTTCCAAAAATAGCCAGAAACCGACGCTTCGACATTTCCCCCAAAGGACGCTTACAATAAACCAATCAACACACACAAATTGGAAGTAATATCTGGGAGGGTGAATCTATTAGGACCGAGCCTAACCATACGACATGCTAACTTTGTTCATTCCATCAATGATTTTTAATTCTTTTCATAATATTCTTCATCATTAAAAAGACAATTCATCAAATTTACCCTTATCTTCGAGTGGCATTAGGCCCTGATAAAAGGTGACTCATCTAATATATAAAGTTAAGACGATTTTCCCCTGTATCTTCTCGGAGAATAGGAAAATAACCACATGCATCACAGGCTACTAAACTCACCACTATATTACACTTATTCACTCGAGCGTGTTTTAGTGAATTTGTTATCATTTCTTTCCAGCTAACACTAAATATTACATTTGGCCCACCATCCACGACTCTCTGCCAAACCAACTCCATATAATTGGTAGCAAATATTTTATCACTAACAATTTTTTTTACTGTCACTCCACTCATCAACACCGTGAACTAATAAACACAGTTCAATTTTCACAAAAGACTCCGTTCTTAATTATTATTTGCCTGGTATTAATTTACTACATAATATAAAGCAACACGCAAAGACTTAATGACCACTCCCGTTTACTTTGATGATTGTCCGCGAATATCACAGTACGTTATTTCTATTTCTACCTATGACTTCTACATTTATATTCATTCTGGAATTAAACGAATGAAATTAACGAACACAGTTCCTGAAACATTTAATCATTCAACATGGCGGCTACAATTTCTTGATCGAATCAACTTCCTATTTAATTCAATAAGCTCCAATATTGGTAGAGCCCCGATACATTTACATTTTAAAAATCATACACCTTAACACGCATGTTATAGAAAACTTGCCCAAATCCATTTATTTCATCAACTACAAATGACCTAAACCATGTCACGGTTGAACTTTACATTTGGTCGGCAGAAGCTAAATCTTAACATAACACGCATGCCAATAAATAAGCTTAGCTTAATTGGCCTATTATCACATGTATTTTTAACTCGAAACCGTGGCGCAGTCGTTAAGAAGGCAGGTTTCATGATCGCCAGTTTCAGCGTTCGACACCATTTTGCTCTACCACTCTTTTCTTTTTTTTAATTTAAAACATTCGCCAACACGTTAGAAGGTGAGGGAGAAAGAACAATTTTTAATGTGACGTCATGCAATAGGTAGTACTTTGTCCCGTGCAACGCCGGGCGACGGGTTCCGCTAGTTAGTAAATAAAAACCTCTGAGGACAGAGCCGATCCATACATCTTTCCGACAAAGAAATGCGTGGTGATTTAGATTAGTCCGTGGGTTGTCGGAACGGATCCTCGGTTGGTATAACAATACTTGTTAGGAACCAGAAACATGTAGTTTCATTCAGGAAATCAAGGGGAATAACTTCCTGAATATTTAAAAAATAAGAATAAACATGATAATATAAGGGGGCAGGTGTCCTGATGAGTGACACGTTCTGTTTATTTCATGTCTTCGAAAGATCTGGTTTAAATCTTAAGCTGAGACACTAACTCACGGTTTGTCTTTTTTTTTTAACCCCAGGCCGGGTAATTATCGGAAACAGAAGACTGTCGAGACAAACAACGGCGTCTTAAAATAAAAGTTACAAAACTATAAGTAACGATAAAGGAAAACTACTAATGCCCTCTGGCGGCCTGTATTTGTTTTATACCCAAGGGCGGATTAAAACCAAAAAGAAGTAGACAACTCGTCGTACAATTATTTTACGTGTAACTTGGGAGCAATGAAGAGGACTCAGAGAAGCACGACAATTACTGTATTTACATGGGAAAAGAAGCAATAGAAACATAATCGAAATCGAAATCGAAGGAGAACTATTTTTAGATAAAAAAACATATTCATGTGGGAATATCTTGTGAACTGTTTAAGAAACTTTTAAATCTGTAAAGATTTAGTGATGCAACTCTTTTTATATTCACAAATAATGATTTCATTTTTACTTTTGTACACCCCAGATAAAGAATATCCACTGCAAGTCTGTGAAATATAGAGACAATGAAGGGAATTTCAAAGGCAAGCCGTCCGAGGAAAACAAAGTTATTAGAGTAAAAAGTTTTCCGACGTATGGAGATATCTACAGTAAAAGGGGTAAGATTTTGCTGCTAGTTTGGTTTGTGAGGGAGTATTTTCGTTCAGGGGGAAACAAGTGTCGGAAGTAAAAGTGAAAGTGAAAGTGAAAGTGAAAGTGCTTGTAAAGCAATAACATAGATGAAACATGGCACACATGGCACAAGGGCTAGAGCTTAGGAAATAGTGTGAAATCTATGAGGTTAGGGACACTTTTTTCACCCTGTCTAAGAGAGAGAGAGAGAGAGAGAGAGAGAGAGAGAGAAAGACAGAGAGAGAGAGAGAGAGAGAGAGAGAGAGAATAATGATTGGTGAACCAGCCTAGATATCACAACAATACTCTATGCATGGGCGAATGATGACTTTGTAGAGACATACCATACTGACAGGTGTGAACAGTGTTCTATACCGGTAGAAAGATCCTGCCTTGCCAGCATCTTCTATATATTTACTCTAATTATGATACGTGTCAATGTTAGGCCGAGGAGTTTAACTGTCAGACTCTCAGAAAGGCTGCCCTTAGTCATAGCATTCGGTAATTTCTTCCGAACTTGAATTAACGATGATTCTTTTTTAATAACTATCATAGAGCATAATCAAACGTTGGGATTTTGTTGGTAATATCCCCAAATAAAGTAAATTATATTCGATGGTTAAGCTCGATTTAAAGGGTTTGCAGAATGTGTTTTCACTTGTTACTAAATAGCATGTTTAACCACCAAAATTAGACATGACAAAATAGTTAGTTGTATGCATATGTTTATATAGTTATATGTACAGGATTAATTCCTAAACTAATTAACATATTGTTAGGAATGTTAGAGAAAAATATGCTACGAGTATGAGGATAATGTGGGCTATGTTTATTTTAATTTAGTTTTATTTAATTGGGAAATCATTAGTATAAGCTTTTCTGTGAAATTTCAGCAATCTCTGTTTTTTCCAAAACTTATAGAATATGTATTAGGCATGAATTAATAAATATTCTTCAAATATCAGTTTCTTGTAAGTAATTAAGATAATTTTAGGACATACTATTTGCTCATTTTTTAAATAAAAATATTTCAGATTTGCATTAATTTTGATCCCAATTTATTATAGACAAAATGATCAAGATTCTCTGAATTTCAACCCTTTAAACCTCAGTCTATAATTTTAAATATTTTTTAGAGTCAAAATTGGAATACATATTTTAGGCATAATGTGCCGTAGCATTATATCTTGATTTTAATCATCAGAATGAGACATGACAGTGGTGCAAATATCTTATGTTAGGGTAGTTATTTGGACGGGTATTTTTCTAGTTATAAATAAGGTAAACTGTTGTCAGTGTATCCTGTTCGGAACTACGTGAGTGATATTGATTATGTTCCATTTCTGGCGAATTGGACAATCACTCAATTAAAAGTGGTAAGTAGAATATCGTGGTTTACATCGATTCAGTCCAGCAACAGATTGACCACTAATATAGCGACTCTGAAATTATTACAGCTTTGAGTGTTGGTTGTCGACAACGGAATCAGAAAGATAATCAGTGATGTAAAACATGCTGCCTTGGACTAACAGTCCGACCAGATTTTGAAGACTCACAAGAATAAGGGTAAAACGTTTGCTCTGATAAATAAATGTAATTTACGCCATCGCCAAATTGACATTAAGAATGGTGGCTTGTGAGAAAAGGTCAAGAGTATGGCTAAAACAAGATATTCCATGTTATTCACCTATTTGCAAGGTGGTTAGACATAAGGTAAACCATTCTTTTGAGAGGATTGAACACTCTGGCCTACACAAATTGCCTTAGAAGGCCAATAAGTATTCACATATAAGACGGCTTCATGCGATTTTCAATTAAGAGAGGAAGTACAACCTAGAGGAAAGATCTGACACCAACAAAACCATTGCTGAACTGATTTTTATCACAATTTTATGATACACAATTATTGCAACACATTTCTAACTTGGTTTTTTATATCCAGATACAATCACTGCTGATTACAAATTATTTTTTGTAATGCATTCGAATATTTGTTTAGCTTATCTTCGTTTAGCTGGGTTTACTAGATTTTAAAAGTTGTTTCGCTTATTGAGGTGTAAACATTATTTGTATTGAACTAGAGCTCTGCATATATATCGTCACAGAAAAATGCGACGTTTCGCAAAAATTAACGAGTAACTCTATCCTTCTTTTCTTACTATGCTCCGAACTGAATATTACTTCATTTTTTTTAAGTGACTCCGTTTCGCACCATAATATTGTCGAAAGCAGCTAACATTTTTCAAAAACTTTCTTTATTGCGGCCTTATACGTATGGTAAAATTTCATAAAATTTGGAAATACATATTTAGGTTTTACTGAGTTTTGCCCTGATAGTTCACTTAGAGGTTCCACATAGAGGTGTTGCACACTGAGGGGCACGTAAAAATTCGTGACCACTTCCATTGTCTTTTTAAAATAATTTAATTTATGTTATTTAAGCTTCATAAAACTAGGATATATTTGCATTGTTAAAAAAGGTGTGTTCTCATAGCTTAATTAAGGTAAGACACTTAGAAATTGTTGAATACTTCCCTTGTCTTTTGTCTGGAATGTTTATACATATGATTTACATTTTATAAAAGTAAAATATATTCGAAGTTTTAGAAGAAGTTATACCCCATAGCTTCCGTCGAAGACACTATGCAATTCGAGATCATTTCCATTGTGTTCTCCGGAAGATGAACATAGTGATACACTTTTAGTTTTCATGCCGATATTCTAACCTTTCTTTTCACAGGGTACATTGATATATATATATATATATATATATATATATATATATATATATATATATATATATATATATATATATATTTATTTATTCTGGTACAGAAAAATTAGTACAACATTCGTACCGTCGGTTTCAAGCACGGAAGGTCTTACCCATCCGGCTCTCTTCAGCTTCTGTTGTCATCTGTTTTCGAAATGTGAGGTCACATGACACTCTCGTTGGGACGCGTTATTTGCTCAGTGTGTTGTGTGTGTTTGTTTAAATTTAAATTTAGTGTAATAAGACCGTTGAGATTTAAAACACGAGGGAATTCAAGATTAAAGGGAATAAAAAATAAAAAATATATGAAAATATATATAAAAAAATATATATATAAAAAAATATATATAAAAACATTTCAATACTAAGAATAAAAAAGAGAGAGAATAAAAAAGAAGAATAAAAAAATATAGAGAATAAAAAAATATAGAGAATAAAAAAATATAGAGAATAAAAAATATAGAGAATAAAAAAAGAATGAAAACATAATGAATAAAAATAAATTAAAAAATTTAAAAAAATAAATAAATAAAAAAAATAAAAAAAATAAAAAAATAATAATAATAAAAAAATAAAATTAAAAATTAAAAATTAAAAATTAAAAACAAAAATAATGAAAGGGTTTCTCTGAAATTCCCGTGAGCCAAATTATGAGTTTGTATCATTAGCCGTTATATATATATATATATATATCGGTCGTCTTCAGGCGGTTGCAAAATGAAATAAATTGGTGAATCTATCAAGAGGGCGCTCTTTTGAATTATTTCAACAGCACTTCAATACACCTTCAACCCCCCCTAACGGGAATGGGTGAGGTTTGGTGTATTAATGCGTATAAACAATGCTTCCATTGTGGGGAGGCGAACACTGAAACCCGAAACCGCCAGAATGGATGTGTTATTTGTTAAAATGTTCTTAAATTCATTCTTTGGGATGCCATGCTATATAAGATGTTGGTATATGGAGCTTTGAGGGGGAGATGAGGTGGCAGGTAAGTCGGCGTGATATGGTAGTCTTCGTCATGCCAATATACGTGCGGTTAGCAGAGACGCATTCTCCGATAGGGCATTTAAACATGTATATAGCATAACTAGTTTTATGTAACCCACTATCAGCCGGGCTATTTTTTATTAATAAATTACTAGTTTTTGATTTTTTGTAGTATATAATGAACTTGATTTTAGAGTTATTATCTATTGGGGTTACGTATTTGTGTATAATGTGTTTTCTTATTTTTTCTTCGGCTTTATAGTTCGGGTTACAGTAGAATAAAACCAGATGCATCCCAACTATAAAAATATGGAAAATGAAAAAGGAAAACCTAAAACAATATTATTTATATATTCATCTACGTTTCCTCTTTATTGTAAGACTTCCTCAGAATTAATATATATATATATAATATACATATATATATATATATATATATATATTGAATTACAATATATCTTTAATGCAAAATACTAAACATATCTATTTTCACTTGAAACATTTATAACGAATAACACAAGAGCAAGTTATAAGAAAAGTACTTATATAAAGTTATGAATTCATACGTGTATATATTTTTTCTTTTCCTATTTTGAATCAACACTTAATTATGTCAGCGAGAAATATTAATTAGATTATCGGTTGGATGGTGTGATGAACGGATGATGTGATGAGCGGATGCTGTGATAAACGGATTCAAAATGATGAATAGAATTAACAACAATTGATTACGTAAGAGAACAACTAGACAATGATTAGCTGTCATTAGATTGAAGGAAAACCATTTGGAAGGCTGCAAGGAACCGGTCCCGTGGCAAAATGGTCAACACATTGTCGATTTGAAAGATCAATATACATTTGATATGTTCAGTCAATGAACTATCATGTTACAAAATGTTTGAGATGATGATTACTAATTTGTATTATTTAGATCATTCGGACTACTGTTCTCATCTTTGTTTTTATTGTCACAACGTGTTGGCCGATTTAACTATTTTCTTTTTTAATGTGCATCTGTTCTCATTCGGAGATATTTATGCTAAACTCGGGAATTTATACAGAATTTCGAACTAAAGTATTTATTTAATACCCCAGCGTATGCTGTTGTCGTTCCGTTAGTCATAATTCGTGGCGTAACGAATAAAGAAGTTGATTTACAATCAGTTCAAGGGTATACTCTACTGTTGGTTGAAGGATTAAGCCTTGAAAAATGAACTTTGTTCATGGAACATCTGTTTGGTGTTAGATACAGAGGTGAAGAGCGAAAGGTTTGAGGCGATAGTGGTAGAAGACAAGTGTTTACAGTGAATGTTGCATATGACGGAACCAGAGATTGAAACTAAGTCACCAACCTTCTATGGAAATAAAAAAATAATGTAGAGAAAGAATAACTTGGTGTCTCTCCTAGTAAAAAGGCTGTAGACTATCACCCACTAGACTGCGACATACGCACTTCGAATTAAAACAAACAAATGCATATACACAGCAGAAAATTAAAAGCGAGTGGAAAACCGTACCAAACTAAAAGAATATATATGTATATATATATATATATATATATATAATTTAAATACGTTTAATTAAGAACATAAACCATAAGATGTCAACATTGATATGCGATATTACCCTTCCACTATGCAAGCAAATTTTCGTGACCCAGTGTGAAATGCGGCGGGCGTTAGCTAATGGGCTCCCGGATTCGGATCTGGCTTAGTGTAGCCATGCAAATAAGCTGTAAACGGCGAAACACGTGTCGTGGATAGTTATATTTTATGAATATATACGCTTCTATATGCAGAAACCAAACTGGTAAATTGGTACAATGTTTTCACTTCAGCATTTACGTAATTCTTTCCTTATAAAACAATATTGGAATACGTTCAATTAGCATATCACTAAAACACACACAATGACATGCCAATATATATATATATATATATATATATATATATATATATATATATATTAGTTACAGGGCGGGTATACGCAATATATACAGCATTAGTCTTAAATGTTCATTTTTTACTGTCTTTCGGGGGATATGATACGGTTTAGTTGGCACCACGTAAACAACTTATACAAAAAATGGGTTCACCTTAATAACCCTGTTGCCTAGAATATATATTCCATCGTTCATGATGATGAATTTAATAATGTAAGATATTACAAAGCAAATACGTTTTATTTACGCTGATGCACCTACACTGATTCTTTAAAAATGTATTACTGAATTCCATTAATTATTTTGTATCTGACGTATTTTAAAGTTTTTGGGGTGGAGACGGGTGCTAGTTTGTTTGGGCGCACCTACAAAATTGTAAAGTTTACAAAACAGTAATGCGCCCATGTTACTCACCGTTATAATGATCGGTTCATGATTTTTTTTTATATATAAATATATATCCCAAAATGTTAACATTTGTAAATAAATTATGTGCCTATTTTACTCACCGTGTTGTCTAGAATATATATTCCGAAATTTATGATGATCATCCCTTGCTTTCGGAAATTACCCTGTACAATCCAATATATATATATATATATATATATATATATATATATAAAGTGAAACTATTTTTTGAAAACAATGACTAATAAGGGAAAGCTGCCAACATGGGAATGTCTATGATAGTCGGCGCTTTCTTTAACAAGAAAACTAAACGAGTCAGGCAAAGCTCCCATTACTTTGTTCATCGAGTGACGAAATGTAATATGTTGGTGTTAAACTGTTTCCAAGTTTCTCCGACTTCAGCCAGTTTGTCGACGTATTTTCTAGAACGATTAACCTTTGACATATTGACCTTTTTCACGACAGAAGTATGGAAAGAAATAATGGCATTATCAATAACTCGACTGTAAATTGTCTCTATATTACCTACTGGTTCTGTCTGTTTAACAGTAAATGTATGCAATTTGATGCCACGCATTTACATATTGTTGTTAACACACATGTATACAATTGATTATATGCATGTTGCTATTTTATATATTACTGTGAGAAAACTCTAGGCGAATACTTTTTCTACGTATTTTAATATGTAACCACTATCATACAGTACTTGATTTTTATTAATTTCTGTTTTTTCCTAGCTTCTACCTGTTCATAACTAGTACGATAACAAATATTTGCAATTTTGTTAGTAAAATACGTTAGTATTAAGATCCGAGAATAAGTAACTAAAATAAATATATTTATGATTCTTTTTATCATAGTTCACTCCAAACAAGGTAGACCGCCACGGTAGACATAAGGGGCTACTGATAAATAGGGTGCGATTTTTTTTTTACGAGGAAAGTCAACCTCAATTAGGAGCTGCACAGCGAGATGTCCGTTTAAATTAGTTTTAAATTTCTGCATGTCAGTACCGTCAGAAAAAACAGGGAGCGGGGTGGCAGTTCCAGAGTCCAACAGCACGAGGAAAGAAGCTTTTGGAGTAGAAATCTCTTCAGCATCTGGGGACTTCCACAGTGAATGGATGGGATTTGGCAGATTGTCGGGTTAGTTTAGTAAATTTGTGTCGTGGGTGCACCAGAGAAGCAAGTTCATCAGAGCACAGTCCATTGAAGTACTTGTAAAACAGGCACAAGGAAGCAACATTGCAGCCGTGGGATAGTCGCTGGAGCTTAGTGGATAGTGAGGGACTTATTAAGTTCCAACTCGTTTTTGGACCTTGTCTAAGAGGGAGAGGCTAGTAGATGATGCACCAGCCCAGATGTGGCAACACTACTCCATGCATGGGCGGATGATGGCTTTGAAGAGATATAGGATAATGTCATGTGTGAGAAGTTTACTAGCACGTTAGAGGGATCCAACCTTCTTTGCAGTAGTCCTGACACGGTATTCAATATATTTGTTCCAATTCATGTTATCTGTGAAGGTTAGGCCGAAGAGTTTTAATGATGAACTCTTAGGTAGGGTGTTATTTGCCATGACAATCGATGGTTGAAGAGGTGTCTTGTAGTTATTGAAAGAAAAGTAGTTTTGTCACTGCGGCATTAACACTTACCGTTTATTTTTTTTACCCCTATCCACTACAGACTGGGGGTCATTTACTAAGGATTCAGCCATTGTGCGCGTCGGTTTTGCCCACATGACGAGAGTATAGCATGGTGTCGTCAGAAAATATTCCTGGGTCAGTCTAAATTACACCAGGGAGGTCATTTATGATGGATCCTTGGAGTACACCAGCATTTATGTCATGTTGCTTAGATGAACGGCCATCGAGGACAACCTGGATCTTTCGTTTTTTAGGAAGGATTTAATTATATTAAATATGTGTCCAGTAATACCATATGAGCCCAGTTTTAGGAGAAGCCCTTCATGCCAGACCTTGTCAAAGGCATTCGATATATCAAGCGCTATCATTCTAGCTTTACTTGCCTCGTGCAGTGTATGATATATACGTTCAGCGATGACCGTAAGGATATCTGCGGTTAATCGTGTTTGTCTAAATCCGTATTGATGATCAGAAATAAGTTTAGCATTAGCTAGGTGCCGGATTATTACAAGATTGAATAATGATTCAAATATTTTAGCAAAGATCGTATTGGACGGTTGGTTAGAGAATCAGTTATATCTCACGAATTATTGAATACTGGTACCACAGAGGCAATTTTCCAACTATCAGGTAAACAAGATTCATTTGTTGTATAGTTTAGATAGGGCAGATGATTTCTTCATTACTATTACTGGTTGATGATTAGGCGCCACGCTTTAGAGATGTCAAGGTTTTTTATGATGACTTTGACCTGAGATAGGGTGATGACCAGTTTCTCAAGTGTGGCTTCAGTCGGCAATGAGAATTTGGGAAGGGGTTTGTTTGCAGGGTTCAAATTAGAGTTTAAGGCAAAACGCTTGGCCAGTAGTTGAGCCTTATGTTTGTGATTTGATAGCGAGGGAATTGTCCATTGTCCATTGTTCATCACACTATTGTTGATTTTCGAGAAATCACGAGCACCTAGTTTCTATGACTGAAAGCATTTTTTGGTTTACTCTGTATACCTTTTCTTAGCTTCATCTATTACTAGTTTGCAATCATTTCTTGCCTCTACAAGCTTTTGTCTGTTAGCAGTCGACTTATGGCGGCCGAATTTTCGGAATGCCTTCTGCCGCTCAGCAATAGCAGCTGCACATTCTGAGGTGAACGATTGGGGAGAATGGAGGTTGCTGAAGAATTTTCGCATGGGGACATAGGCATCAATGTCTGCTTTGACCCATTCGGTTAGCTCATTTTCACACTGATCAGCAGGGAGTGAGAAGTTTTCACCCCATGATGCGTGGCTGATGTCATCCCTGAGGGATTTAAAATCAGCCTAGTCATAGTTTCACGTCGTTTTGAGCAACGACTCTTCAGCTTGTGGACGAGTGTTTAAAGTGATAAGTATTATTACCACAACGTTATCAGAGTTTCCGAAAGGGCTATGGGCATTCGCCACATAGGCCTTGGGTAGTGGGGTCAAGAACAGGTGTAAAAGTAAGGCTTGCTAGTCTGCACGATCAGGAAGGCGGGTCGGAAAAGTGACAGCCTGTCAGAGGTCATCAGCTGAAGGGGAAATTAAGAGTAGAGTTTCCAGCTGCATCAGTAACGCTGGAAAATCCCAACCAGTCACGGTGATGTGCATTAAAATCCCCAAACACATTTATTTAGGCATTCGAGTCGAGTGAGAGTGCTCTGTCTAAGCTTTCAGAGACAGAGTCAAGCAGATTACAGTCCTGTATCAAAGGAGAACGGTATAACAAATATAAATAACTTACGCTGCGATGTAGGGTCAATCCAAACACATGTAGGTGTGCTCATCTGATTCTAACCTATGTTCTCTACTCAAAGAGAGGGTGTTCCGAACATCAACTCATACATATGTTTGTCAGAGTCCTTATGGTAGAGTTAAAGGTAATCAGTCATGTCAAAGTGATGAGAGGGAAATGGGGATTGAGGGTTCGTTTCAACTAGAGAAATAATATCCGAGGAGTTTGTCAAGAGATATTTTTCTACGTCGTTACTCTTTGTTCTAAGTCCCCGGATATTTGTGAATGCGAACCTTAAGGGCGGAGGCGAAGATGTTTTTTGTTGTTTTTTTTATTTTGTAAATTCATGTTTGTTTTGAGTAAAAGTGGGGAGGACAAAGTGGGTTGTTGTGTGCTAATAAACTCACAAACCCCGTTTATTAGTCGTGACTTGGTCCATGGTGGTTGTGGCCTCGGGTAAGCTCACTGGGGATAACTGTAGGGACCCTTTCCATGCGCGAGATGGCACATACAGTTAGCCACGATATTATGCAATTGTTGACAGAGCAGCCGTTCTTAGCGCTACCTAAGAGTGTGGGCGCCTAACTACAAGACGGAAACAGCGGCCAGCAAAGCTGTCTAACCTGTACCCTCAACCTGTCAGAAGAAGAGCGACCCTGACTAGTCATGTAGGACTCAGTGACAAAAACTTTCCTTAAGTTGCCCAGATAGAGAGGAACAGAGACGGCGTTCATTGCCCTAGTCAAGAAACAAGGCCAAGCACTAAGTGTATTTAGAAGCGTTCAGTGGTTGCACTTCTATGCTTGGCTAATAGACAGAGAAGGAGTGCGAAGGCCTGGCGATAGACACAACCCATTTTCTCCTTAAGCACTTATAGGTTTGCAGACAGGATATGTTGTCCGATATTCTAGGAAGGTTGTCGATCAAGACTACTGAGGCCTCCCTCCCCAACGGTTTGCTTCCAAGACGTAACTAGTTAGTAGCAAGGTTTTATTATCAGAGTTTTCCTCCTTTTATGTTGATGACGCGACAAGCTCCACGCGTCCAACACTCCGATAGAGGATAGCCTGCACCCGTGTACTAGTCGGGTATTTCCGAGACCCCGCGGGTTTACAAAAAAATTCATCCACATATATATATATATATATATATATATATATATATATATATATATATATATATATATATATATATATGCATGTGCATATGTAGATAGAATAAGTTCACTGTACACTTAACAGAGGGAACATAAATTTTAAGATATGTTTCCCTGTCACAAGTTAGTACAGAAAAGTAATAGACAGCCAGAGAGTAGCAACTGAGAAAAACTAGTTAACTATTTATACAATAAAGGTTACGAAGCAAAGGATTAAAATTGAAACTCAAAATTAAATTTAAAAAACAAGGTAAATACAAATACATTTTGTAGCATGGTTAGAAATTAGTAAAAATGCCAAATATATTAAAGATAGTTAAAAGAACAGAAAACTCAACTGAAAACTTCAGGGAGTCTTTTACATATCGGCAGCCATGTAGCTGAAGTCATGTTGTTGAAGTCGGACTTCTTTGCAAATGACCCTTTCAAGAAAATCATATCGTGTACATAACTGTGAAGGAAGGTTGTATATCGAGGGTGGTTTGAACTTTTTTTTTAACATGTTTGGCTATCCATGTTTCCATATATTTTGAACATTTAGCTAGAATAACATCGGAATTTACAGCCAGTAAAGGAATACTAGTTTACTATTTATAATATTAAACGCTACGGAGAAGATAGAGTTAGTTGAAGCTCATTATTAAAAAAGGAAAAAGAAAAACAGTTTAAGAAAACACAGGGTAAATACAAGTAAGTTTGGTTGCATGGTTAGAAATTAGAAAACATGCCAAATACATTTAAGATAGTAAAGAGAACAGAAAACTCAACTGAAAATTTTGGGGAGTCTTTTTCATTGCGGCAGTTATGTGGCTGGCATTAATTGAAGTCCGGCTACTTTGTAAATTGTAAATTAATAAAAAATAAATGAATACCATAAATGATTACAATTATAAATGAATAAAATTATAAATGAATGAAAATAAATAAAAAATAAATTAATAAAATTATAAATGAATAAAAATAAATGAATAAAATTATAAATGAATAAAAAATAAATTAATAAAATTATAAATAAATAAAAAATAAATGAATAAAAATAAATAAAAATAAATGAATGAAATTATAAATGAATTAAAATTATTTCATGGGCTTCAAATGTAGCTGTGATTCTATAAAACTTTTTAACAATAGTATTTAAGCAGTTAAATATAGAATACTAATTGGTTAAGTATAATACTGACCATTGTGATTACATATGGAATTATAAAAATTTCAAAAGTTTGTTTTTATTCATATACATCTATGTCATACTACTGTTTTGGGGCGCATTGTAGTTATTCTTACCATTTTGTATAGTTTGTGTCCTATGATTTGATTATTAATACACATATTTGATTCTCATTGTCTGTCTTTTATTCTTGCCTTGTTCTATATTTAAGCTGAAGTTAAAAATGTAGAATTGTTTCGCAAGAATATAATTTTCGTGTTTTTATGGTTTTAAGGTAACTTTTCTGGTTGCTTTTTCACTTGTTGGATTGAAGCCTATGGTAAAATACTTGGAATCAAGTATGAACATCTTTTGATATTTTTTATACTTTTCATTATAGACTTTTTTTGATAAAATAACTTCCCCTTGTAGTGTGTACAGAACAAATTTAAACATCACATGAGTAAGAAAGTAAAAATAAATAAAAGAGTGCATGTGTAAGTAAAATATAAATATAAAAATTGCATGTGTAAGTAAAAAATATATAAATAATTGCATGTGTAAGTAATACAAATTAAAAACTGCATGTGTAAGTAAAAACAAAATTGCTTGTGTAAATAAAAAGAAAACAGGAAACATTGCATGTGTAAGTAAATAATAAATAAAATATTACATGTGTAAGTAAAAATAATAAATAAAACATTGCATGTGTAAGTAAAAACAAAATAAAATGCATGTGTAAGTAAAGATAAAATCAGAAAATCGCATGTGTAATTAAAAAATAAATTAAAATTGCATGTGTAAGTAAAAATAAATAAAAATATTGCATGTGGAAGTAGAAAATAAATTAAAAATTGCATGCGTAAGAAAAAAATAAACAAAGAATTACATGTGTAAGTAAAACATAAATAAAAACTTGCATGTGTAAGTAAAAAATAAATAAAATATTGCATGTGTAAGTAAACAATAAATAAATATATGGATGCATGAGTCCAAATAAACTTTGGTAAGAAATAGATGTAATATACATAATAATTTTAAATAATGTATGAATTGAAATTTAGAGACTTTACGTTAATTTGTACTTAAGTAATGAAAACAATAAAATAAACATATCTTAGAAACAACTGATATTTTAGTTTTGCCATCGACTTTTAGTCCTGTATTTTGGCTATGATCAAAGTGTGGTATCTGTTCTGTACTCAGAGGAGGATAGATCCTTTTAGACTGGGGCAATTTTAATTTTTTGCCTCAATCCATATTACGCTTTTTTTGGGAGCTGGATTTCTCCCACATTAAAATCCGACATTGTGTTTTACTTTGCCTTTGGGGGAGGGAGTAAATGGGGGCGATTAAAATAAAGTTTAGCTTAATTCATGCAGTAAAAGTAGAATCATTACAATCATTACAATCATTACAATCATTACAATCATTACAATCATTACAATCATTACAATCATTACAATCATTACAATCATTACAATCATTACAATCATTACAATCATTACAATCATTACAATTTTAATTGAAATTAAAAACAAAAAACGCAGTTCGAAATACAAAAATATCATGGTCAAAATTGCCAATTGCCAGGAAATATGTGTGCATGCTGTGCTGTATGAAGAAAACCATTGAGTTAGTGGAATGAGAAACTGAACTGATACAAAAAAAAAATGTGCAATAACCAATGTAATTTTAGACCAATGTGGTCCTACTCAAATGGTTTATTGGCCACACCAACACTCGTTGAACTGTACATGCATTAGTTGAAATTTGCTGAAAACCTATTTCGCCTACCAGCTAAATAATACCTACGTTTTATTTTCACATATCTTCTAAACGAACAGAACAATATTTTGTCTAAACAACTTTTTTCTACGACGACTCACCCAAACATTCACAAACATTGTATTACAAAATCAAAATAATAAAAAAGAAAAACAAATATTTTGACATCCAAAAAATCTATATTGTTGAACACAGTCACAAAACCTTTCGAAACAAATTAAAATATATTTGTTTTGTAAAAAAAATATATTGCCATCCTTTTTTGTAGATAGTGGGTATGTGGTAACCCTCTCTCAAATCATACAGTGCAACATTCCTCACACAAAATGTTATTATATTACGAGGAATTGGGATGAGATCGGAAATGTTCCCATTCTGTATACATTTCGGGATAGGACGCGTTTACAATTCAACGGTCAAGCCCAACATCAAATTACATCTGTTACTCGCTGTCACCTTCAATTCGTTTCTATTTTATATATTTTTTTAATTCAATTTTTTCATTGTTTCTATTGGAAAATTACGTCAGAAATAATATTTATACGCAAAAATAAGTGTCTTTGTACTAATGCTAAATACGTTTGATATATACATATTATACAGAAATAATCGCTTATTTTACAAAAAAATATCCATGTGATGTTTTTATATCATCATGCGAAAAGACACACACCGAAAAAACTATGACTCTTTAACAGTATATAGATTAACACAATGTGATCGATATTAACTCACATTGCTAGTTTTCCTGTTATGAACATAATCAATAAGGATAAGTATCCATATGGTGTCAATATTGATACATATTGAACTGGGTTACACATCACTTAACGTAGGACAGTTTGTCACATCTAAAATATTATTGATCTAACAGGGATTGACCTGTCTTCATATGCGTATTTTGATATTTCATTGGTTGAGGTTAGTCTTGTGATGAGTATTGGAAAGATTATTTGTTTCCATGAGAAAATTAGTTATCCCCTATATGTCCATTTTTTGTAGTAGATATGTGAATATGATGTTAGAAACGAAAATTAGAAATAAATGTAAGATCAAGTGGAAAAGCGAAAAATCACACGAGAAACATGTTGATCGGAATTTGAATTTAAGTGTTTGGCAGTTGAGTGAAATGAGACGAAAGTCGCAATTATACGTAACGAATGAGATACTTTGGATGTTTCTTTTAGGCTGGCTGACTGATCGGATTCAAAAAGTTGTTTCCAAAGCTCTACTTCCCCACGCAGGCTGAAGCAGGCGAGAGAAACCTAGTGTAATACATATATATATATATATATATATATATATATATATATATATATACATTGACACATTTAGGAATTGACAAGACGTGAAGAGTAAAACTCTGTGGTCTTTAATGACGTCTGCATAAGAAATGACTTGCTGCCGAACTATACACACCCACACACACACACACACACACACACACACATATATATATATATATATATATATATATATATATATATATGATAATTTTATTTACACAGACATGTACAAAATCTGCGACACTGGCATGTCGATGTTATCGATCAACAGTTACTATAAACTTAGATCTCATCAGGGAGAGTTAGAATCCGATCTTAACCTCGGATCATATTTGGAGAGATTGTGTATATGTCTGTGTAAATAAAATTATCATATATAAAGCTCTATTTCGATATTGAGCACTTTTTATAAACCCGGTTATAATTCTCTGGATTACCAGCCTATGGATATTTTTACCTGGATTATTACCATTATTATATATATATATATATATATACATATATATATATATATATATATGTATATATATATATATATATATATATATATATATATATATATATATATATATATATATATATATATATATTTACAGTACGCCCTAGAAAATAAAACAACAAAAGATATGTTATTGAAATCGATAAACCTACCTATTAATGCACCAGGATACACTATCAATGTTTTCTAATATTTCCCATTGAGAATGATACAAAAGTACTGTGGGTGATTTGGACGGAACTTTTCTAAATAGACAACAGAAAATGTTGCCGGAGTTGCGTCGCATGGCAGAACGTCGGCAGTGACACGTAGCATTTTATATCGCTGGTGTCTTAAATGCCATTTAATGTAACTACACAATTTCTGATATGGTTCATGAGAAAGTATTCATTCAATATCAGTTGCTATTTATAGGAAATAAATAGATTAATACTTTTCTTTTAAAAAAAGGTACCCATCCATAAGTGTATACTCCCAATCAAACTGACTAGCAGCAACCCCGCCCTCTTCTGTAGAGGTTCGCGAGATAGTGGAAAAAGAGGAACACAAGCAAATACGTAAGGGTTTAGAATAGGTATAACACTGTATGCTTTAAAGAAAATATTCATTACTTGTAGGGTTGAGAGATTCATCTCTTTTAGAATTTGATTTTAATTCTAATGTAATAATTTATCTCAAAATAATGAGAGATATGAGGAATATTTTGATGATGCTTTATGGGTTGAATCAATGTAGTTTTAATATTTGTATTAACTGTTTTCGTGCCTCATTTATATTTACTTAATTTTAGTAAAGATCTAAATTTAAAATTAATCAGTTGCGCTGATATCACTCAATGTTTAGTTACAACTTCTTATTCTTTATCTCTAAGCGAACTTAATTTCTTTACTACATTTATAATCCCATGAGCGTTATGGGATACAACAGGATTTTGACTCGGTTTTATGATCATATTAATTCAGGTCAGTACTATTAGGTATGTCTTAATTGGCATATGCCTTTCGTTTCTTTTTTCAGTTATCGACTACTGGCAAAATTTTGTGTCGATTATTCTCTTTTAAGATTGGGATTCGCTTAATACCGACCGAAGCTCAAAATATTCGTTAAAGTGAGAAGATAAAAAGTAAAACAAACGGGATGTGTGTTGCCTCTTAGAGTTAAAGAATGCGTCACTACTGTATCCCACTCCCAAATAAAATAAAAACAAAAGTTACTTTCCAATAAGAAGCTTATAAAAATCATCACCTCGCACACTTCGTGTTATGCCACAAAAATTGAAAGAGAAAAAAAATAATACTATATATGTTGTTAAGGATTTTGAGATGGCTTCCACCTTCGGGGAAGAAAATCCGATCGAAGAGCGAAAAATAACCGCTTCAGGGAACGCTTTATAGAATAGTAAAAAAAAACATGGACGCTATTAAAATGGCGTGGTGTATCGATGGAGTTTCGGCGCCAAAGTTATTTCGTTTTTGGTCGGCCAAGTTCTTTGCCCTTGGTGTTTGCAATCGTCTAGTTTGCTCTCCCCTAGGGGGCGTTAATAGTCGTTTCAAATTGACACATTGTCAGGAGTTTGTTTTATTTATAATTTGACTTTCGCTATTTCCCCTATCGGTCTTGTTTGGTTTGGGTTTACTTTTTATTCCTTTAATTCTGTTTGTTTCCCTTATGTCATTAGGGGATTTTTTTTTTCTTTTCTAACTCTTCATTGTCCTTTCCTTTTGGAAAACTTGGATGCCCAACGCCCCGCAGACTTTTTATCGATCAGCACTGTATGAGGTTTCATTTCTAGTTCATGGTTCTATGATTTTCGTCTTTTGGTTTTTCTTCTTTCTTTCTCACTTAAAAAACAATTTTCCTATGGTTTTATTGTACCATTCCTTTGCAGACAAACTGTCATCGGCGTCCGTGTTTATTTTACCTGTCCCGTGGGAAATCTATGATCTTCGATTATTTTCCTTTATTCTTTGCAAATAAAAGTATAAATATAAAACAAGTTTGTGAAAAAATGTTAAGAAATGAAACGAATATTTTCTGGACACATTTTAGGAGACTCTTTGTCGTACTTTCTACAAAATCTTATCGTCCCGCATTGTTTTATATTTATTTTATGTGTATTTATGCATGAAAGATTTATTCCCGCCTTCAAGTAACTTACTCGACCATTTCTAATTTACTAGCACAATATATCTCAACTAGTGGTTCGCGAACCCCCAGTTGTTCACAACAAAATTCTTATGGGTACTTAGATGGCTGATGAAAGAGGTTTTTTTTTTAAAATAATAATAGTTGCGGATTATGAAATTCAGTGCCTGTGCCACATGAAGTTGCTTTCATTATGTGTTTAGAAAATAAACATATATAAATATATAAGTAATACTTCAAAAAGAAAGAAAAGTAAAAATATTATATTAATAATAAAAAATGAGCAAATAAACGTTAATATTCGAACACGCACTCTTCAGAGTGTGTTACAGCGCATTGGAACATATATGTAACGGAGCACTGAAATGTGTTCGAAGACATGATATATATAATATATATATATATATATATATATATATATATATGATAAGTTAGTCAGTAAATTGACATTATGTTCATTGTTACATCATTAGGTGGTTGGCAAGATGGTTTCATAATTCAGTGAGTACTTAACGGGAAAAATGTATAGAACAACTGTACTAACGGATGTACTTTTGTACTCTGTGTAAACTATTATTATACTTAATATGATGTAATCAACGGTTGTTTCCCTAAAATAGTTTTTTTCGATATTCGGTAATAACAGATACGTGATTTTCTAAATTGATTCCTCCTAAAAAAAACTGAGATATAAAGAGGTTAACGTGATTTTGGCTCAGATTTTTAGCAGACATCGTATGTGGAAGGTGTAATGTACGTACGTTCATAGCATATATCTATTGCCAATAAACCGGACGTATGTTCACAGGAAAATCAGCCACGAAAACACCAATCACTTTCGGCTAGACTGACTAAGCGTTCGCACCCGGTGGTAAGTGAAATGTCGAATGTACACCATTAATTTGTTTTTGTTTCTTGAGATAAGCATCACAGACAGTTGTTCAGAATGATGTCCGTTCACATCGTGTTTAGATTAACATATGTTGGTATGATCGGGAAACAGAGAGCAGCGAAGTATTTCCAGAGGCATGCGGCCCGAAAAAATGATATTTGAATAGTAATTATTTTCTAGCATCTTGACACTTCTACAGTGAAAGGTTCGGATTTTGCTGCGAGTCAGATTATTTGGGGTATTTACGTTGAGAGGTTGTTTGTTTCGTCTGCGTACATATACACACTAATCTCAGGATATTATTCGGAATAGCATTAATGAAAGTGTGTATATATATATATATATATATGAAGAGACAAAATGGTGCCACACTACAAAATGAATAATGAATAATATGGGGAAAACTTTATATAAGATGAAATAGAAGACGAGAGTCGGACGAAAGGCTGCCTTGGGAACTTTAAGCTGTTTTTTTTTGTTTTTTTTTTATTATTTTTTTTTGTTTTTTTTTAATGCTAATGTGAGAACTTTGTTTTTATTCGTGAATTTTTTTATTCGTAAATTCCGAAACCATACAAAACGGTTTTTTTTAAATTTGTTTTATATAAAATTATTTTCTCTTTTTTTTTTCTTCTATTTCATTTTATATAAAGTTTTCCCCATATTATTAAATATATATATTTATATATATATATATATATATCTATATATATATATGTATATATGTGTGTGTGTATGTATGCAAGCAAACCCACGACCAACAGTGAAACAGAAATCTCTAAGGTAACTTTTAATATTGATTTTAACCGTCAGAACAAATTGAACCATGTTAATGACATTATATGTTTAAAGCCAGTTTACAATCTTAAGCAGTATTGTAAAAGTGTGGAGATAAAACGCTTTTAATTATTCTGTTAAAATGAACACTAAATTTACTAAGAGGCCCGGTCGACTTTTCTAACTTTCGCAGTGAGTTTCGTGTTTTTTCGACATTTGGTGGTGCGCTGAGAAACGTTGACCCCCCGCCTGCGCATCACGAGTTATACAAATATATAGACTAAAAGAGTGTAAAGTAATCTTTAAAATAATTATTAAGTAAAAAACAAACTATTAAGTCACATATGTATTTGTTTAGGTAAACAAAACTAGGTATATACTTATTAAGGTAAGGAAAAGTAAGTATATATTTGTTTGAGTAAACGAAACTAGGTATATATTTGTTTAAGTAAACAAAGGTAAGTATATATTTGTTTATGGAGACAAACGTAGGTATATATTTAAACTAAAGTAGGTATACACTTTTAAAAAAGTAGGTAAATATTTTTTACGGTAAACAAAAGTAGGTATACATTTGTTTAGTTAAACAAAGCTAAATATTAGCTGAAGAAGATTATTAGCTAAACAGTTTGCCTCCATTACGCTACCGTATATCTTGCAGGTCTGCTAGATTTATTCTAACAGATTTCCTTTAGCAGAACGCATTCACACTCCAATCTCGTTTATGATCTTTCTCTCACTTAGATGGTTCCATCAAGATAAAATCCAATTCAACGAAACTTTATGTGTCCGTTGTCTCTCATAGATGCCATCAATTATTTTTGGCTGAGAGATTTAGATGGTTTATGCCTAAAATTTATTTGCTTTATATTTTCGGTAAGAACGTATCCTATGTAGCTTGCAATATATTTGAGGGTTTAATTGAGAGTGTTATACCATTTAAGTGTTAAGACAGTTACCAAATAGCAAGTCATGCTACATTCCCGAGTGTTCCGATATTATTTTTCACAACAACTGTTATTTTAATTGCTATCAACGGGATGGATGCCTTAAAAGTAAACCCACCTTTAAAACTATCTGCAACCGCTACGAATTCATTATATATAAACGGAAAATAGTCCAGGTTTGATCTAAAATACACAAAAAACTAGAATATTTAGTATAATATTTAAATATATGTCTAATTTCTAGTGTGAAATATTCACAAAGATTTAAAATATCTGCCTTTTTTCGACCCTATTTTACATGAAATTTAATTAAACAAAGCATATGCCACATTTGTACACTTTCCGCATAGCAGCTGTGTACCAAAATTCATGATCGCCCGTTAATTAGATAACGATTTATATATGCCCATACAATATATAATATATAAATATATATAATCATATCGTCGTTCTAATGTCATAGATTTTCCTGACTCTCTCACGTGATCTCACTTCCATCACATGGTATGTATCTATAGGTGCATTGTCAGCCCACTAAGCCACATCCCACTTTTGGCATCCACACAAAAAAACGTCGCTTATTATTTCTTTCTTAGCCGTTTAGAAAAAACTGGTTATTCTCTCTCTGATCAAGGCTGAAATTTGAGGTCTGTGTTCGTAGTGTTGCTTTATCGTAGGAGGATGTCTCTAGGATATGTTAAGAGAGGCTCTCAGCAATTAGGTATACACACCATTTGTTTGTTCAAAATAACCTGGTTAAAGCCCAAATGCTACTTCCATATACAATAACTCATGGAACATCTTGCTAGGAGGAGTTGCCTTCCAGATCGCCTTCATCTTGTCCAGTCAAGCTCATATTTTTTTGATTCGCACTTTTAGTTCCCTGGCTGTAAAAAGATATTCGCCAAGATAGGTAAACTCGTCGACAATTTTTAGACAAGTCTTACATAGGGAAGATATATTTCTATGTTGGTACAGGAAATGTGCTCTGTTTTGTTTGTGTTAACACAAAGCCAACGTCGGGGGCTTCTGCTTATTTACTTGTGTTAGCAAAAATTGCAAGGTCATTAGCATAGCCTGCGTAAGTAGTGTTCTCTGTAGGATACGTTTTGATTCTTGCAGGTACTAATGTCAAAAAGCTTTTTTTTAACTTGACGACTGACATACAAAGGAGGTAGTAAAGAAAGATCATACACAGAGAGAGGCTATAGTATTACCCTAAAGAAAGTACTATAGCTTCTTATCTGTTTATAAAAGCTTTTCTCTCTCTTTCTCTCGATATATATATATATATATATATATATATATATATATATATATATTTATATGTACCAATGTTAAGACATTTCCCTTTAATTTGCGGAGAAGATAGTACATAAATATTCTACACATATAAGGGTTATAGTATTAGTCTGAAGAATGTACTATAACGACTTTGCTTTTCCGAATTATTTTATCTCTTTCTCTCCATATTTATATATATATATATATATATATATATATATATATATATATATATATATATATATATATATAAATATATATATATATATATGTGTGGGGGGCAGCATTTCTGATTAGATACATAGTTTATTAAATATTAGAGATAACCTGCATCTGCATAGATTTTATTTAATCAGTTCTAAATTTTTGATTATATTTCAAGTTTCTGGCTGGAACTGGCAAATGTATTTGCCGGACTAATTATGTGTATTAGTACTTACGGTTGCATCTTCAACCGTGGGTACGGAGTTAAGAACATCGTAAAGTTCTGTAAAAAAGCCGAAAAGAAGACACACACACAAGTATATAAAACAAAGTATAATACGACAGAAAACAAGCGTAGTTGTACGACAGTCTTGAATGTCAGTATCGACTTGTGCTGCTCCAACTCTGTGGAGTACGTGTTCCCAATATTTATGATGTGTGGAAGAGTCAAAGTTGTCTGTTGTTTTTAGGTACCATAACTCAAGTGTCACAGCATCATTTTTGTCTTGGGTTGGCGCCATTCTGTGGTTGCTTGAGGTAACTGTATGTTTAAAGTGTCGTATCTGGTAACCATAATTTCCCCCTGTTGTCGGTGTATTCCAATTGTCGTTCCCTAATTTAGTTGAGGTTACTCTTATGAAAGAACTGAACACCTCTATCAAATTAAGCTTTAAGATCATCAAGCTTTTAAATATTTACATTTTGAAAAAATGTATTTTTTGCTTTGAAATTCAACTTGAAGACATCTGACCATATATTTCATAAGCTTTAGAACTTCTAAAAGCTCCTTGTGTTGCAGCCTTAACGATTCCAGACCGTTAACTATTAATTCACTCTATTAAACCTTCAACTGGTTTTCCAAAGAATTTAACTAAATTTAATTCAGTTTAGTGTTAGCTATTTGCAGTGTAAATTCTGTGTCCTTATGTGCTTTAATTTCTGACGACAATTTGTTTACAGTCAATTTCATACGATTTTAATGGTTGACACACATTCCTTCTCTCGTTTTTCAGACTCGGTCGTCAGATTAATTATTTTGCGGACAAAATGTTAGTTGGTAACCATTATAGGTCGAACAGTTGCAATAAGTATGTGCCAATTGTTAGTATTTTTTAATACAAACATTTTCACTATTTGGTAATTTGTTTAAAGTTATGTCGGTAATAATTTGACCCTTAAATTTAATTTTAGCCAGTCACCGTTCTTGCTATTTAGTTAGTTATTTGCATGGTCGGTTTCTGTGTATGCATGTTGATACTCGAAACATCTGAACCAGAATATAATTCGAATTTCATATTTGCATTAAGGATTTTTACTTTTACATATTTTCATATATTTTTCTGTCCTGTTCATTCGTGTGTGTAGTTTTAACTTGAGTTGCATTCACTTTCGTTCTTCAATGTAAATTCTTGTGTCCGACTTTATAACAAGTTCGACAGGTTTTAAAACGGTATCGCTAATCCGTTAACCAATGGAGGTATCCCCAACGGACACAGAGTCTCAGCGGCAATTTATCCTGTTTTTTATTTGGCTGGGTTGATTTTGTAGGAGCGTGAAAATAATCCCTTATTTTGTTTAGAATTGTTTTTAAAGGAGAGTTGAAATGTCTTTTCTGACGTACCTATTTAATATGTGCAATGCCCGACTTTTCAATATCTTTCGAATTTTGTTTAACACTTACACATCTCTAGCGGTATTCAGCTATTTTGTTTTAATGTTAAATTCGGTTCACTTTCTAAAATGTTCAGAACTGCGTCTTTTCTTTATGCAAGTCCTTTCACGACAATTAAACAGTTAAACTAATTCGCGCTAAGTTCAGCTAATTTGAAATCGTCACAGTGTTTATTAACGATTGACATGAACGTTTCAACGTCTTCGTGATCTTTTTTTTACTAAATGTAAACACTCCCACTGTTAGTGGAACAGATAAGTCTTAGGGCTTCGTACTTCTGTTGAAGGATTAACAGCTTTGGAAAAGGTCCAGTTGCCAGTTTCCTGGTGTAAAATAAAGTTCATCTACGGTAGTGCCTACTTTTAAATGCATTAGGCGAACCGTTTTAGAGTCAGCCCAATTTAAAAAAAACGTGTTTGTATATATCCTCATACTTGCTGAAATATGTAGAAAATATTTTATCCTCGTCTTGGGAATAAGTGCAATTATCAATTGCATCCAAATGGCATTCTGAGAACAAACATCATAGTGTTCGTTACTTCGTAGTAATCCTTCGATGTTTTTGTTTTGTTTCGGAAGTCTTTCTTCGGCTTTTTTTTTGTTCTCGAAGTTTTTTAGCATGGTTTAAAAATATGAAACAGTTTATGATACAGTAGCATTTATTATTGAAAGGAAAACTTTACCATGTTATACAGGGATGTAAATGTTGTGTGGTAAAAATTGTCGCATTTATTTTACCATTTTGTAAGCACAGCTCAATAGATTTTAGTGTGTATGAAACAGGACCTTGGTCGAAATGATATGTCACTGTTATTAGCGCTTTCACTTCTATGAAAATTAATCACGGTGTCTGTTGGGGTTTTTTCAGGTAAAATCGAACATGCGATTAGATAATAAGTGCCGAAGAACATCAACATTATAGAGGTCTAGTTTATAGCGAAATAGGTTGTTCAAACTGAACGACCACTTCAGAGGTAATTTCCAAAGAGAAACGCTCCCACCAGACTCACAATAAACCGCCTCCTGGAACAATCCATGCTGAGCGGGATGTGTACAGAGTAACATGGCACTAGCAGTAGTCGTCCACCGTCAAACAGGAGAGATATTAAGAGAATTCTAGATGACATGTTGGACAAGACCTTTACAAATGTTAATGTGCGAGTAGAGACAGTAAGTCAGTGCCAAGGGGTTTGGATCTAGCACATTATTTAGCTGTGCTTACACAACGATATTTTACAAAGTAAAGAACTTATGCAACACAAAACACACATATATGTAAGTCAATCTATGAGAAAATGTCAATATTCCTTGCATAATGGTTACATTTATTTTGACAACACTGTAAGATAACGAGCCGAATATTCAAGGAAAAAATACAAAGGTCCAAATTCATTTCAGAAACATGTGATTTACCTTACAAGGATATGTAAGAACAATCATAAAATGTTTGAAAATAATTATAACACCTTAATAGACACAGTATACGCATTATATTCAAAACTTCACTTATCTTGGGAGTAAGATAAATTAGAGCGCCTCCTTTGATGACGAAATCTTTAACCGAATTGCGAAAGCAACCACTGCCTTTGGAAAACTGCGTCATCGGTTATAGAAGGACAGGGGGATAAGTTTGAGAACAAAAGTACTTGTGTATAGAGCAGTTGTGCTAACATCACTGCTTTATGGATCGGAATCATGGACAGTCTATCGCAGCCACATTCAGAAGCTTGATGTCTTTCACAAAAATTGCCTTTGAACGATTTGTGGTGTCACCCTAAAAAATCGGATGTCTAATGCGGACCTATTTACATGCTGCGGTATTGGCGGAATTGAAAGCTTTTTGATGCAATCACAACTGCGTTGGGCAGGACATGTCTTACGTATGGAAGATGATAGAATACCAAAGCAACTGATGTACGGCGAGCTCAACAGTGGAAGGCGAAATGTGGGTCGACCGCTGCTTCGCTTTAAGGACAAGTTGAAGATGAATTTGACATCTATCAATATTGCTTATCGTGATTTTGAACAGCTTGCTTCTCGACGGAGTGAATGACGATCTGACTGCCAGAGGAGCATCAGGCGGTTCTCTGTAACTGCCATTGATCAACAGCGCGAAAGACGCGAAAGAACAAAAACATCTACAAGTATCCCAGCCGATTTTTCTCAAGATCTTCCTTCTTGCATCCATTGTGGGCTGGTTTGCAAATCTCCCGCAGGATTCAAATGTTATTTACGATTGAGTAAATGTAAGCATGCTACATCGATCGTAGACTAAACAATTTTTGAGTTGTCAAGACCTCATACGTCGAAATCGACGGGAGAGTCCATGATATATATATATATATATATATATATATATATATATATATATATATATATAGCCTCATCTGTTTATATTAAACCATGTCTATTCAAATGTAGATTTAGCACTACTCCGGTTGTTAATATAAAACAAAAACTATAACTAGGGCACTTCTTCTATTTATTAATAATTATAACAGCCACATACCGTCCTTACGAAACGGAAATGCACTAACAATGTATTCTGTTGAACTAAAATATTTAAATAGGTCACGTGTTGTATTTTTTTTAAGTATCCCCCATATAAATTACGTGATGACGACCTCTTTTCCATTTGTTTTTTTTTGCTGTGAGAAAATCTGTTTATGTTTTATTGAACTTCTATTTATGTTGAATTTAGCTTTCTAATATTGGTCCATGTTAAGTTTCGCATATTTATCGTTTTGTAAATAGTATCTTACAGTTATATCAAACGATTCATTTTGTGAATCGACATGTAGTTAAAGTTGTGGTCACCTCATTATTACAGGTCTAAAAATAAAACTAGTAACTAAATTAGTATGCCATCGCTGCACAGTTTCAGTACACAATGTTTTTTTGTTTCCTTTTAGATGACTGTGTCTTCTTGACCAGAATATTAAAAACTGCAGGATATAAGCATTACCCTATTTATTTTTTAACTTATTCTTACATCTACAGTAAGTGAAATGTTTTCTTTTTTATTTAAGGTAATCATTCATTTACCAATCATTAATAATCGACTTGTCTTCTGGTAGGTCTAGCATTTATTATTTTATTGATATATTACATATTATTCATATTCGAACTAGGTTATCGTCTTAATATGCATTATTTAAAAGCATTGCGTTATAAAAAATAATTATATTGAAACTCACATACATTTACGTACCTACGTTATTTTGAGTCGGTATAGACACGATCTTTTTGTCTAAACAAGACGCGCGTGTGTGGTCTCCCTCTCTGTGTGACTCGATGTGGCGAGTGTAAAATGCAATACATTTGGGCAATTTGGGGCATTTCTGACCCACTTTTAACCTCGTGGGTGCGCGAAGCAAAATTTTTCTGAGGTGACCGATGCTCATTTTATATCCAGGACAATTGTCTCTACATTTTAGCAAAGTTTCAGAACAATTGAATAGATGGATCAAACGTTATGGGAGAAAAGGGTCATTTTTGCCATTTTAGGGGGCTTTTGACCCCCCTGTGGGCACGAACCAAATTTTTTCCAAGGTCAGCGATACTTATTTTCTATTAGGAACAATTGCCTCCACATTTTGGCCAAGTTTCAGAGAAATTAAATGGATGGATGAAAGCTTATGGGGCAAAAATGTCATTTCTTGCCATTTCGGGGCCTTTTGACGCCCTGGGGGCCTTACCAGATGTTTTTTCAAAAATCGGAGAATGTCACTTTCTAACTTGACTAAAGTTATAACTTCATGCAAAATTTCAGGGAAATTCAATGGATGCTTGCGGAGAAAAATCCGGACGGACGGAGGAACGGACGGAGGGACGGACGGACGGACGGACGGACATGCCTCAAAATATACGGCCCCCGATTTTATAAATCGGGGGACCAACAGACGCTGATACTAAAGCGACGCTTGCACGCATGCGTCTGTACCTGCTATAATCGCTGACACTAAAACTCGAATTAGCACACAATTAATATTCTGCTTCAGCATTCGTAGACAACGTTGATACATAAACTAGACCAGCAGGCAATACATCTGTTTCTACAATCGCAACAAGTTCGGCTGTAAAGCTTCATTTTCAACTGCTTACGACTGGCCGTGATAAGTCGGCTGTTATTTAACACCTACCCACAATAAGTGTATGTGACACAAGGTCGGAAAAGTGAGATTGAAAAGCCAGCGCCCGAGAAGGTGAGCACTCGGGCCATTAAAAAATTGCCTGGGAAGCCCCGTCGGCATTGCTCGGTAGGGGCGCCTCAGACAGTAAGCAAAAAACTTACTCCTCCCCAAACAGGGGAGGCAAAACCTGGGTGGGTGGACCTCCTAGAACTGCACAGGACAGTCCTATAGACAGGCGTAAATCAAGCTCCGAAGGCCAAGACAATACCGGTCTATGGGGTGCAGTATCCATCGGAAAAGATACTACACTTTGATCTTGGCCGTGATAAGTCGGCTGGAATTACAGCGAGTAAATAAAACTTTACTTTGAAAACATAAGGATAAAAATATAAAAATATAATAATAATAAACAAAATTAATAATAAAATTAATAATAAAAAAATAAATATATGCAACACAAATGACGAGAAGAATTTTCTTTGAAAACCCATGGGTTAAGGACTTTCAATACCTTTGCTTGAACTTTGAATTGAAATAAAATTTGATTCGCACCTTATTTTATTCGTTCATGTTATCTAATGCTATTAATGCTCTATCCAGTATATTGAGCTTCATTTTTATCCGGATGTTCACTAATCAAAGATATTAGTTGCCTCTTATATCTTTTGTTGTATTAACCTCATATATATATATATATATATATATATATATATATATATATATATATATATATATATATATATATATATATATATATATATAAGAGAGAGAGAAGGAGAGAGACGGAGAGCGGCGTCTTATGCCGCACTCCATTTGGATCAGATATTGCGCTCGCCCCCTTTCCGAAAAATGACAGGATATTCTTAACTTTTGCTCACATCCTATGGTCAATCATTTGAAGCTGAATACGTCAATGATTCTCCCAACCTAATCCAGTGATTTTCTTATGTTACACCTTGTAACAGCGTATTATATACGCCACTTTACAATACCAAATCTTTATTTCTATGCGGCTCATAAGTATGGGACATTACTTTTTTTATTAATGTTCATTCATCCAGCCAATTCTCTGTGTAATATCTTTTCCTGAGAACAAGGAGAAAATAATTTTGTTTTATTACGATATATCTGGATATTTATTGAACAGAATGCAGAGTTAAGAAACTTTATGTCGTTTACATAAAGATTAATGTGAACAAAAAAAAAACATAAGCAGCTTTGTTTCAAATACGAAATTGCTTTTTACCCATCCCGTCTTGAATATTATCTATGCCTACTGATGTGGACACAAAAACACACCCAGATACACAAACTAATAAAAATGTTGCTCTACGAATGACCTTCATAAAGGATTGGCTTGCCCATCATACGTTTGCGTCTTTTTTTTTATTATTGTAATTCTAAGAAAAAGAATCCAAAACATTTTAACTAGTCTTTTTTTTATTCTTATATATTTAATAATTCTATTTGTGTGTTCAGGTCTGCAAATGTATTCCAATTCATACAGCTGATCCTAATCTACTTATATTTGTTGGCCGGTTTCTTATATAGAAAAGTAAAATGAAATTATTATTTACATATAAGAAGCACTCTCGAAGTGAGATGGACAATATAATGATAACTACAGGAAAACCAATATCAAAACATTTATTTAGCTACTTATATCAAGTTAGGTATCTGTATATGTTTATGTATTTGTATGTACAAGCTTCCTTCCTAAACTAAGTAACCGATTATTATAGATTTTGCTACGTTTAAGGAGTCGTACTGTAGGAAATGCTTAATGTAGTTATATGCAAAAGGGGGTAAAGAGGAGCGGGAAGCTTTTATGAATGTTCGAGTTACTCCGAGTTTTGGAAAAGTGTTACTATAAGTATAATGAGAAAGGGTGAGGGTAATCCGATGTAATGGGAAATGAAAAAGAAAAACCCAAAAGATATTTTTTTATTTTTATTTTTTTATGTATTCATCAACGTTTCGTCTTTATTTGTAAGACTTCCTCAGGATGATAATTTTAAGGAAAATGTCATGCTAGTACATAGAAATATTGGATGTACATGATGGGTTAATGAGAAGAAGTAGTAGCCACAACTGGGAGCGCAGGACCAATGTCCGGGCTGAGAGAAGTCAGTGACAGGGAGTGAAATGAATGTGGATGGCTGTGAGTGAAAAAGGGGAGGGTGGAGGTGTTATTGAATTTGTCTTAGGGTGGGAGAGAGGGGAGGGGGTGCTGAGGTTTTTGTTGTTGTGAGGTGTGTCATGTATTTTGAGGGACTGGGGAAAAAGGAGGGAAGGGGTGAAACTCTGTGTTTTTGGTGTGTAGGTAGTGTTATAGTTTTAGAAAAAAGATTTGAAGAAATGAAGATGATTTGAAAGTGGGCGGGGTGGATGGGTAAGAGTGTGAACGAAGTAGTCGAAAGTATAATACATCAATTAATAACCATTCCTCAAATATAAGTGTCTTAGGATTATTCTACCGTTTTTAGGTGTATAATATTAGCACAATCTTCTATTTAACATTTTTAATATTCCAGATCTGTCACACGTAACTTCTTCGGCAGCCGTTGTCAATTAATGACGCGCAACACCGAAGATAATCGCGAATTGTCTTGGCGTCATGAGCTCCTTTCTATCGCCATTATTCGTGACTCTGCTCTCTGCCTGCCAAGCCAGCCGGGCATTCGAAGAAAACTAGGAACTGTGATACAATTATAAATAAGGAATCAGAATTACTGAATATTAAACTAAACAATGTCCAAGTGACGAATAAGGGATTTATTGATTATTTATTCTATATACAAATTGTGTTTTTTTAATAACTTTTAAACATTATGACTCAATGATACGTCTACTTTAGTTAGAGCAATGCACCGATTGAAGTTAAATACACATAAACTCTAAGATTAACGGTTAGTACATATGAACACTGTATTCTACTGGTATTGTAAAGGTTTCTTCGTTTTTCCAATTCCCTGCATGTTATCATCTAATTGAAGAATTCCCTGGTGGCCACTCAGACAATTCCATTCATTTGTCTCCATTTCAGACGCCATATTTGTCGCTTTCAGGCTAAAGTAGATTGTTCTCCAGGTAAGCGAAATTCGGTTGCAAAATGAAATATGTGTGTAGACTACAACACAAGAATAACACACGTGCGTGTCGGCACACGGACACATAACCACAATCGCACACATACGCTTCAAATTTAAGCGCGATTTGACAAAAAAACGCAGCCTCCAATGGTGATTCATTGTATAACGTTTGAAATGCTATTTCAGTTAATTACACGTGACAAACAATTCTATTTAAAACTTAACTATTGACCGACCGAAATACCAACTGACACAGTATCATATTGAAATGCGTTTCTATACAAATGGGTAAACACTGAACAAGGACAACAGCGTCTCGCGGATTATGGTCAATGATATTGTCATTTGGATGATGAAGAATACTGCGAAGGGATTGAGAACGATGAATGGAATGAAAAAAATGTAATTTTTTAAGATAGCGGCTCGACAAGTATTTGTTTACATCGGACTTGAAGACGACCATGCGGTTTTCTGCAGTAGAGCAGTCCCGTGGCAATGTGGTGTTTGAAATAAATCCTGTTCGTGGATATTGCGGCTTGATTTTCGGCAAGCAAAAGTAGAAAAGAAAATGTATTGGTTCTTCTTCTTTTTCTTCTTCTTCTTCTTCTCCTTCTTCTTCTTCTTCTTCTTCTTCTTCTTCTTCTTCTTCTTCTTCTTCTTCTTATTATTATTATTATTATTATTATTATTATTATTATTATTATTGCTGTTGTTGTTTTTTTTCTTTTTTTCTATATATTAATACACAAGCATCTACCTACCTACCTACCTACCTACCTACCTACCTACCTACCTACCTACCAACCTACCTGTGTGATGCTCTGACACCTTTTATTTTAAAAAAATGGGATCGCTCGATCGCCAGAATTATTTAATTTTAACTGTGAGCTTAATATATCAATTAATAAATAATTAGATTAATATATCGAAGGGGGAAGACATAGTTATAACTTATTATAACTCGGGCATCGGAGAGAGGGGGATCAGGATTAAGGGGGGGGGGAGAGGGAAAGGGGGAAGCGGAAAGAGGGTGAAGCGAGTAAGAGGTGGTGCGATTGGGGTGATCTGGCGACCGGGGAAGACGCTGTGTCCAGGGCAACTGGTTAATATAAATAAAGATATATACTTCCATCCCGTCACGCGTAATTTAGCGAGTAAAATATGTGCAAATTCCGATCCACCGGAATATTATTAATACAAAATTATACAGATTGATGGAGAAACAACCGTGGAACTTCCACGGTGTGGCGAGTGTTATTATTATCACTATTATTATCATTATAATTATTATTATTATTATTAGTAGTAGTAATAATATTAGTAGTAGTAGTAGTAATATTATTACTAGTTTATACCCACATCTTGAGCGTAATTGGTACAAGCCTTTTGTATGTGAATTACCATCTTTACTGAGCTAGGGGTTAGTATCTGTTCCGATGGATACTGCACCCCATAGACCGGTATTGTCTTGGCCTTCGTGGCTTAATTTACGCCGGTCTATCGGTCTGTCCTGTGCAGTTCTATGAAGTTCACCCTCCCAGGCGTTGCCTTCTCACCCTTTGAGAAGTTTACGTATTGTTTTCATTGGTCAAAACAATAGAAATCATGTTTTTAAGCATAAATAATTCGCTTTCAACAAATGCCGAATGCACATTATGTGTACATATTATAAATTATCAAATAAAAACGGCATTCAATTATTTTAAATATCTGTAATATTGTGTATGTTATAATGTTAAGTTAATCTCTTTAAATTTAATTAACATGAATCAAGTTAAAAAAACATCCCTTGGACTGTCGGGAGATTTAAAACTCGGGTATTGACGACGTAAAATGTATTGCCTTGGTAATGTGTACTCTGCCAATTTGTTTCAGTAGTGGTACGAACGAACAAACTTCAAACACATCATCGTTTTTCAATAATATATAGATTATTATTATTATTATTATTATTATTATTATTATTATTATTATTATTAATATCATTATTATTAATATTATCATTATTATTATTATTATTATTATTATTATTTTTATCATCATTATTATTATTAATATTATTATTATTAATATCATCAATATTATTATTATTATTGTTATTATTGTTATTATTGTTATTATTATTATTTATTTATTTATTTATTTATTTTACTCAATCGGATTTCTCACACGTGTAACTTCCAGTGATAACTTACTGACAACAACAGGCAGTGTTCCCTGGAGTTTGATGATAACCAGTCTATCCAGAATCCCAGCATTCCGCGCTTCTTCCGGTAAGCATTATAAAGTACGTAGCGTTCTCTCAACATGTGTTTACTATCTATTTCTGGCTGATAAGACTCGTTAGTTTTCTCTAGAACCTTATTAGCAATGACCCCCCTCAGGATTTTTTTGACTCACTTAGAGTTTTCATACAATTTATTATTCCTGAAAATAACCGATGGAGTCTGACTGACAAGACGTTTCTCAATTTTTCCATAACTCTCAACCTCGGTTGATCCTATTTGCACATGGTTTTGTTATGGAATCAGCTGTTTACCATTAAATTCTTGGTTTAAACGACAGTGCTATAGCACGCTTTCAGTGGACGTCTGGTCAGTGCTCTTCCTCTTTTGCCTTTCAAGTCTCCTTGACTCTGCTAGACCATTTTGGATGGTATCATCAACCACATGTGTGTGTTTTGTTTGTTTCTTTCTTTTTTCTTCGTCTTCTTTTCTTCTTCTTCTTCTTCTTCTTCTTCTTCTTATTATTATTATTATTATTATTGTTACATTGTCAATTATACATTTGGCGACTGCGCCAATTTTAAGCCGATCCGCATTTGAAAGTGGAGCTCCTTGAAGATTACCAGATGACTGAGCTCATTATCCTAATTACTTTCACAGATTCATTTATGTAAATCAATGCAAATTCAATGGCCGTTCAATCGGTTGAGTTAGGATCCGCACACGATTTTGAATTATACAATTTCCAACCCCATCTCTCACCCCCTATCAACTTTTACTCCGACTCCCTGTTGTCTTGCGTTTCTATTCCGGTAATCCCATACAAAAACACAGCAATTAGTATCAACATGCGATCAATCTTCTCTCGACGCTAATTACGGTTGCGCTGTCCAAACCCTTGTTCGCCCGAGTCCTTTCCATCTAACCACTCATATTTGGGAATACATTTTAAGACGACCTTATTTCATATCAGTCAATTGACAAGGTTAGCATTTCTTCCTGTACGAACCTGCGCATGAGATACGGAGTTGGCAAGGCGGATACCAGCGCGGACTTCCAATTCGGCGTGTCGCGTTCGTATTCTGTCAGATCCATACCACTTCTCTCACTATAGAAGTTATCAACCCCCACGGGGTCTTTACCGGGTGTATCTTGTTCATCCAATGAAACTAATTTAAACAAAACGAAATCTAGAAACTAAAAATTATAAGCCGCTTATACGTAAAAACAACTAACGAATTTATTTATTTTTCTATGATCGGTGTGTGCAATAAACATTATACACCAGTGTAGTCGTAAGGAACACAGGTAATATTCGTCTATTGAAAGACCTACTCAGACGCTGATGTTTGTAAAAAGTTCATTAAAAGAAAATAACCATAACAGCAGACACCAGAGAGACGGGTTATCATCGTACGTGTGGGTGCGATAGAATTACAGACAGATAGAGGAATATCTCGCCCCGCTACACCTGGTTTCATTGTGAGTTGATTGAGGACGACACCAGGACACATCTGAGCTCGTTGATATCTTTCCAGCCAATATATAAAAGCCATCCGTCAAAGAGTCACGTGGTTCGTCGAGTTCCGTCTGGTGTCACCTTTTACCCTTTAGGTGTCACTTAAAATTTTCCCTTCAAATAACATGATTCGTTATATAACAATTGTCAGCAGAGGTAAGTAACACTTTTAATGGTGTGTATTCTCGTTCGTTGGTTGGTTGCGACCAGCATATTGATGAAGTAAGAAATGTTTTCATTAGATCCATCTTTTCATCAAAACATTCTATAAACCAATTACAAAAATGGTTGCAATTTGTATAGTTTTATTAATATTAATTAGTAGTTTGAGTTGGGATCGTCTAGTACATTATTTGTTGGATAAGAAACGTATATGGTCGGATCATTGGTATGTCTTCTGACTACTTGATCTTTTTTCTTCTGTTGTCGGGGCCTCGTTAATTACAATTAATTAAGCAACTCGAGTGTGATGTTACATACATCCGTGTTCGTTATATTCATTTTCCCTGAATGCAAAATAAAAGAGAAGTCGATTGATAACAAAGAGAGAAAGACAAATGTAGCAGAGATAGATGCGGAGAGAGGCGTGCTGCATCCTTACTCTAGCTAATGCGTTAAGAGCTCATCGTATATATTCTTCCCGATTTGCTTCTAACTAAATGCACTCTACACGGTTAACCATCACGTGTTCACTCCGTGCGTTCTTTACTTTCCGGTAATGCTATTTTGTTACACCGCTTGGCCTTTTGGCTAAGATCAAAGTGTAGTATCTGTTCCGATGGATACTGCAGCCCATAGACTGGTATTGTCTTGGCCTTCGGGGCTTGATTTACGCCGGTCTATGGGTCTGTCCTGTGCAGTTTTAGGAGGTCCACCCTCCCAGGCTTTGTCTCCCCTCTTTGGGGAGGAGTAAGTTTATTGCTTACTGCATGAGGCGCCCCTACCGGGGAATGCCGACAAGGCTGCCCAGGCAATTTTTAGTGGCCAGAGTGCTCAACTTGTCGAGTGCTGGTTTTTCTAATCCCACTTTCCCGAACTTGTGTCACATCTTACCTTGTGGGAGGTAGATAAATAAAGCTTGGCCTTTTGGCTAAGATCAAAGTGTAGTATCTGTTCCGATGGATACTGCAGCCCATAGACTGGTATTGTCTTGGCCTTCGGGGCTTGATTTACGCCGGTCTATGGGTCTGTCTTGTGCAGTTCTAGGAGGTCCACCCTTTCCAGGCTTCGCCTCCCCTCTTTGGGGAGGAGTAATTTAATTGCTTACTGCCTGAGGCGCTCTACCGGGGAATGCCGACGGGGCTGGCCAGGCAATTTTTAAACCCCACTTTCCCGACCCGACCTTGGCTCACATCTTACTTGTGGGAGTAAGATAAAAAAACTGGCCTTGTGCCTAACTCCTGGAGAGGAGTAAATCAATACTGTGTAGCAGTCACAATGCAGGTCCACGAAGTAAAACAGCGAGAGTCGCGTCGTGTGCCGTTCATTGAGATTGAACCAAGAGCGTTCCGATTACAATATAGAATCTTATTATGTCTGTGCGAGGACAAGAGTCCATTTATGCAAATGAACATTGATTTGCACAGGATAATTCCCGTGGAAATAAAACGAGTAGAAACTTTCTTCCTGGGGTGACGATAACATTACGATACGTCGAAGGTTCACCGAGAAAAATAGAAAGAAATTTAATTGGCGTTTTGTGTCAGGTTACTCGATTGACGAGAGTCGTGTTTTGAAGAATTCTTAATTACAATTCTGAAGCTTGATTTTGGTAAAATTGTCGTCGTCGTGTTTTGGATAATTGTTAATACAATTCGGGAGTCGGAGTTTTGATTTTTCTTTTCGTGTGTGCGCGTTTATCTTTTTATTTTCAATTCTACACATGTTAACATTTTATCAATTTATTCCTTTATTTCGTTTTTTCGTCCAGGAACAATTCGAGAGAAAGAGAAAGAGTGAGAAAGAAAGAGATGTGCATTAGCCTTACCCTGACTAATATTTTAGTCTGGGGACAATTTCAGACAGAAAAAGGGAGAGAGACAGAGAGAGAAGGGGCCAGAAGAGGAGATAGTAAAAGACGGAATGGTTTAGTCTTAATGTGGATTATTTTTAAAGAACTGATTTTACAAATCCTTCGCGATTCGATTCTGAACGGCTACTACTTTAAACTATTACTTTTAAGAATCACACGCCCCTTAACTTGCGTAATCTACTTCCGCTCCTTCATTTTAATTATGAACATTTAACTTTTTCTAACGTTTTGCCACTTTTTTCCTATGACTATATAGTATGTAATGAGACAAATACCAACAATATTTTTATGACACATATTGTTCAGCGAGTTTGCCAATTATATGCTGGATGTCACTATCTTTAGAAACCGTGTATGGCACTATTAATTCGCGTGTATTTTCTTTATATAATAAAGTGTAGCACTTTTATTAACTGTTTAGAAAGGAATATTCTGAAACCATTGCATTCATTAGTAATTCACAATTTAGCAGATACAATATATAACCTAAAAGCGCGTTCGGTTGTGAAGTGTAGAGCCATTCTTTAGAAAGCATTTCACGCAAGCCAATTTGGAGCCGGAGGGGAATACTACACATGGTCGCTGTGTTTCTCACTAGCACAACACTAAACTTCAGCAAAAAAAAATTTTTTCGCCTACGTACCCTACAATACACTGCCCTTTCGATATTTTTCTCTTTTTACCCTATTTTAAACGTTATAAATTATTCAATATTTCTCTCCGTCTCTTTCTCTCTCTCTCTCTCTCTCTCTCTCTCTCTCTCTCTCTTTATCTCTCCAAATCCCCATCCGTACCGCGTCATACACAAAATTCCATCCAATGGAGGAATTTGAAGCATCTTTTAGTTGTCATAACTGTGAAGTTTACTCGCACCTCGATATATATATATATATATATATATATATATATATATATATATATATATATATATATATATATATATATATACACTTATTTTGTAATATAGTAGGAAATATCCCAGCAGATGCTCGATTAATTTGGAAGTACAATTAAGAGTGTAATACGTTTTTTGCACAGAAAAAATAGTACAACATTAGTACTTTCGGTTTCAAGCTCAGAATGACGTAACACCCCGACTGTTGTTGTCACCTATTTCAGAAATGTGAAGTCACGTGTCACTCTCGTTTGGATGCGTTGTTTGCTTAGAATGTTATGTATATTTATTTAGAATTAGTATTAAGGAGGCGTAATAAGGTTTGAAAAAAGGGAGTGGTGAAATGTAACAGTTGAAGTTTAAAAATTGAAAAAATTGAAAATATAAAAAATAAAACAAATATCTCTATACAAGTTCCGTGGGTCAATTTTTATAAGGTGCGTATATTTGGCCGTTACTGTTTTGAGGGTTAATTATGTGTCTTGGAGAGTATATTCAAGAGAGAAAATGAGTTTAAGGAGTATACTTATGAAAAATAAAAAAGGTAAAAGAACAGAAATAAATGTCAAATTCAAGGGATGCATTAAAAGGCTTTAAATCAATCTAAAAGGAATTTAAATAAATAATTAACCCGTGTCCGGTCCTGGCAGCTTGTCAATCGGTCTAAGGGCAGTAACTCTGATGGGTTTTATGAATGATTCTGTATTCGGGATGTTAACATTATTAACTAGGGTATAGTGAAGGCTTATGTTTATTTACTCCTCGCGGAGTTAGGCACAAGGCCAGTTTTATCTTACTCCCACAAGTAAGATGTGACCCAAGATCGGGTCGAGCAAGTGGGGTTAAAAGCCAGCGCTCGAAAGGTTAGCACTCTGGCCATTTAAAAATTGCCTGGGCAGCCCCGTCGGCATTCCCCGGTAGGGGCGCCTCACACAGTAAGCAATAAACTTACTCCTCCCCAAAGAGGGGAGGCGAAGCCTGGGAGGGTGGACCTCCTAGAACTGCACAGAACAGGCGTGCAGTATCCATCGGAACAGATACTACACTTTGATCTTAGCCAAAAAGGCCGAGACGGGGGGATTGGTATACTGATTAAGTCTGGTTTAGAGGTAGGAGCAAGGATTAGTTCGGCAACATTTAATCTGTTTAGGAGATATTGGAGGGTAACATTTTAAACTAAGATATAGGGAGTAATAATAATGTGAAATGAGGGTGTTACCCTCTTAATAAGTAGAACACTTATCATTGGAAAAGTTATTATTTCATACGTTGTTTAAATTATTGGCCTTAAGTAGTGGCGTTTATATGAGCCGATTAAGATATGTATTCTTTTTTTTTTAATTTATATTTATGAGGGGTGATTGTCGGGAGGATTTTCCAGAGTGGAAGTCGGTATCAACTGGGACACTTATGGGTTTGTGTACTGGGCACTGGGGGTGCTAGGTTTTTATGTTGACCGTAAGTCCAACTTATAAGTAGTGCTTGTCTCCTGTGGATGCCTCTTTTAAATATTTTATCTCTAATTTTAAAACAGACTTACTTGGGTCAATAATGGCCTTTAATATATGGTATCTTTAAGCATCACACAGAAAACATCTATTTATGGCTGGATAAAAGGGTACTCTTCTCTCTGTTACTTTCTATTTGATAGTGAAAGGTGTATTTTCATCTTTAAGTTGCCATATCCGGGTTGCACGTGCCGCATTTGCCTTGTTTTTTTATCTGAAGGTGTTTCTATGTGCGTACAATCTTAGTTTGAAGCTACCCTGTGTCGTGCTTATATATTTTTCTGGTCTGCCGCTTGTCTGGTGTGTGACGGTGGCTTTATATACGAAGGAAACGATTTTGCAATTCCCCTCTATTATATTATAATTTTAAAAAGAAACCAAAAAACAAGCCCTAAAGATTCAGTGACCAGGTTCAACTTGAGTAACCTAAACTTTTAGTTAGTTGAAATATTAGTAACACTGGCTAATAAAGTCGACGCAATAATCATTATAACACACAATAATGAAAGCATCTAATTCATTACTACATTATTCAGTACTGCTCATCGAGGCAAAGTCACTACAAATCATATTGTAATATATGTAAATATGACTTTAAACATGAAGTCAGCAACAGTAAAGACTTCACTTTTATATGTTGTAACAAAACGTTTTGTAAATATAATAGAATAAAATAAAACATGTGCCTTTTCTGGACATATCTAGGGGAAATTGTCTTTGTCCTGGAATGAACAGCCTGCGTTTACTATTGGTTTGATCTCTGCAGAGATGATTTTGTCATATTGATGGTGTAGTGGAGTAGCAAACATTAATGAAATTTAAGTTTAATTTTTTGTGCAGGTTGTGTATAGGGGGAAGTGTTTATCGAGTAAGTTGAGGAAAAGGTGGCCTACACGTGTCTTGGTATTGATGGAAAATGGTGGAGAAAACCAGATCACCGATCTCCTTCTATTGCGGCCCCCCGTACTTGGTCTCGAGTGGAAATGTATGAGATCGTCTCTCTGAACCCGCTGTCGCTGAGCGCTTTATTGTAATAAGGTGTTGCCTTGTTGAAAATTTCGGAACTGGATGAGAGGTTTGAGATTCTTTATCTAATATTATTGACTACATTTTTAAAGACAGTAGGGGTGGCAGAATCCCTTGTGTATATATTGGAGTGCCTCATTTGGTTTGTAGAAAAGTGTTTGTGTGTTGTTTGTAAAGTTCAGTGTATTGTCTAGAAAATCTACTTGGTCTAAGTTTGTTTTAATGGTGATTTTGAATCCGAGTTTTTCGATAGTGTTTGTTTAGACTTTTCTAAATCTATCTAGTCTGTTACCATTGTGGTTGTGTGACAGACAGCGTCCGTCATCTCTGTAAACACCTGAGAAATAGTCTGGTAATTTATTTTCGAGTATATCTACTATAAGCAAGCCGACTAAGTTGCATATGTCTGAACTGTCATAGGCCCCCATTGCAACATAAAATGGGTCCTCTGGGTGTTATTTTTAAACCCAGTCCCTTCCCTAGAAGAAAAGTAGGGCTTGCCTTCTCATATATATATATATATATATATATATATATATATATATATATATATATATATATATATATATATGGAACCCATGGGTAAGCCAGAGACTTGTTTATATGTGTCTTGCTGGAACCTGAAGTAAGTATTATCCACAATGATACGTAGGAGTTAATGTATGTCTGTCGGGGTAAGCCCAAAACACTCAAGGTTATGAGAAGAGATGTGGTCAGTTATGAGGTCAATGGCGGGGTGTGCGGGAATGGAAGTGTAAAGGGAGACAACGTCAAGGCTGAAGATGTAGTTGTTGAGGCGGAGTTGTTGGGGTTGGAGTAAGTGGAGCCTGTTTAGTACCTGGTCAGAGCTGCTGACATGTGCCGGGAAGGTGGGGAGTAGCGGTTTAAGTAAATGGGAGAGGAGCCAGGAGATCTTGTAAAGGGGTACCTCAGTACTGGAGACTATACGTCTGATCTGTGTGTGGTTGCTTGTTTTGTGAGTTCTAAGATGGAAAAAGGTGGGGAGTCTGCTGTTCCTAGTGGTGAGATTGAGCCTGTATGCTTTGGGAAGATTACGTCTAGAGCAAATTTGGGATCAAGCGTTGTTAATAGAGGTTTGCATGTAGGTAGCTGAGATGTTATTATCGGGTGTGTATAGGGACGTATTGCTTAGGTGTTCGTGGGCGAGAGTGTTGTAAGATTCCTGGGAGATGATACAGAAATCCTTGCCTTTGTCAGAGGGTAGGTAGACTAGGTTTTTATCCCTAAGGCCTTTGAGGGTGAGGCGCTGGAAATGGGAGATGTTAGGTGTAGTACGGTGTTTTTCACGTTATAGTATGGAGAAGATCTTATGTTTGAGACTTATCAGGTTTAGGTCTAAAGGGTGGTTGTCGGGAGGCGGGTGTAATGGGCGGTAAGGTTGATAACCGAGAAAGGGGTTGGAGGAAGATTTAGGGGTATTGGGGGGATGGAGTCATTAAGTGAGTCAAGTGGGGGTGGTTCAAAGACAGATAACCATTTCAAATGGTACGCTGTTCTGCAGAACTGCGTCTCAATATCGAGGAGAGTTAGGTCATTAAGTTTTTGGGTAATGACAAATTTAAGAGTACCTTATTCCGGAACTTTTATTTGCCTGACAGTAACACCCGTTTTTATTTACTTTTCCGGTATTTAATCTGTTTTACGTGAAATACTAATAGATTGATTTGAGATTCCATTCTTGTTTTCTCTTCTCGTTTGTTTTTATTCACCTTCTTCACCTTCCGGTACCTATATCACATTGCTCCAGCATTGGATTACAAACCTACACTTTATATATATATATATATATATATATATATATATATATATATATATATATATATATATATATATATATATATGTAGTTTAATTTTTTAGTCATCCAAAATTTATTGTTATTGAGCACTATTTATAAACACTGGAATGTCAACGGATTAAAATTCACAAGTAACTAAAATATCGGAATAAATAAAGACACTCACACATAAATAAATAAACTAGTTAGATATCATTACCAGTTCTTTCACACGTATATATTTATACACATTGCATATGCATACATTTTTTAGTATTTCTGGCGCGACTGGTTATTTACCCTTATTTCAAAAGTTATTGGCTTACGTCAGGCTATCTACTTGGCCTTGGTGTTGCGTAGTTGGCATTTCTGACGTACGAATGAGATGAAGTGAACATCCTCATTAAACGCTTTTCATAATTGTTGCATCTGCGACGCTCATCTCAGTCGCTAATGTCTGCATTGCCTTGTATGCTACTTGTCGCCCTCTTATTGCAGCTCTTCAACAAATATTGTTTTGCGGACACAGTAAGAAAACCTGCTGTTATACGTATTGATAGTCATTGTTTCCACATCTCCGTCGTCTTTCTCCAACTCACAACGTGTTTGAAGAACGCTGAGCTGCAGTTTAAAAGTTTCGAAATTGTTATCCGGATTAAAATAATGCAAGGCATACTCTTATGATATTTTGTACTTTGCATTAGTCCATGAAACCAAGCTCTCCTACGTTCTAATCGTACATAAAAACCGTTATCAGTTGCCATTTAACCGCTATTAAATACTATTAAATACTTAACCTTTTTCTAAAGCAATACAATTAAAACATATAAAATTTGTCTTGACCATCTATACAACCGTTTTAGTGGGTTTTTTTACTGAGAAATCCAATAATTTCAATAGAAGGCTTTATGATAAAATACACACTATAATTATGTTAACACGGTCTTCACACTTGTTTTGTTTACGCTACCAATCAGATTATACTTATTTATATCAGTGTATACTGTCACGAAAAAAGATCTAGCAACTAAGTATTTATATTAGACCAGAGGTTGCTATCAGCAGAAGAAAAAATAGACAAAGAATAAGTTGTCCAAAGACAGATTTGATGCGAATGAGTGTTAGCTGAGCGCCATCTTTTTGTTGTTCATAGTTACACTTCTATCCTATTCAGTCGGACCTATTTCCGGTACCGATTAAAACGCCGATGACAACTTCGATCGAATTAGCTGAGTCAGACCCAATTGGTCTATATTTACAGACAGATCGATAATGTCTTAAATTATTGTAATTAGTGAGAAAGAGGTGATATAACTGTGTCGATGGTAGCGAACCGGGAGGAATGGGTCTGATGAGATATTAGAGTTAATCATAGATAGGGTGTTGAACGGGTGGAGATGTTGGGTAGCTACATTGATTGGTCTTGATTATCACCATAGTCAAATGACTCTGCCTGCTGACAGGGTTATGTGTGTGAGGGACTACTCGCCGATGAAGTCTCTAGGTTCCTCATCAAAACGGATTGCGTGCATTGGTTGTTTACATTTTCTTATTAGGAAGTTAATAAGTTATAATTACACTGCGACCAGCGATAATAGCTTTCTAATTAAAATCAATATTATTCATCATTCTGTTACTCAATTTCTAGCAATTGTGTTACGGATATTCTAGCACATTATGATAACATTATTTGATTAATTTACATATCGGTGTGAATAATTTGAACAGTCATTAACATTTATGTTTCTAATTTGAAGGTGCCCAGATATAATAGCTTTTTAACTTCCTTCTAAACCACAATGGGGCGTTTAAAATAATGTACTGATGCCGAAAACATATAATAAAAGATACCAGCTAAAGGAATATCTTATGTTATTGTCCGGGTGATAAGTCGCCATATGGATACTGTAAAAAGATTGCTGAATTACCCTTATTCAATAAAGAACCAACCAGATGCTGGAATATAAAAGAGTGTCACCAATGAGGATTTGAGGAATATTAGTCGTCACCCCCGTAGAAAACATGGACAATCAAGACAATCAATCTTTACCGTAGCTGGGTTGCCTGGCGTATCAAATTCAACAATTAAGGCAATTATTCAAACAAGCCTCCTTTTACATCAATACAGAAACTTTTGAGAAGAGAAATGGGCAAATACATATATGAAGATGGATATGAGTAAAGCTATTTTTACCTACTAGAGCCGAGCATCACTTGATGAACCTGATGGCTTGGCAAAAGGATAGTTTTATTCCGGAGATGAGAGTCATCATCATTTGAGACGACAACAATAGTGTGAATGAGTCATGATATTGGCGGTTATCTGAGCATTGGTTATTATAAAGTCTGATCTTCATAGACGAAACGAATCGACAGATCTTTAAAATATAGTCGTACTATTGCACATTGTCACGAATACATCCGTTTTTTCTTCGGCTTTTCCGTATAGATAGTCATCGTAAGAGAGTCAAGCTGACTTTCGATAGCATTTAGACATTTTACCCGTATGCTAGATGGATCGCCAAGGTAGTAAGGTGAATTTGTTGTTAGTTTTTGTTTGTTTGTTTTTTAAACATATTTAACCCCAAATAAGGAAGGACGCAACCGCAGACGTAAACGGTTACTGAGCATTTCTGGGTGGGTTTTGGGTGTTACCCCAAGTTGGGAGCAATGTAGCGAGATGTCTGTTTACATTAGTTTTACACCCCTGCATGTCGGTACTGTTGGGAAACAGAGAGCAGGGAGGGAGTTCCGGAGGTCAGCAACACGAGGAAGATAAAATAAAATAATATAAAAAATCAATTAATATACTGACATGATGAATCACAGAATAATTGTTGTTTTAAAATGTTCATGAACAAAAGATTTACTGAAAGCAATTACGTTTTTCCATATAGCAACAAATGTCAGTTAAATGT
>OY744532.1:103567082-103587082 GCA_963556195.1 Sepiola atlantica | reverse complement strand
ATGCAAAAGTCACGGCGAAGTGGCTCATCAGTGTCCTTCAACTTTTGGACCAACTTGAGCTTGTAAGGTACCATTTGCAGTCGTTTCCTTAAGACACGCCAGACAGTTGCTGGAGCAAGCTGAAGTTCCCTGCTGGCTCTTCTCACTGATTTACGGGGGCTCCGCTGAAAGGCTGTCCGAACTTGCTCAACTGCATCTTCTGAAGTTTAAGGGCGACCTGTTCGCTTACTTGGGCACAAACACCCATCTTTCACAAATTTAGCATGCCATCTGACAATGGGTTTCCTTTCTAGGGGCTTCTTTTTTAAATTTCCTGCGAAATGCACGCTGAACACATGTCCACGATTCAGTCTTTGCAAATTGGAGGACGCAAAATGCCTTGTCTTGTTTAGAGAACGCCATTACTGCACCTGGAAAGATAACACGAAAATCATTAGTATGACCAAAAACTTGATTAAGCAAGCTTTAAAATGGCACCAGTTTCATTTTTCTACCTGGAATAGTTCATGAGATATACGCATTTGTAATGTTCCCAAGACTTTTGAAACACCCTGTGTATATATATATATATATATATATATATATATATATATATATATATATATATATATATACACGCACACACACACACATATATATATATATATATATATATATATATATATATAAAATCTGGGATTTATTGATTTAGTTTAATAATAAAGCTGAAAAGCCTTTCGTGAAAATGCAGATACCTCCGATTGTTGTAAAAGTTTAACGATATACATTAGTCATCATACATCAAGCATTTATGGAATTACTTTTCATCTTGAGACTCCTTAATCCTTAAATTGTTCAGATTATATAGAATTTAAATGATGTAATGAAATTTTATCAAAATTAGAATAATGATTCTTGATATAGAAGTAGAATTATAGCATGATTTTAATTTTTATAAAGGAAACAAAAAGTCGTGAAAACTCTTCTTATTAGTAAAATTAGATTTACTTCTCGTAAAAGGAGTATCTTTCTAGTATTTCTATGAACCCGAGTATGTTTTGTTGCCTCCCTTGCAGGAAGTTTGACACATGGTCAGGTGTTGAAAGCTAGCGCACAAGAATTAGCGCGCTCTGGTCTACACCAATTGACTGAGCAGCCCCTCGTCATTCTCTGGTAGAAGCTAAACTAACCCTTTCTATCAGATAAGGTAAAGTAATAGAGGGTTTATCCCCTGAGACTGAAAAGAGCTAAACCTCAGCCCAACAGCAACAAAGTCACTTTCAGGCTTATCGAGTACGTTACTCCAACTGGCAAGGACACTCTTACTCAGCATGTGTCTGACAAAAGTTAGCTATGTGTATATGCTTACGTATATACAAAATTCACTCCTAAATTAATTAACTGATCATTATGCCATCTTGGAACACAGCTGCTAGACGCAATGTGTATAATGTTAGCTATATTTTGTTTATTTTAGTTTAATGCAAATCGATAAATATGGGGTAGAATTTCCCTGATGTTTGTGAAACTTTAACAATAGGTATTAGACCCCCATTTAACATTCACAACATTTCAGTTGCTTTAGAATAATTTAAAGGATTTTCAGGAGGAATAATATGTACACCACTTTCCATTTGAGAATTTAAATATATCAGTTTGCATTCACTTTAATCCACCACTTGAGATAGATGTCTTGAAAATTACGTTTTGCTTAAGACCCCTTAAGTTCAAGCCTAAAATGAAATATATCATCTAGAATCACAAAAAAGTTATGTATGTTGATCAACATTAGAATAAGGATTCTTAACATATAGTTTGCAAGCATTATCAGTTGATGTTAATCTTCGTTATACGACATAACATTGCTGTGAAACTGGAAACTGCTCTATTCGGGGAATAAATGTCACCCGTGATATGCTGTGGGTTCTAATATATATACAGTGTAACTCGGATATAAGAGAGCTGTCGGGACCGGAGAATAAGTCTCTTATATCCGGGTTCCTCTCATATCCGGATATGGTCTATTTTGTTGATGTAAGTATGGAAACACCACATATAACGCTTTTTACGCACAGAACACTAGTTTATATGTCATAGAAATGAGGTGAGAAAATTTAGGAACGTCTTTTGACTGATTTACGACATCACACTGTCAGTCAAAACAAACTCTCTTATATTTGGGAGGACGGGACCGAAGAAGAAGTACATCTTATAGCCGGGTTTCTCTTATATCCGAGGCTATTATATCCGGGTCTAATTTATAGACATTAACACAGGCTGTAATTTGGGACCAGAGAAAATGTATCTTATATCCGGTGCTCTTATATCCGGGTTACACTGTATATATATATATATATATATATATATATATATATATATATATATATATATATATATATATATATATATATATATATATATATTGGATAAGAAGGTATTTGTCAGTTTGTGTATGTGGGTGTGTCTGTCTGTTAAATAAGGTGAGAGTGAAAGATAGAGGGGAACAGGACACCTGTGTGCTCGACTGTATATGAGGATGGGTGTGGCTGCAAAATCATGTTCCCATTGTCTATCTTTGTCTACAAAGAGAGTGAAAACAAACAAAACCTAATAAATGTTCCCATAAAATGTCCAACAGAAGATACCGATCTGTCCGACACTGTTTTTGCGACGATGACGGACTTCGATCAAAAGGGACACTTTTATGTCATATTTAACTGCCTCCAAGAATCTACTTAAAAAAAGTTTACTGTTGAACGACTAGACTCTTCTAACCTCTGTCCATACAAAGCTAGAGGCTCATCTTGTCAAAATGTGTATTAAATATACTCATGTTCAAATGCAATGGTATCTTCTCCTTTGTATGAGTTGCATATTAGAATTCTAATCTTATTCTCGGGTTATGTGTAGATATTGTTAACTATCATATTAGACTGATTGATAGAGGTCGGCCGAGCGGCCAGCTGTGGACACATATATGATGTATTATTTTTATTATATGATATATAATATATCTAATGTAAACCATGTAGTGAATATACATTTGTAGGGTAGACCCCAATTATATATATATATCATATATCTTTATTGTCAGTGGGGTGAAAGAGTACGCACGCACAGAAATTATACGGGGTGGTTTTTCACGGGCCCAAATCGCCAACCGACTTACGATATCAATTCAGATTGATATTATATAACAATTTGTGACACCACCGTCTCCAATTGCAAACCCCCACTGTCAATATAACCCCTAGGGCGTTTTATTCGAGGACAGAGTATATCCTCATGCCGCTCTCGTCTGGCAAGTGGTTTCAATCAAACAAATATTCTACCATGTTTGTTTTTCATAACCAAGTTACTTGAAATCAACAAACGATTATCTTATTTTGTGTTATGATTGGCAAAGAGCATGTCTATATCAAGTAGAATTATATTAGTAAAATGCCTGTTTTGCTACACTCGGCCTATATATTTAACATTCCGTTTTAAACCGAAAGTGTATTTACAAAGACATATCCGTAACGGCGCATCTATCTTTGAACTCAGTTTTTGTGTATGAAAATACATTAACACGTGCACTATTGACAAAACATTTCATTCAACAAATCAATAAGTGTACCGGTAAATTGTTAGTAAATGGAATAGACACATCTAAACTTTCCATTAATTATGTTAGGTTAGTCATGACGACAGAGGTCTATATGAACTATGTAGGACACCGCTTTCTGGCACTAACCGTTTCTAACTATCTATTTCAAACAACTCCCTTCGAATATGGACCGAAACTCAACCAATTCGCGTTTCTGATAGCAATCTTTCTCGGTTTAACACATTTGACTGCCCGCATTTACAAAGATCCACTGAATATAGCCTATATCACATCATAGACCATAGCCAATCTGCATGCTAATCCTATACATATTTTCAAAATCCAAAGAGGAAAACAGGCATACATATATCTCATATAGATAGTACTAATATATATATATATATATATATATATATATATATATATATATATACATATATATATATATATATATATATATATATATATATATATATATGTATATGTATATATATACATTGTATTCTGAAGTGATTATTATACACCCAGAGACATCATATCGTTGTTATATTAGGTTGTTCTAAAAATACTAGTTGACTTTTTACTTATTTTTTAAGATGTTGATTAAGCTTTCAATTGTTTGCAGTATTTTGTACAAAAGTTATTGGTAAATATTCTTTGGTACAATATAATAATTTATTTAATAATACAACTTATATTATAACGAATATGTAAAAAGTATAAATGCGTAAATAACACTTTGCATAAATGCTATGTCAAACAAATCAATCCGAAGCAGTTAGCAATATAAGCAACGAACAGTTGGCTATCCTTAATGTTATATCTGACACAAATACTATTTCTGAGTTTTAAATTGAGAGTTATTCAACTGTCCGTGCACATGGCTGGCGTTCACTCATGCCCCGCTGATATAGCAAATATAAGGTCTTAAGAGTGCAGCAATTTATGGGACAACAGTTGTCAATTCATCACTACGATTTAATGTCTGTAATAATGATTACATATATCAGTATACTTAGGTACCACTCATTCCAGAATATTATTTTAGGTAAACGTGATTGTAAGAATACAGATAGACACCGAAGATACGGTATATAGGCCTACTGGCCTATATGTTGGTGAGGGCGTGGGTAGTAGGGAACTTTAGTGAAGCAACAGTAAGGAGTTGGGTTAAGATATTCCATAGTATTCATAGGGGTTTGATTGGTTTACCGGAGGTGAGGAACGGACACAATGAAAAACAAAAAAATGAAATTGCTGTGCAAAACAAACAAAAGTTTTGGAGAAATGTTAAATATAATTGATGTCAGTATTTCAACAGTGTCTGGCTAACTGGAAATGAGTAAAATAAAAACCGTGATTCGCATAAGAACACTGAATACTTGTTACTTTTTGTCTATCACTATATTTTTAACATACTTTCTTTCTATCTATCTATCAACTTTTTCACCCCTCCCTCTTATTATGATGTTCACATATATAACAATAACAATAACCGGATGTGTTCACTGAATTCTGAGTAACAACAAGTCTCTCCAGATTCCAAAACATTACGCCTCTTTTGATAACTTTTGATAACTTTTGATAACTCTTGTAACTAATGTTGTGTTATCGCAACATCCATTTACTATTGATTTCTCGCTGGAAAAATCCATTAGTCTTCTCTATTATTTCAGGGTTATGAACTTCTATAGATTCACAGTACTTTTCGGACCGTTCTAGTTGAGGCCTGATTTTGTTTATGCTTTTCCTCTTCGCCATTCTCCATTCTCCTTGACCAGTCACGACCATTTTCAATCGTAGCACTGGATGCTGGTGCCACAACGCGCGTGTTCTTATTTGAGGGGAGACGCTTTTGTTTATAGGATCTTTTGAAGTTTCAGTTCTCTTGTGTAAGTGTGGTTTTCATTCTGTGTTTTTATTATATTAATATTAATATTACAACGGATGTTAACGTTCGTAATTTATTTGTGTTGGTTTCTGCATTCAAAGATTTTCAATAATATTTAAGTTGTGTTCGCTAATGCCGTCCGTAGTATAGTGTCGATGTCCTTCTTGATATATATTTCTTGTTTGCCGGGATGGTTCCTATTGTCCCTAAAATTATAGGTAAAATATTGAGTTGTATTTTTCATGTTCTATATTTTTTTAAACTTATTTGACAACTTCAATATATTTGCTTCGTTTTCCCGTCCCATAGATCTTTACCCTGTAATTTATTATTATTATTTCTAGTAGTAGTAGTAGTAGTAGTATGTTCAATCTATTATGCGTTCTCTAACGGCTCAACTTTGTCCCATTTATCGATTTGCGTTGTACAATCAGTCATTGTACGAATTAATCGGTGTTTTGCAAAGTAATAATGTCGACGTCATTACCGTTGTCTGGATTTTATACGCCTAATCCGATCCGTCCAGCCCGTGTCTCCCGGTAACAGATTATCCCAGTCAAATCGGGAAAGGGAGTCATAAATCTTGCTTTTTACTTTGGTTTAGGCAAGAGAATAAGCAGACGGACACAAATAAGAGAGAAACCTTTTCCCGTAACCACCACCACCACAGCAACAACCACCTTCATGTATGGTAACTATTCTGGCATTCTTTCCTGTTTCGGTTAACGATTGGCAGACATGAATTCTGTGATTAGAAGATTCCGATACTATCTAGTATAAATTCGTTCCTTACAACAGTGATATCATTTATATAACTATGAGGGATATTTTTTTAGTATGTGATAAGATTAACCTTATTCACCTGCTCTACCTCTTGTTTTAATTGTTCAGTATTGAAGTCGATTGAAAGTAAAGAATACTAGTATAGTCTTGTGTGTGTTAGCATACTCACATATTAATCAACATGGTTCTTGAAGTTGTTCATTTATTTAACATTGGGGGTGGGTCTCTTCAAGTACTAAAATATGCTTTAGTACGTCCAGTCTGGTACACGGAGTAAACAGTTTCAAACTTGCTCACTTCGTTTGTATTATGACAATGATGAATGAGAAATACGTGAGATAAAACAAATACATATATAAATACAATATATTAAAATGGTTCATAGATACGGTCACGTGTACTTATATGGTTGGCTGTTAGATTGTATGACATCAAAACCGTCGTTGAATCGTTGAACATATCAATCAATCAATACATCACTTTGTTTGGCAAATATAGCTAAGTGCAGCAAGCTGTGAAAAAGACAATTATAATATATTACAGCTAAATACAATTTAAATGTTTTTACAAAGGCGACATTAAACCTGGATATGGTAAGCATAATCCTCCTGCGTTATGCTGTTCTAGGGTAACATTGACAGAAAATACTGACTTTCTTCTGTTCAGACGAAACCGACGATAGTAAATGTTTTACGGGTTTCCGTGGAGAACTTTACATTTCCGTCCATGAGACTATATACCAGAATCAGGTCAGTCCGCATCCTTCGTTGCTCAAGTGAGGATATATTTAATCTTTGATGCCGTTTTTGTAGATGTTTCGTGTACGATTTATGTTTGAATCTAGTTGTCTTTGATATGTATTTGTTTATCTTTTTTTGGGAGTGGGTGGTCTTAACTAGTTGATCAGTTTCGGACATTAAATAGACAAAAAATAGATCGAGCTTGAAAATAGCTACTCGACGTGAGTTTGGGTAATATTTATAAAAAAGCCTTTGGTGAACTTTCAGGTACCTCTAATTTTTTCTCAATGTTAATAATTAGATTTAAAAGTAATAATATCGACACAACTTTTAATGTTTGTATTCTTTTAGTGTATTTACAATTTTAATAATTTAAATTGGCATAAACTTGTAGACAATAATTAGATGCCAAAATCCGCAAGACTCGTAAAGCTTAGATATTTTCTGTAATACAAAATAATCTAATTGTCAAAATTGGAATACAGATCTTAGACATCAACATAAGTACAAATATTTCTTTAATTTAATCATTTAGATAATGAGAATATAAAAGTGGCGCAAAGCTGTTCATTTCGGAGAATTAATTGTACCCAGTCATCGAAGGTGTATTCTTCTATCTATCTATCTATCTATCTATCTATCTATCTATTTATTTTTATTTTTATTTTTCTGTTTCACTATATATATATATATATATGAAAGAGAGAGAAAGAGACGGAGTATGGCGTCTTGTGCCGCACTCCATTTAGATAAGATAGTGCGCTCTCCCCTATTTTTAAAGAACGACTTTTGGTGTGATCCACCTGGTCGAATATCTGCAGGCGAAGATACCCGACAAATCTTTCTTCCGGAATTCACAGGATATTCTCAACTTTCGCTCACATACTGTTGTCAATCGTTTGCAACCAATAATGATTCTTTCCAACTAAGCCAGTAATTTATTTTATGTTCCAACTTGTAACAGCGTATTATATTACCCTTCCCTAGTTACCAACTCTTTATTGACTGTAATTCCGTTTTTTGTTGTGCCATAGTCGCCACGCTAGGCACTGCGTGTTGGCGACGCTATTTTCCCATAACTAATTTCTACGTGCAGCTCCTGGTATTCCTAAATGTTCACCCATCTAGTACTGCTGAGGTTCAACCTTGCTTAACTTCGTTAATCGTACGGGAACCGAAAGACACACACACCAATTCGATCAAATGAACATAAAGGGAATGAAGCGTTGTAAATTTCTATGAAACAAGTGATGTTAAAGTTTAGCTCAATGATTATACATTTTATGTCCAATAGAGTTCAAATATTATAACATAGTATGATAACCAATCAATGACATAGAACATATTTTGTAATCATGGTCTAAAAATTCAACATGAACAAATATTATTGTGTACATATGTTTCAGAATTATTTTTGTGATCATATTTTCAGCACAAACACCTTTTTTGTCAATTTGTTACAGACAAAACTAATAATTGCATTATATGATGATCACGAACACATGACACAAAAATAATCAACACACTCCAGAAACAAGACTTTTTTCTTGTTTTCTACTCTTTAAGCGTTTCATGGCAGGCTAGTATAATTAGATTTCAAAATCAAATGTAAATATCAAAAAATGAGATTGATTAATTGTTCTAGCAAGTATATTGTGCTGGATTATAAAAAAGTTAATATCAGATATTATATTTTAATAAACTAGCGAATATATGCTCCCTCTTGTCGCACACTTTTGCAAGGATAGAATATTATATAATTGTGACAGAACTAAATACAATACGTTGTTTAAGCAAAATAAATTGTTTCGGACTATTAAAATAATTAGCATATTATTGTTATGAATAAAATAAAAGTAAATTACCTTAATTATGGATGTCAAGCGCGAATGAATACCCCCCACAATAGTTTTATAAATGAAATAAAATAAAAGCTATTGCCGTTTAACAGATGTAATAATTTACGTAGACACCACATTTTTTTTTTATAAATAAGATTAATTGAAAATATTTCCTTTTAATAGATGTTAAGCGCGAAAGAAAATAATAGGGAATTACAACATTGTCGCCAGCGACAAAGGAGCTAAATAAATATGCTTAATACACAAATAGTTTTATATCAAAAGAAATATATATGTTTCGCGTTTTTATTTTAAACTTGTCAGTATGGAATAACTGTATCGCCCGTCTCATAACCATTCCGCCAACAGTCACGCTGTTATTGCGATCTTTTTTTTAATGCACTGCGCTGTGACTTTCTTTGCATGGCTCTCTGTCTGTCTCTCTCTCTTTCCCCCTCTCCCTCTTTGTCTCTAATATATATATATATATATATATATATATATATATACACAATATATATATATATATATATATATATATATATATATATATATATATATATATATATATATATATATATCGTTGTGCCGCCCGACGATAAGGTATATTCTCGCACATTGTTCTTGTTTCTTTTGAATGCATTTGGGACTAATTATTTGCTGTTTTGATAAGTAGCAACAATACAGCCAAAATGTTACGAGCTACTTTTCTAAGACATTTTCTAATTTTTCCTTTTTATCTTTTTATTTTTTGTTTCTTCTCTTCTTAAGTGACCTCAATAAAAGCAACACCACATTGTGTATTGTCGGTTGTGTAAAGTCTTATTCCAGGTACTTAATTTCTCTAATGATTTGCCAAGCAAGGACCTTCTTGGTAGTGAAACACGTGTAGGAAAAAACTCTTTAATTTGAATATATATCATAAATACATAATCTTTGAAAGAAAACGTATTTTGTGGTGATGATTGGTCTCCTGAACTGAATGCTTTGGTAAGCCTTCAAAAACTCACATATACATTATCTGTACCCTGTAATTGAGTATCATAAAGCTTGTTTTATTGGCCATACCCGGTCTTCACTGAATAATCTACCTTCTACGTGAATAATCTAAATCTCTATCTCTCATATATATATATATATATATATATATATATATATATATATATATATATATATATATATATATATATATATATATGTGTGTGTGGGGGGGGCGTGTGTATATATACGCCGTTGTTGGGTTTTAAAAATGGCACCTCTTTCGATGATGTATCGTGTCAATTATTCTCCTACGTTTATGATTTGCAGGATTCTTTCAATCTAAAACTTGCCAATATTCTACATTTTTAAAAATAGCGACATGATAATAATAATATATTACAACAAATAAATAAATGTTCTTATTTATTGTGTTCATCTGCTCCGGTTTTCTCATGACACATTCAATTTCCTGGGTAAAATAATAAAAAAAACCTATAACGCAACTTCTAAAAAAATGATATCGAACTGTCCTAAGACACTATAACTTACACACAAAAAAAGACTTAATATCATTGCAGAGTGTTATTACAATGATAAATGTGGCTTGAAACAACATTTTGGGATTTTTTAATTAGACAATTAGACAAAATATGTGCATGTATATATATATATATATATATATATATATATATATATATATATATATATATATATATATATTGTTGTGAAGTTGTTCCACAGCAAATAATAAATAAAGGAAGTCAAGTCGAGGGTTGGTTTAACAAGTGTATTAACAAAGGAAGAAACTGACTAGCACTTTGCTAGACAGTTTCAAGACTGTGCTTTGTCTTCAGTGTCTCTGCTGACTCGCACTATTTATAGTGACAACCGGTGTAGGTTCTCCTGTGTAAGAACGGCCGGTGTAACATATATATATATATATATATATATATATATATATATATATATGAATGTATATATATATAGCTGATAAACTGCAAGTCAGTTCAAATATAAATTAAGATTTATTTACTCTACATCTCAAACAAATAATTATTTTAGTTTATGATTATTATCGATATCAATCGCTAAGAAAAAAGCTAAACTTATATAGCAACAAAAAATATATATATGAGATAAAAACCCTACATTTATTTTATATGTGTATGAATTTATTTTTCTTACTTGTAGTGAAAAGATCCAGATTATTATGAGTAAGTATGTTGTTCGGTCGGCTGGAAACGGGACGGTAAAAAGGCGGAACATTTGTTTTGCGTAATTTTAATTTTGAATAATGCGTTTCAATATGATTAAAGAAATGCTTACATCTATAAGGACATCGGATCGCATTTGCTGATTCTAAATGTGAGGTTAGTTGAACTCTTAGATCAATCGTTTATTTGTGATGCTGCGACACACCTACACATGCGCACATGCAGACATATTTGCTTTCTATATAAAGCTATATATAACATTCATGAATGTATTAGTGTACTTCAAATGATGAAATGACGAACAAACTGATGCAACATATTCAGATGAGCCACTTTTATCATGTATCGTTACATATATATATATATATATATATATATATATATATATATATATGTAGATATAGATAGATAGATAGATAGATAGATAGATAGATAGATAGATAGATAGATAGATGTGTGTGTACACGTAAACACGCTTGTGTTTTATTATTTATATGTATTTATATGTATCCCTATAACCATCGGGAGTAAATATGTGTATACACACACACACCCACACACACATTATATATATATATATATATATATATATATATATATATATATATATATATATATATATATACACATATATTTATTACAATTACGCTACACATAGGCTCCCGAGTTTAAACCACCAAAGGGGAATCTTCAGGCTAAAATGCATGGAGTTAGTTTTGTCGAGTGTTTTTATATACACGACTAGCTAGTTAACCAATCAGATTCTTTGTTGTTCTCTTACCCAATCGTTAGGCTTCACACGAAGAAAGGTCGTGTTATATATATATATATATATATATATATATATATATATAGAGAGAGAGAGAGAGAGAGAGAGAGAGAGAGAGAGGGAGAGAGATGTTTTTATATCGTTATTCGCAGCCATAATTAGAAAGTATGAAGATACACTGAAGAAAATATCAATCAACTATATCTTTCATTCGCTACGCAGTAGTGGCTTACCCCCTCCACAAAACCAGGAAAATGGGTGTGACAGGAAGCTCACATAACAAAGCGCTCTCTGGCCCCGCAAGATATGCCTTATGAAGGTTGTCGGCCTTCCCTGCTTCAGCTGCCACTAGCGATTAGTTGTAAACTGGCCTTTCTCAAAGAAAGAAGTTAAATCCTGGGTGGATGGGACTCTTAACACCACCCAGAACAAATACGGTAGCTCCACCAAGTAAGAACAAAGGTTGCCAGAAAGGCCCACCATCTACCAGATTGATCGCCGAGAATATATCTTCGTCTGGAAACTCTATATACAAAATACTTTACATACAAGGTATTTCCATCCCTCCGATGAATACTGCACTCCATAGACTGGTATTGTCTTGGCCTTCGAGGCTTGATTTACGCCGGTCTATGGGTCTGTACTGTGCAGTTCTAGGAGGTCCACCCTCCCAGGCTTCGCCTCCCCTCTTTGGGGAGGAGAAAGTGTATTGCTTACTGCCAGGGACGCCCCTACTGGGGAATGCCAACGGGGCTGCCCAGGCAATTTTTAATGACCAGAGTGCTCACCTTCTCGAGCGCTGGCTTTTCAAACCCCACTTTCCCGACCCGACCTTGGGTCACATCTTACTTGTGGGAGTAAGATAAAACTGGCCTTGTGCCTTACTCCTGAGGAGGAGTAAATAAATATTTATGAATTGGAGCCAAATTTAATTTAATCGAAAACATTTACACTAGAAATATTGTATATAAAGGAGTTTTGTAAATTGTTTCATGTATTGTTCATTTAAAAAAAAAAATATCCATTCCATATCTTATTATATTTTATTCAAACATGTATAGGTTAGGAACAAGATAATTAGTATTAAACACATCATTTCGTGTAATTTACACGGGTTCCGCTAGTATATATACTTTAATTATGATACATTGCACTTTCTGTTGGGTATACCAAGTTTTTATTTATCGGCAGTACCATTCAGTAGGCGAGCCCACTTTATTAATATAGAGTTTTTGAATAAAATACATTACATTAGCTTTTGTATAACCTTCAACCAAGAACTTTATTTTTGTTTCAACTAACTTATGATGCATGCTACATATGTATTTGTTTTTCTGCTTCCGTTGATCAAAGTCGTATGTGTTTATTAAGTACGTGTTATTTTGACCTTTATTTTATCGGTCATCTCTGTTTCTAGGAGTGCTCGGATTGTCTTTTAAAACTTGTTATTAATTTGGCGACAGGGCAATGAAAATAAAATTCAAAAGAGAATCCAAACACTTCCAGAAACGTAGATGACCGATAAAATACAGATCAAAATTATACGTACTTAATAAACACACACGACTTTGACCAAGAGAAGCAGAAAAAAATAAAATCAAATAAAAATAAAAGATATAAATATTAAAACACGTACACACACACCCGAAAAATCCACACATGCGCCAAAACGCAAAACAATAACACATTTTCTTAAATGAAACAACACGCTTTCAAATCGAAAGACATTTCTTCAAATGGATTTACATATCTGATGATAGCAGGCAACCGCTTGAAACGCATTAAATAAAATTATAAAATGATAAAATAACAAAATAATAAATAAATGTTGGAAAAACTTTTTACAAATGTGTGTAGGCTCACTCTTTTACATATTTAATTTTCTTTCGTTGGAACTGCACTAGTACTGAACTACCCTCTTTTCTCTCTCTCTCTCTCTCTCTCTCTTTCTCTCTTAGAATAAGAGCTAGCCTAATTGCACTGAAGTGCTAGATACAGTGAAACACTATGTCCCTGGATACTATAGTAGTAAGTTATGAAAATATATTTATGGCAATTAAGCTACACATAGTCTTCTGCGTTTCATCCCTGTGGGTAATCGTCAGGCTAAAATGCATGAACTTTGTGTTACCGGATGTTTTATATACAGACGTAGTATTTAGTCTAGCTAGTTTACCAATCAGATTTTTTCCTATTCTCTTAGCCAATTATTAAGCTTTTCATAAACACAGTTTCGGTTCATTTTACTTTTTAACTCTTATTCTATTGTTCTGTATTCTATAGAGTAGCCCATCTCCGGTTTTTAGTTGTGTCGAAATAATGGGTGACCTTATTTTAACACGTGCATTCTTCTATTTCTATTTAAGGTTTTAGTTTGGTTTAGTTTTTATTTATTTGTTTATTTCTTTATTTAGTCATCATGTATTGTTAATCTAAGGTGAATCTTATTATGTGTAAGCAGTTGTTTGCTATTTCACTTCTACAATTTTATTGGTGTTAGGGGTCTTTAAAGTTTAGGATTTCAAATTTCAAATTTCTCATTCTGACATAATCTACACGGGTCGTCTCTAAATTTGTATATGTACTGGCCTGTTGTATTATTTTCCATTCAATTACTGGTGAGCGGCCGCTCTCTTAGAGCTCCCATTAATGTTTTGCTAGTGCTGTTTCAATTCGGCGTTCGTTGTTTTTAAATGTGCTGTTGTGGTCGTAATATCTGGTTTGAAAATCTAAGAGGGTTATACCCACGTAGTACTTTTAGTGATGTGGTTTTTTGGGGGGCAAATATTGTGGCTTGAAAAACAATATTTTTTGTGATGTGGTTTTTTTGGGGGCAAATATTGTGGCTTGAAAAACAATACTTTTTGTGATGTGGTTTTTTTGGGGGCAAATATTGTGGCTTGAAAAACAATACTTTTTGTGATGTGGTCTTTTTGGGGCAAATATTGTGGCTTGAAAAACAATACTTTTTGTGATGTGGTCTTTTTGGGGCAAATATTGTGGCTTGAAAAACTATACTTTTTGTGATGTGGTCTTTTTGGGGCAAATATTGTGGCTTGAAAAACAATACTTTTTGTGATGTGGTCTTTTGGGGGGCAAATATTGTGGCTTGAAAAACAATACTTTTTGTGATGTGGTCTTTTGGGGGGCAAATATTGTGGCTTGAAAAACAATACTTTTTGTGATGTGGTCTTTTTGGGGCAAATATTGTGGCTTGAAAAACAATACTTTTTGTGATGTGGTCTTTTTGGGGCAAATATTGTGGCTTGAAAAACAATACTTTTTGTGATGTGGTCTTTTGGGGGGCAAATATTGTGGCTTGAAAAACAATACTTTTTGTGATGTGGTCTTTTGGGGGGCAAATATTGTGGCTTGAAAAACAATACTTTTTGTGATGTGGTTTTTTGGGGGCAAATATTGTGGCTTGAAAAACAATACTTTTTGTCAGGCAAGTATTTTTGTAGTCGACAAAGTGTACGAGTTATGCAGTTAAATCTCTTCGTTCGATTGCTAACTTTATCATTTTGATTCGGGTTATTACTATTTGTGTGTTGTTTATTTCTATTTGTAGTGTTTATATGTTTGATCTTCTTACTGTTATTTTTGCAATATTTGTCACTTTGTTATGTAATTTGTTATTTTTCTTCCTCTCTGTCCTTCTTTTTTAGTATTTTGTTATCGTGTGCTTTAATTACCATTTCTAGATTTTCGCAGCAGTTTAAGACTCTTTTAGGTTATTTTTATTGACTATTTTATGCAGGCATTTGTTACAGGGAAGTGTTTTTTGTAACGAGTCAATAAAACGTTTAACAAAAATAAATGCGGCACTTTCTTCTTCTGTTCTCTTCCTTAAACGAGTGAACACACCGTTTCACAAAATAAATGCGGCACTTTCTTCTTCCTCCTCTTCTTTTTTTTCTTTTTCTTCTTCTCCTTCTTTCTTCTTCTTCTTCTTCTTCTTCTTCTTCTTCTTCTTCTTCTTCTTCTTCTGTTCGTACTCACCTTTCAACGAATTTCCCAAAATCATGTTGTTTCGTGCTTCTTATAGTAACGACATCTCACATATGCAAATAAGCACACCAAAGCCGCCCGCCCTCGCTTCTTCTTTAAAAAAAATAAGTTAAACTTTTCGTGAATGGACGTTTCCGGGTTCGCGCCTGCAGCTCTCCTCTGCACAAGAAGCAAACCAAACCTCTTCTCTTCGACCGTCGCGGACAAGCGTCTTAGTCCACAGCAGTCGGCTGTCTATCCTGCTCTCGGCTACAGTTTTTCAATGAGATTCAGCATTTTGTTAAAAGAACGCTGTATACCACATTAAATTTGTTTTTATTTCCTTTTTACTTTTTATTTTATCATAATTATTGGTGTCATGTTTATTTATATTTAATTTCTATATCATGGTACGTACCATTTCTTTTACAGCAGTATTGTAAATGTTGCCTGATTTTTTAAACACATTTTCGTTGCTAAAGTTATTGATAAGCCTACTTTCGATAGAATTAGGAATCTTTGTTATGATTTATTAGGGTTGATTAGACATTGCTCTTTCGTATATTCGAAAAAGAATTATATTTTAAATATGACTCGTAAGTATGCTCATTAATGTAAATGGTAACATCTAAAAGTAAAACTAAGCTTAAGCCTATTTTTTAATTCCCCTATGTATAATTTTCTTGTAGTTTTCTCTCTTGAGAATCCCTTATCCATCGTCTCTTTTTAGGTTGATATCTAATTGATCAAATATACTTGTGTAATAAACATATTTCCATAACTTACTAGCTGTTGAAGTAAATACTGAAATTAATAGATAAAATATTATATTTATGTATAACATTTTATGTGGATACATGAAATAATAATAAGATATATATATATATATATATATATATATATATATATATGTATATATATATATATATATAGAGAGAGATATATTATTATACACACATATATGTACATACTTACTTTATTACATTTCTAAAAAACAGTATATATACACACATACATATATATATATATATATATATATATATATATATATACGTGTGTGTGTGATACCATATTTCACAATGTATGTTCCCATTCATATCAAATTATGAAGTGAGCCTAGTGCCTGTGAATTCCGCCATGACTTGAGTTGTAATAGGATATGTCATATATATATATATATATATATATATATATATATATATATACAGATAGAAAGAGAAATTTAAAGTGTATATATTCATATATATATATATATATTTATATTAATAAACATAATACCGTGTTTTGCAGATATATAAATATATTACTATTTATATATATATATATATATATATACATGTCTATATATATATATATATTTCTACATGTTATATATGTATATATACATGTCTATATATATATATTGATATATATATATTTCTACATATATATGTATATATACATGTCTATATATATATATATATATTTCTACATATTATATATGTATATATATATACATGTCCATATATATATATATTTCTACATATCATATATGTATGTATATATATATATATATATATATATATATATATATGTATATATATATAGGTATATTAGCTATACATATCTCCTCTGTGAATAATACAAGATTTGGTTTTAGAATATGTTTTATAATTTTATTTATTTGACATGTTAGAAGAGACTACATGTCTCTCCTGAAAAAAAAGTACATTTTTCTTGTTTTTTATTAACATGTTCGACTGTCACTGCAATCTTCATCGATGCTTTATATTTCACATTTACTTTTTTTTATAAGTTTCCGTTAGAAACGACACATATCACTTTTAGTTCCGACGTAAATTTAAAAAATAATATAAGTTTAGTATCATATAGAATATGAAACAGCGATTAAGATTTCATGGCAGGAAAAAAAAATATTTGGTATTTCCTTTAATAAAAGTGTAATCAATTTATCAAATGTGTACGCGAACCGAATCGAGACGACATACATTTTAGCTATCAATTACGTTTTAGATTTTCAGATATTGCTCTATAACACTTATATACAAGAATATAAGTGAGACGCCTTTGAATGAACGAAAGACGATTTGATTCAGATGGAATGGGATTCCATACAGAGAATGAGGAGGACGGATAACGTGCGAAGTTGGAGTTGGGAGTGGTTGCAAGTGTGCGTATCAGTCGTGTAGTAAGAAGGGAGAGAATGATATGGATAGCTCACATATTAAAGGAGTCAGAATTTAAAAAAAACGAATATAGAAAAATCGATGCAGGTGTCAGGTGCGGGTGGTATGTAATCGGTGATATCGATTGTTTAGATTTTTTGTAAAGTTATTGAAGTTTCTTGAAGAGTTCTGTCGTTTTGTTCTTTAGACCAAGTTCTCAGAAATTAAGGGGCCCCTTTCTGCGACTAATTCTTTATCTTTATATTGGATACATAGATATTCGAGTTCTCGTTTACCTTTCAAGCGTTGAATTTGAGATAAGCTAAAAACATACAATTTCCTATCCTCAGTTCGTCAGTTAATTGTGTTATAGCATATATTTCTTGTAAACAAACAGCTCTGCGCCGGGGTTCGAATCGTGCGACCTGCTTGAATAGTTATGACGATTCAGTGAGGAATAAACTGATACGCATATAGACAAAAATGAAATATGTATTGTTAACTAATTATATATTTTTTGTTTCATTTTACTTCAGTCGAAGTCGTAAAAAATCAAGGGACTCCTTCCTGGGGCTTACACTTGATATATATGAGATATATAGTGTTCTATTCAAGTTTTCCTTTATCTCACAAGCTTTGAGTTTGTGAATATGCCTAATTGACCAGTTGATTATGTTATAGTATATATTTCTTTTTGTTTCTTGGTCTTGGCGAATTCCAGAACAAGAATTTATCTGTTCTGATGAAGTATCTAATTGCTGTTACTTGAGGTAACATCACGGGGAGTAGTTGCACCATTCCTCGTATAGGGGTGTATTCAACCCCAGACGATATTATTTGGTCTTCGAATACTATGTTATTTTGAAGATTTGGTCAGGATTAACTTGTAGAGGTGAGTATCCTCGCGTTAGTTTTCCTCACACATCCTTTTACAGAAAGGCGAAAAACACTCGAGGATGGTATCTTGTAAGTAATTTCAACTTTCCCCTGAGTTGATTACAGCAACTGGTATTCCTAAGCTGTCACCCATGTAAGTAATTACTAGGCTTCACGTAGCTTAACTTCGGTGATCGGACGAGAATCCGTGTTTTCAGCGTGATATGGCCGAAAGGTATATGGCTCTATATGTATCGCGGTAATTTCAAATACAGTTATTCGCGTGCTCGTGAAACATGAAGTGCTATTTTACCATATTTATATCATCACCTCAAATCTGCTATAGTAAACACGCCCACGACACTACTCTGAAAACCTAATAGATTCCTGTCTCCTTTAACAAATAAAAAACAAGCTGTGCAAATACACTACTTCTTCCAAATATCAGAGTGTCAGAAAATATTGTCGGTATACCGGATCCTTAGGAACTGTGAGTGAAATTCAAACCCAGTCTAGAGAGAGCAGGTAGTAAATCTGAGTGTCTATAAGCCATGACTTTAGGATGTCTCGCCGGGTGGCCTTGCCCTTGTATAAACATTAATCCAAAGAGTGAATTCATCAGTCTTTAGGTCATTTTTCAGACAATGCTTGGTCTTAAAGACAGTTAGCCAAGCTGTCAAACATCCGTCACCTTCACATGCAACCGTCGTTAGCCGGAACAAACGAGTACAGTATCCGGTAACTCCTACTGTAGAAGCAAATTAAGCTAATTTAATATTTGCACCTATCATCCAAAACCACAGACATTATTCATCATCCAAGCTCCTTGTAAACACGAGAATACATTTTATCAGAAGTGCAAGACAACAGCCATGTGTTGCCTTAAAGTTGGGTGGACTTTGTTGACTTTCATATATATTTTTCTTACGTAAAAACTAGCCAGTTCAGTAGATGTTTTCCGGAAAGCTGCGAGACATACTTCATTATAAGACAAATCACAGCGTGGAGAGTAGAGTTCGAATCTGCTGACGAAGACGCCAACATCAGCGTTTGCTATCACCGTCCCGGCTAACAACACAACAGCGGCGAAAATAGCAAACGCCTGAGTGAGTATAAAACAGAATCCAGGTAGATACGGAGAGGCTAACCGATCTATATGGAAAGACTGTGTTTAAAACTTCT
>OY744532.1:103537082-103562082 GCA_963556195.1 Sepiola atlantica | reverse complement strand
TACATGTAGTAGTTTAGTGGTTTGAGGTTGTAGATGTGTATGTATGTTTGTTCAAATGCGTGCACGTAGATGTTGGCATAGCTGGGAGCCATTTTAGTTTCCATGGCTGTGCCTTTTACTTGTAGGAAGTGTTGGTTGTGAAATGTGAAGTTGTTTTGCGTCAGAATAAATTGTATGATGTTGCACATATCGTTGCATATATCGTTAATGTGGGTGTTTTGTAAGTGTTGTGCGTGTGAGAAACATCTGCACGCGGATACTCCCTCCTCGCGTGGAATGTTGGAATAAAGTGAGGATACATTCATTGTGATGAGAATTCCATTGTTGGGTAAGTGGTCTATCCTGTGTAGAATATGTAGGAAGTGTATGGTATCCTTAAGGTAGCTGGGGATGTTCTACAACAACGGGTTGAGGATTCTGTCGATGTATGCCGAGATGTTTTCATTGAGGGTTCCAATACCCGAAACGATGGATCGGCCGGGTGGTAATGCCTTGAGAGTCTTGGCTAGATGGTATATTTTTGAGGGTTCGTTGATCGGTGTCTCGGTGTTCGTGGTGGTGTCGGGTAGGAGGTGGTTGAGTAAGTTGTTGGCTATTTTGGAAAGTTTGGGAAGTTTGAGGATGGTGTAGAAGATGGATGGATTGCGGTGTTCTGGTATCAAGTTTTTAACGGTAGTTCTCGTGTCCTGGCCCAAATTGCCAATTAGACTGTTAAGTTTAGATTTGAATATGTGTGTGTGGGGTCAGTGGGGAGTGTTTTGTAGAATTATTCGTTGGCTAGTTGTGTGTCTATTTCTGTTATGTATTCATAGGTGTTCATTATGGTGATTGTGCCTCCCTTGTCTGCTGTTTTTTAGTGATGAGTTTGTATTTCGTAGGGATTGTATGGCTTGCTGTTCGTCTTTCGTGATATTATAGTATGTGTCTTTGTGAAGGTTGTCTTTGGTGAACTAGTCCATGTGTTTTTAGCTGTTATGTGCATCTATTGTCGGGTTGCGTCCGTCGAGGGGGTACCCAATGTTAGCCTTTAGAATTCCTTGCCTTTTTGTTGGTGGTTGCTGGTTGGTTGTCATTATGGAAGTATTATTTAAGTTTTATTCTTCTGACGTAGTCTTCCACGTCATAGCATAGATCCACTGGGTTATGGTTTTTAGATGGGCAGAATGAAAGTCTTTTGGATAACAGTGTGGTTTCGTTTTTCGATAGTTAGTAGTCTGATAAGTTAGCAATGTTTGCGTGTTGGGTTCTTTGGTGCGTTTTGTGATGTTTGAGTAGTCTATTCATGGGTTCTGTTGGTTGTATGTGCGTTTCAAAATGTGGTCATTGTTGATTAATTTGTTCAGTTTTCGTTGTTTGAGTTGAAGGTATTGGTACGGGTGTCTGGAGTAAATTGTGTTGAGAGCTCTGGAGGTTTCTGTTAAGGTAGTGTGGGTGAGTAAATTACGGGGGTGCGATTTGTTTTTGTCGCATATGTGTGAAATTGTACTCTGTTTTGCATAGGATGTTTTTTATAGCGAGGTTTCGTAATTTGGAAAAGGCAGCCTCATATATTTGTTGTGCTTTGGATCTGTGGTTTGTGTTGAATGTACCCTGGCAGCTGTTCTTAATCCTAAAGCCTCTGGGTGTGATGTCTAATTTTTTTGCATGCTGTAAAAAAATAATGTCTGACTCTGTGTGTGCCATTTACCTCAGGTTTCCTTCCAGTAAACTGATATATATATATATATATATATATATATATATATATATATATATATATGTATACATGAACGTATATCTGGGCAGCATTTTAAAGCTATATTTCGTTAAATATTACAGATGTCTGTGTATTTTTCCTTGATTCGTTTCTTATTAATATTTTAGTTTCATGCTAAATCTGGCAGATACATTTACCGTACTCGTTTTGTAGTCTAGTTGTTTTTATTTCTTTTAGAGCGATCGCTAAACATTTAAAAGGCATGTTCTTTTCTTAATACCACCCCTTACAACGACTCCAAACGAAACCGAAACTACGGCAAATTCAGCACTCAGTTTTAGCTTGATACTCGGGAAATTATCGGGCACTTAGTAAGCATCTAAACAGAATATGCAGACTCAAGTCATCTGACATATATATATATATATATATATATATATATATATATATATATATATATATTGTTTAGTTTCATCATACACTTACGGTCCATTTCAGTCACTCGCGGCACATTTAACTCCTTGTCACTAATTCAGTCTTGAATTAAATTGTATTTGGTGTCCTGTACTTTGTAGGGCCATATGAAAGCTACATTTTTACATACAACTATTGAAGTTTGGTTCAGTAGAAAGAAAATCTACGTTAAAATATGTTAAGACCAACAAAGGAGAGTGACGTACCCGATCAACACTAACTTAATTAGTCTTATATCATAAAACAATTTGTATATTTTAATCTCATATGATAGAATGCATGAGGCATCTTAATGTGTTAGTTGCATTTTACCCGGATTTGTAGTAAAAAGGATGCAACGTTAAATGTGATGAAAATCCCATCAGCTTAAATTGAAAATTGTGTTCTTATTCCCAAAGCTAACTATAGTTTATTTGAACTTAAAAGATTGATGAATGCATGCGGGATCTAATGGTGTTGTTCTCATACACAAATGTGCACTTAAAAAGATGTAAGCTAAAATATTATTAAAACAAAATCACCTTAACGTTCTCGATCCTGTTTAAATCAAGTTATCTTCTTTATTTTAAAGTTAAACTGTATATTATTTAAACTTAAATAATAGAAACATGCATGAGGGATTTAATAATGAAAATCGCATCCATAAATAACAAACATATATAAAAATGATACATAACTTATACATAAAACTGACATCAATATTTTTTAAACAAATTCTACTCATAATATGAAACAAGGTAAAAAAAAGAGAGATCCATTATTTGAATGTTATCGTTTTCACAATTTTTGTTTTTAAATCAAACAATAACTTAATTTTATTTTTTATGACGTTTACTTCAACATCCGATTATTACATTATTATTGTAGATTAACACCTTCCGCAACCCCCTCCAAAGTAAGATTACACTTTCTATAGGCGATTACGTGTGAACACTCTAAACACATGACAAGAAAAACTATTATTATTAAGACTTAAGAGAGCGCGATCAGTTTTACATGTAAATTTAACGTAAAAGTATCCCTCATTCTCGGGTATTTATTAGGACAGTAATTTTTGGTGTTGTTGTTGTTATGAGAAATAAATTCTGTGCGTTATTTTAAGACAGATACTTTTTAGGTGATTATGTGTCGTTTTACAACATTCCAACTCCAACTAAGCGTAAGTGCTAACAATTGCGTCAACTGTCTTTAAAAAAATTAATGGTCCGAAAATGGGAGATAATTTACCGTTTAATGTATATTTGAAACTGATAACCCACTCTAAATTCCATCTGGATTATCATTTGTTTTTCTTTTCGCGAAGTGTTATGAGTGTTAACACGTACTCGCATAAAAGAGTAGAATCTCATTTTTAGGGAAGGGGCGTGATTTAGCTGAAGAGGTCTATCTACAAATTTACCGATTTTACCTTTTACTCATTAAAAAATATTTTAATTAAAAAAATATATATTTTTTTGTATCATTTGGATTATTCAGACTATTATTTTAATCTTTGTTTTTATTTTCGCAACGTTTCGGCCGATAATCCACCGACCTGCATTAGCTACAATATGTTTTCTAATTTGAGAACAAGAACCTAAGAGTAGAACTTGGGAAACTGGACGGAATTTGTAACTAAACCCTTTATTTAATCCACAGGAGGAGATTGTTCTCGTTCCGTCATCTCTGACCCGATAGAAGTTCTAAATAATTAATTTTTATGTTATTCGTAGTTATTATTATTTGTTATTAGAAAATAATGAACATTCACACCTAAAAAGAACTGATTGTTAATATACGATTTTATCCGGAGGTTGAACGTTTCAATCCGTACTACAGGCGATAATAGTTAAGAATAACATAATGATGAATCAACATTTCTACATGGTTATGGGTTATGAGACGAGTACAATCTACCCTTGCGAATTAATTAAAGGTTTCAGTTTGAAATTACATATAGGTTCCTGAATTCGACATAAATATTCCCAAGTTTGGAAATATGTACCTAAAGAAAGCCGGAGCTTACATCGGTCGAAATGTTGTGAAAATAATAACCAATTAGAGAATGGTAATCCAAATAATAAAAATTATTAATTCTTATTTTTTTTATTGTTTAAACATTATTTATCTAACAAATTAAATCCTGTTTTATTTACGTAACTTTTTAAAAAATTAAAATGATTGTGGCATTATTCTCATGCGTGAGTGGTGGTAATATGGTAAACAATGTAAGCTAAAACAATATTTTACACAAAGTTCCCAGTTTTCGTCTTGGTTTTTTCAGAAAGTAGGCATTTGTAGAAGGATACGGCCCTGAATTCTACACTTTATCACATCCATGCCTATTGTAGACGGTATATAAAGAATGCAGACGCAGCGCCCAAAGCAAGGACTGCATCCCTGGTGGAATGCAATCCTTGCTTTGAATAAGAGACTCGTCGCTGCCTTTGTGCCGCTGGCCTTACTCGCGCATGTGCACAACAAGCAAACACCAAATCGGTGTAACTGTGAATATCATATCTCCATGCACAGCTTTTTTTTTATTTTAACATATATTTGGGGATGGCTATCGACATTAAGCTTAAGGGTTGTATAATGTGCACGTAAAAAGAAAAACGAACTTATCATTTTAATTTTTATCGATAATATATAGCAGACACACTTAGGGTGTTGCAGTTCTACATTTCCTATGAGCGAGGCGTCACTAATTACAATACACTGATATATTTTAAAACCGAACACACAGACACGCATAATCTAGTCAAACTACATGGCGACGATAATCAAAACATCGTAACGTATTTTGCCACGTTTTTAAATTAACATTTTAAACTAATGGTTATTGACTCCGTCCAAATAATTATTCTCATTATTTCTTCTTTTATTACAGAAAATACGAAACAAAATTATATTTCTCCAATCTACGCACATAATCACTTCTTTTGTTAAATAATGATGATGATGGTTATGATGATGATGATGATGATGATGATGATGATGATGATGATGATGTTAATAGGAGCAGCGGGAGTCTCGTTGTCACTTCCGTTGTGACGATATCCGGCCTCTTGGTTTCCAAAATCTGGTGCGTGTAGACGCATGTTAGCGACCCCTGTCTGGGACGCCAGTGTGGAGCGTTAGACATGAATTAGAGCTAAGAAGTTAATGTACGTATTGCGGTGATTCTCTCTCACTCCCTCCATGCAAGCCAACTAAAGACTTGTGTTGTTTTAAATAACTATTTGGAAACTCAGAAACGGCCTTTGGTTGTGTTGTGCTTTACGATGACTGTAGCGTGGGACCACTACGATGAACGGCATGCGGCCAGCCACGACAGAAGCTGATACACCAGGTAAAAGAGAACTGGCACGGACCCATTCCTGGACGGGTATACAACACTTTCACTTTTGCACAATACACTGATGATGTAACGTCAAAATATCAGGGTAATTTTTCAACGTTTTTTTTAGTTTAGAGGCGTCTGATTACTAACTACTTTACGACCAGTTTTAAAACATTGAACGGGATGATTTGGAATACTCCGACCACATTCGTTTAATACTCTAGTCAGTATTTTTATATGAGTCTCCCTTCGAATAAATAGAACTTAATTTACCTTCTTGAAGTTGTAATGCCTCGTGGTTGTATGGCTATGACGCTTGTTTGCGGAGTCTACGTTTATTCTGTAACATAGGTTCGAACCTTGCGACCGTTTGATATTATCATTCCCTCCACTGATGAGAGCGAAAGAATAACACGCTGGTGTATGAAGGTAAAAATAATTTAATATTATTTACTGCAAATAAATATATATATATATATATGTGTGTGGGGGGGTGTAAAGGATTAAAGCTAGCAACATTTTAAAAAAGTTTTTTAATATCCATATGAAGAAATGTCTTTCGATTTGAAAGAGCGTTAATTCATTTAAATTTAAAATGAAACAACACTCTTTCAAATCGAAAGACATTTCTTTAAATGGATGTACATATCTGATGAGAGCGGACCACCGATTGAAACGCGTGATATAAAATTATAAAATTATAAAATAAAAAAATTAATAAATAAATGTTGAAAACATATTTTTACAAATGTTGGTAGTCTTACTCCTTTACATATATAGTTTTCTCTCGTTGGAACTGCACTAATACTGCACTACCCTCATATATATATATATATATATATATATATATATATATATATATTCAGAAAACATTATATGGTAAGAAATTCATCAAAGCATTGCTGTCAAAAGACAATTATAGAGCAACGCAAAAATATTATTGTTTTTATTTGACAATAAAATTCATAAAAAATATTATGACCAGAAATGAATGCTTACATAGCGACAGAACCATTTGCTAAAATCACACAATAGAATTTACTATTTTAGCTGACAACATGCATATAAAATCAAGTATAAGTACTCTCTATAGGCAGACAGTAATGTTACCCATATTGACCAAACTACGTTGGCACCGGCATAATTATTCTATCTGCAACTTGTGTGAAGACATGTTGATGTTCTAATGATTTTGTGTTCTTTGTTTATAATTTATGTTATTAAATTGATTTACTGTCGTTTATTCTGTCTGTGGCAAAACAATTCGAATCTTCCCCGGCTGACATTAGTGAGTGGCGTGTTAGATTTAGATCAAATTACCCCTCGTTACGTTTATTGGACGCCATTAATATTTGGCGCCGTGTAATTAGAGTCGTCGCGCGGGAAACATAAACTTGCATCCATCAAACGGGGTACTGACCACCTATCCACCATTGAAATGGCAATGTCTTTGGCGTATTTCACTTTCAACACTGCGTTTAATCTTTTATCTGGACTGGTTCTACATATATGTATACTATTAAAACGTCATGGTGCTTTTGGAGGTTGTCTGTTCGTACGCAAATAGAAACATGTGATTGAGTGACAAAATAAAAATAGGTAGAATACACATTAGTTAGATAGTAAGTTAACAATGTCAAGTTGTCTGAACACTTATAATTAAATGTGTTTTTTTGTTTATAATAAATTATTGTACAATTTAAAAAATAGTTATATTCAAAATATTTGCATTCGAACTCTTTATTTAATGAAATCTTTCTCTTCTTATTTGTGCTGCATTCTTCCTCTAATCTATCTTATACATATAGGTTAGATGAAGATAAATACGTATAGAGAGAGGCTGATTTTATTAAACACACATTTCACGAAAGTTATCATTAAGTAGTATTATTATATCAACAAACGACTAGTAGTATGGCATAATAATGTTGACACACCAAAGTTAAAACACGTTTTACCTGGTCAGTACAAAATAGTTGACCATTTACGAATACCAGGTGCCGTATGTGCTCTCATTTTATCTTTGTATTGTTCTAGTCGTCCTGGACTTCTCCATGCCACTAGGTATAAACAAGTGATTATTCAGGAGAGATGTAGTTGGGATTGTGCAACCCTTGCTTCACGATTACACGCGCAGCAACTCTTACAGGGGGTATCCATTGTCTCTCAAAACTGAACGGAGGACATGGCTAGTAGTACTATTATTACTATCACTACGTATAATAATGCAATCTGTTGTTGATGAAAACATTTCACCTATTTCATAATCAATTGTTTTGAAATCGAACTCTGTCGTCGAGACAGTTTAACCAACTTCAATGGCCTACTCTTTACATGTCATTTTTACTTAGTTTTAATGTGAATCAAATTATTGCAGACAAAAACAAAAAGTCAGGCTACATAAAGATATACATACAGTTGTGAAGAAGAGGATACTTAAGTGGTACATCTATGTCATTCGATCATCACGTCTCGCAAAGACAATATTGCAAAGAACTTGCACAGAGAGAAGAAGGCAAATATTCAGAAAGCTGACAAAAACTGGTTGTGTCCTCATTTTTCGTGCAACAGCGGTTATCAAGACCACGGAATAAATGATGAATTGTAACAATTTGCGTACATTAGACGAGTTTGAAAAACACTGTGCACAAGCATATCTACAAGAATATAGAGAAACGGAGTATATTTAATATAAACACACATGACTGAGGAAGTGTTTCTACGAGGTGCACTAATTAGTAGTGAAATAACAAAAATCTATGTAACAGACCAAGTGCCTAAAATGTGGAGCTACTAAGCGAGATATTTAAAAAAAACTTAGTTTACCCCAAACAAGGCAAGTTGCCACTGTAGACGTAAAGAGGTACTGAAAATTAGGGTGAAAAGTTTCGGGTTCATCCTAAGTTGAAAGCTGTGCAGCGAGATGCTTGTTCACATATGTTTGCCATTTTTGCGTGTCGATACAGTCGATTAAGCAGGGAGCAGGGAAGGAGTTCAAAAATCCGGCAGCTCCAGACTAAAAGCTTTTAGAGTAGTAGCGTGTCCGGCATTTCAGGACCTTTACAGTGACTGGATAGGATTTAGCTGATTGTCGGCTTCGTCGAGTGTATTTACGTCGAGGGGGGCACCAGAGCAGCAAGTTAATCGGAGCACATTCCATTGAAGTACTTGTAAAACAAGCACACGGATGCAACATTGTGGCGATGGGGCATTACGTAACACAACATAATTCAAATACCCTTTAATGGGGCTATACAGGATATGGACAATCAGTTATAATCTGTATCGAATGTTGACAATAGAGAACACCAACGCGGAAAATAAAACCCATCTTCTACAAAGTAGATATCTTATTTCGGAATTAGATGAAACTACCAGATAACGATGTGTCGTAAAATGGATTAAAAGAAATATTATTTTTGTTTTTCTCTACTCAAAATATTCTAAGGTTCTTTGATTTGAAAATTAAAATTAATAACATGCCGCTCTCTTCATGGCGGGACGTGGAAAAATGTCGACGATAATTTGAATCAGCCGAGATAATAAGTTCAAGATAATAAGTTCAAGATAATAAGTTCAAGATAATAAGTTCAAGATAATAAGTTCAAGATACTAAGTTCAAGATAATAAGTTCAAGATAATAAGTTCAAGATAATAAGTTCAAGATAATAAGTTCAAGATAATAAGTTCAAGATACTAAGTTCAAGATAATAAGTTCAAGATAATAAGTTCAAGATAATAAGTTCAAGATAATAAGTTCAAGATAATAAGTTCAAGATAATAAGTTCAAGATAATAAGTTCAAGATAATAAGTTAAAGATAATAAGTTCAAGATAATAAGTTCAAGATAATAAGTTAAAGATACTTGCCAACTTAAGTTTCGTTTGATATGTTCATTTGTTTATCCCCCTGGGTATCATGGCCATGGGAATCTGGTCTTCGAAATAAAAGGCCGTGATTTTGTTTTCATTAAAAGTCAGTTCGAATTTGGTTTTAGAGAGTAGGAGTGGGTTGGATTATTTACCCTTGTTTTTGAATATAACTTAATTTCTAGACTTACATAGTTTGAACTGTTTGCTGCCATTCTGCATTATTGTTAGCATATTTTAGCCGACACCATTAGACAATAATGTAATCATTCTTTCATATAATATTTATTATTTACATTGTAGGAAAAAGGGATGAAATACACACATTCGGAAACGTACAAGAATATAGTATTAGATTAAAAATAAATACTCGTCTAACAGCTTTGATAAGACACTAACTATTGCATACATACCCAATATATATATATATATATATATATATATATATAAAAAATGTGAAACATCTAAAAATGTAGAAAATAGAAACTTTATGAAAACATGTAATTACAAGTTAATATTTGAGAAAAATACTAGATGAAGCGAATAATTATATTGATATGCCCTCTGTTGCTGTATGGATAGGGTATGATTCTGTTCAGTCCCAGGATGCGTACCATCCTGTGTTTTACCTTATATTTGAGAAAGTGTTAGTTATTATAAATTGCCTGATGTGATCCTACCTGGGAAAGCCGATGTTGATGTTCAATCATCATTTGTAGGCCACAGTTCACTTCATCAAGTACGCTGGCTTTTCAAAACTCTAACTAACCTTGAGATTATCTCCTTGAGAGTAGATAAATAAATATACAAATATTCGCATCAAAGATATTTATTTGAAGATGTATTAAAACTTTTACCCAAATTATTGGATTCGGCACTTAATAACCCGACAAATGTTGTTCTAAAATAAAAAAAACAAAACAATTTTTTTTTCAATATTATTTTTTACGTGTTTTACGTTTTTCTTCTGTTTCCTAAATTCATGTTCATTTTCGTTTCTCCTGAACTTTTCTGCTTTTTCTAAATTCACCAACATCACTGTACTCAACAGATGTTTTCTTAAGTGCCTTTAACAGACTTTTAAAAAAAAATCGTTTTTCCTCTATTTATTGATCTTCATTTCAAGGATGTTCGCTGTAATGTTTCGTCGGAGTTGTAATTTAGATAACATGAAATTCAATTTAAGAGTTTGCTTTCGAATCAAGGAATACATTTAAAAATTATCGCGGAAAAAAGTTATATCTGACAGGGGATCTCAAGAAAGAATTCTAAGTTTATTACAAAATAACATTGATAAAAGCTACTTGAAAACGAATTCGAAAAAAATAATAATAATGATAATAATAATAATAATCATAATAAGAATAAGAATAATAATAATAACTATGGCGACCCGTGAAAATTCCACGGTGCTTTTTACATCAAGCTGTGTAATGTACTGTTAAAATTATATTAGTTTAGAAAAAATGTTTGTCACGTTGCTAAGTATTAAGAATGGGTGTCTCTATCTTCTTCCGTAAAAATAATTGTTATTGTGAGCTAAATATTTTGTTAATCAATGAAACGAATACCCCTTTTCTTTTATTCATTTAAAATTGTAACAATATGATTCTTTAAAAAAAAACTAAATATTCTATGACTTCTTACCGTGATAATAATTGTCGACCAAATATTCGTCAAATCAATAAAACTAATGCTAACTTTGAAATGTATTTATTTTAAATTTTACGAGGGGACAATAGAATTCGATTTGGGAACAATTCCTTTTTAAATGGGTAAATTCGAATTGTTTACGTTAGAAACATCAGTTGCATTACCATTCATCATCTTTGCTGATACGACGATCTGAATAGTGTGTGAAATGTGATAAGGTACGCACGAACATGAAATGCATTTGTGCAGATAATGATAATCATACCTTATATTAATCGCTTTTTGAAAACTTAGTTCCCCCTAAACAAGACAAGTTGTCACTGTAGACGAAAACGGCTACTGAGAAGTAGGGTGAAAGTTGAAGTTGTCATCCTTAATTAGGAGTTGTACAGCGAGATGCTTATTCACATTAGTTTTAAATTGATGCATGTCAGTACAGTCGTGGAAACAGGTAGCAGAGGGAAGTTCCAAAAGTTGACAGCTCAAGCAAAGAAGCTATTGGAGTAGAAGGCTCTTCGACATCTATGGATTCCACAGTGAATGCATGCGTTGAATTTGTCGAAGGTATTTACGTCGAGGTGGCAAATATATTGCATTGTGATGTTACGGTCCGAGCTCCACCATAATCTGTTCCTGTTTGAATGGTATCAGTTGTCCTTAGGAAAATGCTATTTTGCTAAAGTCCTTTCCATGTACAGAGACCAGACTTATTGACGTTGACCTCTCTTTGTATTTGCTGTATGTCTTAAGAAAACGCCCCTGTTCATGTTTGTTTTTTAATCGGACTTGTGTTCTATAAGCTCCCCCTGTTGGCACTGGATTGTCTTGTTTTCCAGCCGGGATTAACGATATATTGTAGCGGCTTTTTCACAATGCCGGTTCGGACATTCATGAATGTTCTGGGCTTGATATGCTGGATGGTGTTTCCAGGAGAAACATCCGTCCAAATATATGTGGAAATCGTACGGCTTCCTCCAAACCCCTAAGGTTCTTGGCTGACTTTCTGATTTTAATGGAAGCAACTATAGCCCCGTTTTAGTAGAGGAAGCAAACACTATGTGAATAGCTATGAAAACAGCCTTTTGCCTTCCGACGATTTGCTTATCTCCAGGTAAGATATAATAGCAGTGCGCATCACTTCAGCCTCCCTCCGCCGGACAAACACTCTGGGAAATAGAGCGCTTTCCTTGAACCTGGAAGGCTATTTGTTGCAACCTTACAAACTTAATTCTTTGCGACATCTGGATGTTGAATAACAGAGTTTTCATTGAGCTGGAAGTGCTGTTTGTAGCAGCCTGCCGCACCGAAAGTGAATCCCGGACAAGGACTTTCATCCTGAAGGGTTGTCTCATTCAACACTCACTCTTTTGGAAGATTACCCAAACTTCATTTCAGGCAACACATTTGTAAGGAGATAGTTATAGTTGCTTGCTTTATTCAGTCCTCTGGTAATTCTAAGATATCTGCTATTTAATCTGAGCAGAAACTGTGTTTACATGTCAGACATAAGCGTTATATCCGCGAATTAAACCAGATTATCTAACTGAAAATTAATTTTAAAAAAAACAATTGATGCACTATAGTGGCGAAACCAACTGCCAAATAGAGGTTTAAAATGATACTTAAAACGAGTAACAAGTATTGGGCGTTGTTAGACAAGACAGAAGGAGACAGGAGGAGAGAGGAGATATATAGAGTCTCATAAAATACGCTAGCTACTCATTCAACTCTAAAATTAGACTATATGCATGGTGTTAAGGAAAGATGTGTTAAGTAAATAGCGTTAAGTAAATGGTGTTAAGTAAATGATCTTAAGTAAATGAGTGTTAAGTAAATGGTGTTAAGTAAATGATCTTAAGTAAATGAGCGTTAAGTAAATGGTGTTAAGTAAATGATCTTAAGTAAATGAGCGTTAAGTAAATGGTGTTAAGTAAATGATCTTAAGTAAATGAGTGTTAAGTAAATGGTGTTAAGTAAATGATCTTAAGTAAATGAGCGTTAAGTAAATGGTGTTAAGTAAATGATCTTAAGTAAATGAGTGTTAAGTAAATGGTGTTAAGTAAATGATCTTAAGTAAATGAGTGTTAAGTAAATGGTGTTAAGTAAATGATCTTAAGTAAATGAGCGTTAAGTAAATGGTGTTAAGTAAATGATCTTAAGTAAATGAGTGTTAAGTAAATGGTGTTAAGTAAATGATCTTAAGTAAATGAGCGTTAAGTAAATGGTGTTAAGTAAATGATCTTAAGTAAATGAGTGTTAAGTAAATGGTGTTAAGTAAATGATCTTAAGTAAATGAGCGTTAAGTAAATGGTGTTAAGTAAATGATCTTAAGTAAATGAGTGTTAAGTAAATGGTGTTAAGTAAATGATCTTAAGTAAATGAGTGTTAAGTAAATGGTGTTAAGTAAATGATCTTAAGTAAATGAGTGTTAAGTAAATGGTGTTAAGTAAAACTATACATATGACAGAACGTTTACTAAAATTTCATCCAAGTCGGAGGTCGAGAAAACGATGTCGAGCAACGCTGTAGTGTTTAATCATATTTATGATCAATACATATAAATTATTTATATTACATTTATGTTTCCTTTTATTTATACAATTTTGAAAAGGTTTTATGCAAAAGAAAGGTGTAATGTTAATAATTATGATTGATATGTGAATAAGAAAAAAGGGAAGAGAAAAAAATAAAGGGTGGATATGATGAAACATCCGACGAACAAGAAACATAAGAGTGAAGGAAACAATAATAATATAAATTATAAAACAGGAGATAAAAATGGAAGTAGAAGTGCATCAGAGAAGAGAAAGAAGAGGAGTGTCGAAATGGAAGAAGATAAGGAGAGAAAGTTTGAAGAAGAAATAAATACGAACAGAAATAGAAAGAAATGAAAACAGGAGTAAATAAAAGTGAGATAAAATTGTTAGAATCATGGAAAAACGTAAATAAGGCAATGAAAACGAAGAATAAGTTAAAGTAAAATAAAAGGGAGAATGGAAAAATCTAAAAGATATAATATGAAAGGAAAACACTGTTACATAACATATCAATACAGAAAAGGGTGAAAGATAAAAAGATATGAGGAAGATCATAAAAAGGCAATACAACAAGCAATATGGGTTAATTTCTTAAAGTAATTCACTAGAAAAAATAATAGGTATGACTTGAAAAAGAAGAAGGGAAAAGACATCAAAAAGGATATAAAATGAAATGTAGAGGGGATAAAAAGTGAGGAAAAGTTAGAAATTAAATGTAGAGCACGAATGAAAAGAAAGGTAAGATGAGTAGAACAATTAACGATATAAGAAAAAAGAAAAATGTGGAAGAAAAAGAAGAAAAGAGAACGACAACAATGAGAAAAGCAAGGAACAGATGATATAGAAGAACATAGTACGATTAATAAGAAGAAAAGAAGAAAAGCATAGAAGAAGCAGGAGAAGAAGAATAAAAAGAAGAAGAAGCAAAAGAAGGAGAAGAAGAAGATGAAGAAGAAGAAAAAGAAGAAAAAGAAAGGAAAAGAGGTTCAAGAACAAACACAAGAAAATAAAAAAGAAGTGGAAAAACAAGAACCCGAAAACGATATAGAAGGGGATTATAGTCCTACTGTAATGACAAACAAGAAAAGACGTATCTTGAAAAAGCTTTATTCGACATAAAATTCGATACAACATTAGTGCTGCCATTTATATTGTTTAGTATTAGCACGAGACTTCTCCATAGGGGAGATAATTAAAAATATGGAAAATAATTCGTAATTGTTCATTACACTTACTTACTACTACTACTACTACTACTACTACTACTACTACTACTACCATTGTTATTATTATTAGTAGTAGTAGCAGTATTACTACTACTACTTCTCAAATAATAATCATAATAACAATAAGGTAACATTTTCTATTTCCATCCAAAATAGCGACCTCGCAAATGAGTCAGTAAACCCAAATAAATTGTTTTGGACTAATTTAAAATTTAACTTATTTAAAAAAAAAATACAGTTGTGAAATTAGTTCAAAACATTTTATTTGGGTGTACTTACTTATTTGTGAGGTCGGGAAAATCAGAAAACTGTAAACGATGTATTGTCCGCCATTTTGGTTGGGATTCGGCAATTTTACAAACAACAATGAAAAGGAAAAGAAGAAGGAGAAAAAATTAAACCAGCTACAAAAAATACGATTCAGTAGATACTACAAGTAATACTCCTCCTACTACCATTATTATAAAAATGATAATAGTGATGAGTCGAAAAAGAAAAACAACAACAGCTAGAATAGCAAACAACAACAACAAAAAGAAACCAAGAAAAAGTTATAACAAACAAGAAGACAATATAGAAGAAAGAAATGCTACTACTTTTACATCTGTTAAGATTATAAATAAAAATGTGAAACAACGGAAAAAGCAGAAAAGAAGTACATAAATAAAAAGGAGATATCGAAAATACTACTAGTAATACGTCTAATGATACTATGATTAATATTAATTATTAGAATAAGAAGAAAAAGAAAAAGAAGAAAAAGTCGAAGAAAAAGAAGAAAACCAACAACAACATCAATAGGAACAACACCAGTAAGAAGAAGAAGAAGAAGAAGAAGAAGAAGAAAGATAACAAGAAATAAAAGCAAAAAATAGAAGGAGAAAGAGAAGAGGAAAAAGCAGGAAACCACCTACAACATCAATAAGAACAACATCACTAAGATGAAGAAGAAGAAAAATACCAAGAAATAAAAGAAAGAGAAATAGAAGAAAGAGTAGAAGAAAAAGAAGAAAACCAGTAACGACATGAATAAGAACAACATCAGTAAGAAGAAGAAGAAGAAAAAAGAAGAATAAAAGAAAAGGAAGAAGAAGAAGAAGAAAGATAACAAGAAATAAAAGAAAACGAAATAGAATAAATGTGGTATAAGAAACTAACCGTAGAATTAGAAACGACTTAACGCTGATAATGAAACACAAGAAAATGACTAAACAAAATGGTCGAGCGATGTAATAAATGAGAAAACGCAGGAAATACTCAGAAGAAACTAGAACTAAATTAAATCGATGCGAAAAGACAAAGAAATCAAAAGTAAAAATGTAATTGCCATTTTTTTTTATTTACTGTAGAGATGATACCCGTTCGGATTACATGATATTTGCAAGTTTTAGATTCAGGCGAAAATTGAGGTGAAAATTGCACTCTGGAAATAAATAAAAACTTGACACATATTAAAATAAAATAAAACTATATTTCAATTTGACGTGGAGTGCCAATTTTTATCCGGAACACAAGTTATAATAAATTATAGATTTTGATATTTCCTCACGATAGCTTTGAGCTTCGGAGCAATTCCCTGGTAGTTTTTTCTCTTTTAATTTTGTAAAGTGTTTCTGTTACTTTTTCGTTCATTCGTGCTATTTCGTTCCAATTTTGTCAAATGTATATTCTCTTTTTCATTTTTTCTTCAATTTAACTTCGTATCGATTACGTCCCTTGAAAATGATAAAAGTGGCATTCCTTCTTCTCATCTTTTGGCCTATCATGACTGTTGCCTCAATTATTTGTTCATTTCTTTCATCGATCACTAAGTCTTCGATTTTGCCTTTGATCATTTATTGGACTGTTGTATAGTTCAATCCTTATTTTCTTTCTTTTTAGTCCATTCGTTTTTTCTTGCTTCATCCTCCACTTATTTCTCTTTTCTTCAGTTGTCCCTTCTTTCCACTTGTGTAGGATAGAACGTCATCAAAAGAAAGAATGACACGTCTAGCAATATAACACAATTACCGTTTATTGCCAACTTGTTAAGTGTTGGGAGTTTCACCCATCCAAATATAAGAAGAGAGTTCAGGTCCGCTGTATTAGAAAGAAAGGGTAACAGAACAAGAGTTTAAAAAACAATACAACAGCTTAGCTAAAACAACAATTTATATAACTTACAAAATATGAGAAATAAAGCATGTGAAGAAGAATGTCCGTAGAAAAAAAACGGTGGTATGTTGCGAACATAGCTTTTAAATGTTGTCCTGGTAAGAGATCTTATTTTTCCACGTTGTGTTGGCATGGTCCGGTTGGGCGCGAAAGGCTTCGAATAAAACGACCAAGGGTCTGTCATAGAAAAAGCGACGCACAGTAAACATAACGGAAATACATTTCAACAGAGATAGCCGTCACTGTTACAGTTATGTGTAGAGCATGGGCGGTAAAAAGAGGCCAAAAGTTAAGAAAGAAAAAAACACGCCCACATGTGTATGCACCACATGTTCTAAATAGCAGCTTGAGATTTGTTGTTTTTAATTCTAAAAGTAAAAAGGGAGAACGCAAAAAAGACTTCGTTATAATAATTTCCAATATAAGACAATATAACATAAAGTGTTGGCAATGAATGAGCAATCAAAGATTAAAAGGAACCTTCCAGCTGAGAGTAGGTGTTTTCTCTGTAGTGAAAATTGATTAAATGTGGTCAGTTCGACTGTCGCCGTGTTCCTTTACGTATGTGTAAATAAAATAAGCATGAAGCATGAAGCATGTGTGCATATCAGCGTGCCTATTTTGCCCGTAAGAGAGTGTATCTTTACTATAGTGTATAAATAAACTCTCAGCGTCTGCTAAGTAGTAATCGGCTATAGCGATAACGCTAAATTATTTGCAATGCTTATTGAAAGAAAAGTAGATTATTGGACATCAAGGGAGACTTGTTGTCACGTTTACTCTGAGAACCGCCGCCAGTTATTGTCAGTGACTAATCATTGATGATAAGTTGTGTGAAGACTCCCAGTGTGTACAAATAATAATAATAATAATAATAATAATAATAATAATAATCATGATGATGATGATGATGATGATGATGGTAGTAGTAGTAATAAGAATAATAATAATAAGAATAATAATAATAATAATAATAATAATAATAATAATAATAATAATAATAATAATCATGATGATGATGATGATGATGATGGTAGTAGTAGTAATAATAATAATAATAATAATAATAATAATAATAATAATAATAATAATAATAATAATAATAATAATAATGCGGAAACCAACCCACATAAGCAACGAATGGAGAACAAACACATGGAAGCACAAGACAACAGAACCGGGGAAAATACAACCGCGAGAGAGAGGCGACAGCATAGGCTGACACCACGAAAATTATGGACAGAGGGTCGAGGAGGGAAAGCGCAAACCAGACCTCCACTGGAAGAGCGCGGACAGCTTTGGGACCGTGGGGAGGCTTGTTGCCCCCCGGGCCCCAGAGGAGACCAATGGCCCTTATCACCGTGAAATCGGTGGTAGGTGGCTGTTGCGATACCGCAAGGTCATCAGCGGTGATGAACGAAAAGAGGTTGAGCATACTAGAAGTCTGAGGAGACTTGTTGTCACTCAGACTCCAGGGAATACCACAGGTTGTTGGCAGTGGGTGATCACTGACGATGACCAGTGTGATAACTGCTAGTGCGTAAATAATAATAATAATCATGATGATGATGATGATGATGGTAATAATAATAATAATAATAATAATAATAATAATAATAATAATAATAATAATAATAATAATAATAATAATAATAATAATGTGATAAATAGTAATTGTTTAGACACCGGTTACAATAGCTGTATTTATTATGTTTGTATAAATACACTCTCGGCGTTCGGTTAGTGGCGTCTATATTCTGTCACTGAGCGTACAGTGAATGTCTTCTTCCATGTTTTCTACTTGTCGAATGATGTTCATCCCAACTAGGCTGGGTATGAATTGTCAACGAACATGCGTTGTTTCTAAATAAAAAATAAATATAAAAGATACAAAAAACGCTGTGTTTGGTGTGTTTATACTACGCGCAAAAGTTGTAAGTGAATATTATCGCTTCCTTTATTAATTGAACAAAACGGCTGATTAGAGAGTTTGCCCAATCAAGAATTAATATGTAAACAAGATGAAGTGGCGTTGCTTCCTCGAACAAACTTTCTAATATCCCCCTTTTCTTTTTATTCGTACAGTAACAATTTTTTTTTCGTTCTATATTTACAATTTTAGGTATCTCTTTACTTTGTTCAACTCTTTTTTTTAATACATCCTTTCGTTTATCATTTACTCTCATTCTATTACGTGGCTTCCTCTTTTTCTTTTTCTCATTCATTGCATTCAGAAGCCTCTACTCTATCAAACCCCTGCTTCAAACACTACAGTTCTTCACGTCTTTTATCTCTTAACACACTCTGTATGTCAAACCTGAAAATTAAAATAGTTAATAACGTAATAAAATACTCTATTTATCTACGCTATTTCGACGATATTCCTATTCTAGCTGACAATAATTAACAAATACACAAACATTAAGACCTATTAGAAAAAAATGTTCTTGAATTCACCATAGAACTAAACGTGCATATTGAAATCTCAATCCTTAGATGTTCTCATTGGCGCTTATAATAATTCGTTTAACACTTATAAAAACAACCAGCTTAAGGTCTAATCTTTAAAATCACAATAGCGAGTGACTCTATCGCTATAAAATCGCTATTGTTAAAAATCTATTAAACCGTGCAAAATAAAACTGGCCCTCTAAAAATACTATTCATTGAACTAAAAAAATATAGAACAAGTACTTATAAACAACGGATTTACTAATTATAAAATTGATGAAGAAATGCAATTAATGATTCTAACTTTAAAACACACCACTGCAAATACTAATAATAATAAAAATAATAACTAGTGAGACCCTGTGGAAATTCCACAGTGTTTTCTACATCAATCTGTATAATTTACTTTTAATAATATTATCCGGTGTCTAGAAATATGCACATATTTTACTCACAAAAATGTTGCGTGACGGAATAGAAGTATATATATTTATTTATAATACTCGGTTGCCGGGGCAAAGGTTGTCTCTTCACTAAATCTTCTTAAATAGGAGTGTCAGATCGTGACACAGAAAATAAATAACACACACTCTATCGTATTTATATATTGATGATGATGGTGGTGGTGGTGGTGGCGGTGGCGGCGGCGGCCTGAAACCGGCCCATTTGGTAAGAGTTTCCGCTAATGGAACGGGATACCTCGGTTGAGTCATAGAAAAGACTAAAACAAACATTGCTAAAACTCTCAGTATTATAAGGTCAGGATCAAGGGCAGTAAAGCAGTCCTGGAGAAAAGAGTGACGCCCTCCCCTACATCTCCGGTTAGCCGCTAATGTAAAGAGATCCTCTACTGTAATCGGACAATTTAGCCTTTTATAAAGTCTGAAATTAGCGACCACCTCACCTAAAATAAGCGAACGCCATTTTTGATTGACGAATTTGACAATATAACTAAATAAATATTTGAAATAAAAAAAAATTAATTTCTCAGATGTTAACTATACAATATCATTGCCCTTGTCTTATTTTTACGTCTCTATTTGGTACTTTGTTAAATTGGGACCCGGGCTAACTTTGACCCTGACCCTAACTTTAACCCTAACCCCCAATGACCCTGAACTTTATAGGTAACCCACCCCCACTGACCCTAACCCTAACGACGGGGTCACAGTTAGCGCGGGTCCCAATCTAATAAAGCACCATCTATTTGTTAGTAAGTTACGCTTGTTTTATTATGAGCACCTCCCGGATAAGAGTGAAATATTAAAAAAAAAATAATTTGCATTTAAATAACGCGTGTACGATGGACACTCTACTTTCTCTTTCTTGCGTACGCGCTCTCTGTGTTTCACTTAAAAAAAAGAAGAAATTCCACAGCTTTTTCTACATCAATCTGTATAATTTACTGTTAATAATATTATCCGGTGGCTATAAATATGCACATATCTTACTCACCAAAATTTTTCGTGACGGGATGGAAGTATATATATTTATTATATTACTCGGTTGCCGGGGTAAAAGCTGTCTCTTCAGCAATCACCATCGGTCGCGACTCTCCTCCCCCATTGTCAGGGGCAAAAGTAAATACTAAATCTTATTAAATGGGAGTGTCAGATCGTGACACACAAAATAAGAAACTTAACTTCTCAGATGTTAACTATACACTATCATTGTCTTTGTCTTATTTTTTACGTCTCTATTTGGTAGCTTGTTACAATGGGACCTGGGCTAACTTTGAACCTGACCCTAACATTAACCCTAACCCCCAATGACCCTGAACTTTATAGCTAACCCTAACCCCTCACTGACCCTAACCCTAACGACGGGGTCAAAGTTAGCGCGGGTCCCAATGTAACAAAGTACCTTCTATTTGTTAGTAAGTTTACTTTTTGCGATTTATTTATTTGTTTTTATTGCGTTTTCACTCTTTCTCTATTTTCTCCCCCTCCCTCTCTTACGAACACACACTCTCTCTTTCTTTCGACCGCGCTCTCGGTGTTTCACTGAGAAAAAAAAAGCAAGCATTGCTTATTGTCCGTTCAAAACATTTAAAAAATAAATACTGGTCCCTTACCATCCAAAAATAATAAATAAATGTTTTAACACTGTTTTAACACTTTAAGTGGTGCAAATAAAAAATAAATACTTAGTTCAAACTGTGCCAGTTGACACGGTTAAGATTCGAATAACAATTGTTGTTTGGAATAAATACAATTTAGGCGCGCAAATGAAAATTGTTGTATTGGCGCGTGACAAATAAAAAATAACGCCCACGCAAATTCCGATGTGGCCTTATATATTAAATCAACTCAAAACGAGCGGACGTAGTTGAGAGCACACCACGTGATATTTCTGTCCAATGAGATTTCTCCAAAGACAAATTTTTCTAAACTTTTCTCCTTAAGCTCGCTGGAGCCTATCCAAATAGTATTTAAGCACACACAAACATCAAACTTTCTCTTTCAACTGACTTTTCATCCGGAGGTTACACGCATCTTACTATCACTCTTCCATTTCACCCTTTCGCGCGCTTCATACAATTTCACAGGCGAACATTACCTATTGCCTCTTTTAACATTTTATAACAAATGAACATTCAACAAAAGAAAAGACATTCTTCTTTTTACTTATCCTGAAACTAAAGAAAGGACTCATGAACTCATTACAAAAGAAATATATTCTATTTGTTAATAGTTTATTTCAGTAAATAAACTTCCGTTGATTTTGCATGCAAATCTTATTATTATTATTTTTATTTGTGGAGGAAGTTATCACCAAAAAAAGGTATGACGACCCCCACAAGTTGGTGACCACGACTTAGAATTGCATGCAAAACGGAATCTCCTTATAAGCTACACGTGGTTTCCTAACATACTGGCGATATCATGCGTGCGGTAACACTCAAAGGAAGAAAAAGACGATGCGAATCTCAAGTGATGATACAAGCCGTCAGACGAAGCGTGGATCTCAGTACAATGTAGCAACAAATTAGCGAGTTACGCCGGTAGTCGCTATTAAGTCGAAATTAAAAAAAATCAACCGACAGTTTAAAGGCTTTAAAATCACTTTCAAACAAAAAACAGAAAAATGGAAGCTCCCCGCGTTGAAACACCCCTAGCTACATTAACGCTAAATATTCCAGCTTTTAATCCCACCAATATAAAGACGTGGTTTATTCAGATCCAAGCCCTTTTCGACGCAAAACGGATTACGTCTCAGCGAACCAAGTATTGTTATTTGGTTGAAAAACTCCCGGCAGACGTCGTCGAGGAAGTGACTGATTTATTGGAGAACGTACCAGAAAATAATCCATACGACGAACTTAAGGAGGCTATTTTGAGACGGACTGGCTTATCAAACGAGACAATGTTACGCAATCTCGTCACCCAAGTAGAATTGGGAGATCGTACACCGTCGCAACTTTTACGATACATGCGATCATTGCTAGGAGACAACAAAATGTCCGAAAAAATAATGAGAAGTTTGTGGCTGGATAAACTCCCAGACACAACCGTACAAATTCTGGCACCCACAACGGAAAAGACAAGCACGGTAAAACTAGCCGACATGGCGGACCGAATTCATGAAAATCTGAGGAGTCGCAGAGTAAACTCAGCACAAGTACAACCAAAACAGACGAGAGACGACGAAGTGGCCGAACTAAAAACTATGGTCGAAAACCTCACTCGTAAATTGCAGGAATTAATGCAAATAAACCGTCGTTACTCATTTAATAAACGACCTAACTACCGAAAACGAAGTTTTAGCAGAGGTCGAAGCAACACCCGAGAACGAGCGAACGAAATCTGTTTTTACCACAAAAAATTCGGCACAGAAGCGAGGCGTTGCACTTATCCTTGCACTTTTGAAAACAAGACTCAGGGAAACGATCATTCCAGCCAGTAGAGATGACAACTGTTGCTGGATTTTCCACTAAAGGTCGTCTATTTTTCATTCGTGACAGTAATCACGGATATAACTTCTTAATAGATACCGGAGCCGAAATAAGCGTGATACCAGCGCTAAGTAAACAGAAATCTACTCCACAGCCTTACCACCTCCAGGCAGCTAATGGCACACAAATACAGACATACGGTGAAAAGTACTTAAGCGTCAATCTCGGCTTGCGTCGCACATTTTCGTGGATATTTACCATAGCCAACGTGACGACACCAATATTAGGAGCAGATTTCCTAGCACGATATAATCTATCAGTAGACATGACTAATCGCACACTGACTGATAACCAAACAAAAATCGTAATTAAAGGTATCACCACAAGATACCAGTCTACTGGGATTAGTTCTGCCTTTCCTGAAGAGACGTACATTCTTCGGCTGTTTCAAAAATACCCACAACTTACTCAGCCATTCACAGTCGCGGATGATATAAAACATAATGCAAGGCATTATATTAAAACGAGTGGACAACCCGTCTACACTACACCCAGACGTTTGAAGCCGGATAAGTACAAGATCGCAAATGGCGAATTCCAACGCATGTTACAACAAAGAATTATTCGACCTTCCAAAAGTGTCTGGTCATCTCCTCTACATATGGTACAGAAATCAGACTCGACAACATGGCGTCCTTGCGGCGATTTCAGGAGATTAAATGCACAAACTGTACCGGATAGATACCCTATCCCACACATTCACGATTTCGCCATCGGACTGCAAAACGCCACGATATTTTCCAAACTGGATTTAGTGAAAGCATATCACCAAATACCGGTGGCGGAAGAAGATATCCATAAAACAGCACTGACCACGCCATTTGGACTTTACGAATTTGTCAGAATGCCATTCGGACTTAGGAACGCCTGTCAAACCTTCCAAAGGTTGATAGACGAGGTTTTTAGGGACCTTCCATTCGTATTCGCATACGTGGACGATGTCCTAATTTCTAGTAGAAACCTCGACGAACATAAACAACACTTGGAACAAGTTTTCCAAAGACTGTCCCATTACGGTTTTAAAATAAACTTGGACAAATGTATTTTCGGTCAGCAAGAAGTGAATTTCCTCGGACATTCAATTGATAAGGATGGAATATCACCATTACCCGAAAAAGTAAGTGCCATTACGAATTTTCCACAACCTACGTCTGTTAGACAAATTCGTCGCTTCATAGGTGTAATTAATTATTACAGGCGATTTTTACCCAACTGTTCCACAATCCTTGCACCGTTAACGTCATTATTGAAGAACAAAACGAAAAACCAACAATTAAAACTGGAAGGATCAGCTTTGAAAGCTTTCCATCAAGCTAAAACTGCCTTAGTCAATTTCACAAAATTGAATAATATTAAGGACAGTGAGGAATAGAAACTTACACTTACAAAAGACGCATCAGACATAGCTGTAGGAGCAGTTATACACCAACTGACAGGGAATACAATGACCCCTATTTCGTTTTTTTTCAGCCAAACTGAGCAAGACACAGACAAAGTACAGTACCTTTTCAAGGGAACTATTAGCAATTTATTTGGCAATTAAACATTTTAGACATCTGTTGGAAGGAAGAAACTTTTGTATTTACACTGACCATAAACTGTTAACGTATGCACTGCATACACACATAGATAAATATGGCCCAAGAGAAATTTGACATCTCGA
>OY744532.1:103314582-103532082 GCA_963556195.1 Sepiola atlantica | reverse complement strand
TTCTACAACTTGTACCGAGATTTGAACCCGGTCCTGACTGAACAAACGAAACCGCTACTGGCAATGCAACAATCTATACGGTATTTCAAATAAAACTATTCATTTTTAACAATGTTGTATGAAACTGATAACTGAAAGCCTGACCCCCGACACAGTGACACGCATGCGTCAGTTTTTCTACATAATGTTTCTTCCTCATATATTTTCTTTGCACTTTTTTCAGCATTGTATTTATGACCAATCATCTTGCGGTATGTACGACCTTCTTCCGGATGAAGAATTCGCAGATTCACAGTATAAATCAATTTGAAATCCAATCGCAAGTGCCAAATGAGTTTTATTCCGGAGAAAACCGAGGTTTAAAAAGAATCCATTCAATAAAAAAGCCTATAAACCCTCTAAAGCATTATTAAACTGTTTTCCAGAGAAATGTTTAAGATTTACTAAACAAACACCGAATAATGTAGATTTACTTTCTTTTATTGTTTATTGAAACGGAGTAATAATCACTTTCAATTCTTTATGGTTTAACTAAATTCGAATAACACATTTCCAAAACAGTTTGTCGAATATTATTATTATTATTATTATTATTATTATTATTATTATTATTATTATTATTATTATTATTATTATTATTATTATTATTATTATTATTATTTACTCAGTAGGAGTTCTCACACAAGTCATCAGGGATTGCTCATCGACAACCGGTGGTATTCCCTGGAGTCTGAGTGACAACAAGTCTCCCCAGATTTCCAGTATTATCCACCTCTTTTCGATAGCTACCGCAAATAAACTTACAGAATCACAAAAGCCGTTTTCCATTGATTTCTTGCTGATAAGGACCATTGGTCTTCTCTGGGATTTGTGTGGCAATAAGCCTCTCCAAGGTCCTAGCATTCTCTGCACTTCCAGTTGAGGTCTGGTTTGTGCTGTCCCTCCTCGGTCTTCTCATCCTCCTTGACCCTATGGTAATATTTTGTGTGGTGTCAGCCTAGGCTGGTACCATTTTCTTTTTAAATTTAAATTTAAAAAACAATATTTTTTATCTATTTGTTTTAGGGGGGGGGGCTGAGTATTTTTATTAATTTTTTTTGGGGGGAGGCTGATGGTGTTTCTTACTATTTCTGTTCATTGGTTCATTTTTGTGTCGTGTCAGTTGAGGCCGGTGTAATTTATTGGGGGTGGGTGAGCTTATAAAGCGATGTTTTTTTGCCTTTTCTGTTTCTTTGTTTGTGATGTGTTCTTTCCGTGGTTTTGTTTTCTTCCTGTAGTAGATTCCGTGTGACCCTTCGTAGCTTATGCGGGTTAGTTTCCACATTCAATGATTTTTTCTTAAGATTGTAGCTGTTTTGATCATTGCTGTCCTTTGTATATTTCCAATGATCCCAATTTCTCCCAGTTTTTTTTCCAGTTTTTTTTATTGTTCCTAGTGCACCTACGATTATTGGTATCATATTGACTTTCTTCATGCTCCATATTCCTTTTAGTTCTCTGGCTAGTTCCGTGTATTTGCTTCGTTTTTCTGTTTCTTTTATTTTCACTCTGTGGTCTTCTGGTACGGCGAAATCTACGATTTTGCAAGATTTATTATTATTATTATTATTATTATTATTATTATAATTATTATTATTATTGGTAGTAGTAGTAGTAGTAGTAGTAGTAGTAGTAGTAGTAGTAGTAGTAGTATTATAGGGGCCCTGCATTTCTAAAAAGAGTGTAGGTCAACTAGTATTAATTATGACCGGGGTGAATTTGTCAGATTCAGTGAAGGTTGAACTGACATCTATTTTGGATGATTAAGTCTGTTACCACGAATGATTCGTTTTGTAAATCATAAAAGGTTTTGCAGGGCCTTGCTAACTTCAAAAGATTTTGGGTCAATAATGGTCAAACACAATGTAGGGATGTTCGTTCATGACAACACAAAGGACTGTGAGGTCACTTGTTGTTGTCGAAGCGACAATCGAAAACAGTCCTGTCGTGGAAGCAAAAGGAAACAGATGTCCAAGAGACAGTTCGCCATGGAGGCCGAAGCGAACAGTTGTCGAGAACGATTTGTCGTGGAAGAAAAGCAGACGGTTTGTCCAATTAATCATAATCGGAAAAGTTTAAGATTGGCTCATTAAGATAGGACAACAACACGCCTATCTTCCCCTATCTACTTAGCAGTTTAGTAAAGTAACAAAAAAGTAACAACAGTCGAAGACAGCGACTCTCTACCAGGCGTTACTCAAGGTAAATAAAACCTTCATGAACCTCTCGAAATGTCTTTGAAGTTTTTTTTTGTTGTACCTAATGATGTACATTTTCAGATCATAAAAAACCCTCTGCAAAACGTTAAACCACTAGACGAGCAAGAAAGAGATCACTTCCAGACGAAGAATCGAAAGAAACAAACCACGGCACAACGTTCGACCAGTAGACCACTAGACGACGAAGAATGAAATTACGACAGACGAAACTAGGTAAAATATATAAGGCATTAAGAGTTTGAGAAAATTGTTAAAATAAGGAGTTAAGATGTTTGTAATAATTTTCGGTCATCGCATAAATGTACACCCACAAAAGTCCCCGTTAAAAGAGACCTCCCACACTGGACTCCACATATGAAAAAGTTGGTAAATCACTCTAACATAAATGGTGAATTCGTCGTTTCACAGCGAAAATGGCAGACAATGAATCAGCTAAATTTTCCTGACTGTTTCCCACCTTACAATATATATTAAAATATTGTACACCAAAAATCACGAAAATCGATCAAGTAGTCTTTTTATCAAATAAAATCAAGGTGAAAATTAATCATGGTTTCACTTTCAGCAATTGTCCGTTTAAAACAAAATTATATTTAATTATATAATAAATTATATATTTTTATTTTATGTATTTAGGTGTTCGTTGTTAATTGCACTTTTTTTCTATGCAAAATATATTTAAATACATCACATTTGTTGCATTGTTCGTTAAAAAAAGATTATTTAGATTTTTTAAGTGGGTTTCATGAATAAATTTATTAATAATAAATTTATTCATGAAACCCACTTTTTGTTTGTATTTTAAATTTAATTCTATTTCTCTTTAAATAAAACAATGTCAACGAAGAATGTAACGAATATTACTTTTTAATATCTTTAATTGGATTTAGATGCAATAAAACATTAATTTGACGCCGATTCGTGTTCATGTATTTATTTTCAACTTTTAACTCGTTTTATGTTTACTTAATTTTGTGCGCGCATGTGACGCTATGTTCCACGTCCACTATCTGTACGTGCTTACTACACCTGCTTCTCCGAAAATTGCCGTACTAGTGGCTGTTTATATTTTGAAATAAAAAAAACCATAAACTGCGAATACTTTATTTTAAGTTCAAACTCTGCCACCCCCAACCTTAAAAATGGGGAATAATAGCTGATGTTGAATGCCTAGTGTTACAATTACTCAAAATCTTAAGTATTCTAATTTTCACAAAGAGGTCCCCGCCTTTACTCTCCTACGCATAAAACTTTGACTATATAAAGCCCAAATTCCGTACTCTAACTACTTTGTGTTTCCGAATTCATAATGATCGGTTAATAAATATACGTAATTTCATATAAATTTAGATGCATTGTTCGGACAGGTTTTAAAACAAGAGTATTCGGCCAGTACTCTGTTTATATTATAGCAATACGCCATATATATATATATATATATATATATATATATATATATATATATATATATATATATATATATATACATGACATATATACATATACGTATATATACATATATATATATGTATTTATATATATATATCTATATATATATATATTTATTTAATATATATATATGCATATATATATATGTATCTATCTATCTATCTATCTATCTATAGATATATATATATATATATATATATATATATATATATATATATATATATATATATATATGAAGAAGAAGAAATGAACAATGAGGGGGACTTCGGCAAAATGAGGTAAAGCACTAGTAAAATAACATCAGTGAACACATAAGAGAAGATTCAACAAACGTATTCGCATAGAGAAAAGTGTTGCGAAGACACACATGGAAACTGTATTGGGCAGAAAAAAAAAGGAAAAATGATAATGAGGCGAAAGTAGAAAGAGTGAAGAGGAAGAAGTATGAAACAAAAATGCCATTAAAACACAGAAAAAAACGCGGTAAAAAGGCCCATAATACAAGGGAGTTAACGCACGAATGCCCATAGTTGGGCGTATTTGTTTGAACATTTCAATAACTTCATTACAAACATGTTCCTCTCGCACGCAGACAAAATAGTTCCCTTAAATCACGCAAGCGATTAGAAAGGAAAATTTAATCAACCAATCAAATTAACTGCGCTTTGTCTTTTCGACCATTCATAAATATCCAATTATTGAAAAATAAATGTAATATTAATATCGATTCAGAATAGAAAACGGTAAAGGACGAAGGTTTAATGGCCGCTTTTCTGCTGATTCCATCATTATTATAGATACTAGCTAGCTCCGTGTCTTGGTTTTGCCTGTGAAAAATTCACAAAAGCAAGAATCGCAACACCTAGACCAAAATTGATTTTGAGCGCAAATTGTAAATCAAACAGTGCTCGTAATTTGATATATGTGTATTATTTGGCTTATTCGGATTCATATTAGATGTAATTCTCACATTTTTGCGGCTGATAAAACCTCTGACATTTTGCATGAGCGTTTTTATGTCACTGTTAAATTTACGTATGCTAGCTATAAAATATATGCTGTCTGGAATCGTCATTCCCCTAAGTCATACTAATTGAGTACATAAATGTGTAAATAAAAGGTTAGAATTAGTGTTAGGGTTAAACATATTTTGAACTGCATGAACTTTGTGTTTGTAGATCACACAAAACAACCTTTTTAAACTCTCTTCGATATTAGTGTCAATGTTTTCTACTTAAAGCAATTGTTAAATCAAATTCAATGTGTGTCTGAATTCGAATGAAGTATTTTGAATACACAGTGCAAAAATAGAAGTATGTCGGCGTTTAGAAGTATGACAAATCTATGTTGTTTTTTTTATTTTTTTAAATTAAAAGTTACTTGATTAGTCAGGACTTCTACAGATGTAAAACCGTGTTCTATGGTATATTTTGAAGGAAAAACATTCTATGAAATTGTAGGTTGTTTAAATCTCGTGAAATTCGTGCGGAACGGAAATATGTGGTTGAACCGCAGTAAATATCAATGTCGCTCGCAGCAAATGAAATGAAAGTATTTTGTTCGTTTTCTTTTTTTCATTTGATTTAAGTAATGCAATATTTTTGTTATATTTGTTTAAATTAATATATATATATATATATATATATATTGTGTGTGAGTGTGGAAAACGGCTAGTCTATATACAAAGAGTGATATTCAATGTATTTGGTATAACATATTAGCTATTGAATTTTATAATTTTAAGAAATTAAGAAAATATAGTTCAAATAAAATAACATAATAATTGTATATTATTCCCAAATCCCCAAATTATGTTATTAAAAAAATAAATATTAAATAGATAATATAGAAAAAATATTTGAATAACACTCTTAGTGCATAGACTAGCAGTTGCCTTTTCACATAATATATATATATATATATATATATATATATATATATATATATGTGTGTGTGTGTGTATGTGTGTGCGTGTATGTGTGTGTGTGTGTGTAAATATGAAGGTGAGAATTGTAAGGCAGAAGCAATGCAATGTTGAAAAACCGGAAGGTGAAATAAACAAAAATAAATGACACGAGACGGTAAATCTCAGATCAATTTATTTATATTTAAACATTTAAATATAAAGACAGTTAATTGTAAAATTGGTGGGCTTACTTTTAAATATTTAAAGGTCCGGAATGGTAGAGACTTTAATCATTTCGAGAGTAACAACCTCTCTATTTCAAAAAGAAAACAATAGTTTGACTGGCTGTATCAGTTGAAGAAAGCCAAGTGGGCGCTGCTATTCAAAAAATAGGCACATGAGATTCGCAGAAAAAATAGACAAGTCCTGCAGAAAATGCAACAGTTGAGAAATGTAATAGATTACTACGACTGATTAATTTAGTTAATCTTAAATGATATTTGGATTAAATTAATTTTGTTGTTGCTGTTCTTTTGATTATTATTATCATTATTATTGTTCTTCTTCTTCTTATTATTATTATTATTCTTTTATTATTATTAAATTTGTATTTTAATTCATTATGTACTTTTTCTTTATTATTTTTAGTTTTATTAATTTTTTTTTATAATAAATATTTAAAGTTTAATATTTATGTTAAGTGTTGCAATCGTAAATATAAGTTCGAATAGTTAGGAAAAGATTAAAGGGAGATAATTAGGGATCTGCATAAAATGGTTAAAGGAGAATAATTATGTAAAGTAAAATAATGCATGGTCAGATAGAAGGATAGAATTATTCTATCTTAAGCCTTAATCTGTTACATTATACTCAACCTAGAGTGTGGGAATAGAAGGTGTTTGTAACAGAAAGGAAGGGAAAATATAAGTAAAATTAAGATATAGTATTACATAGTAAACGAATTATCGCATAGTGAATAACACTAATTAAGTGTAAGTGTAATATATGGGAATAAAGTCTAAATAGTGTGGGTGACTTATTTTATGATTCGCCCAAAACACAAACACTCGTCATCGACTTCACTGGCTCTCTCTCTCTCTCTCTCTCTACAACCGAGACTGACCTCCTCAGCCTCAGCGCCAAATTCATCACTACCTAAAAACTCAATGATCTCACTCGCCTCAATCTTGAAACACAATTCTGAAGAACTGCATATCAAGTGAAATGGTTATCAGCCTTTGAACTACCTACCCACGACCGTCACAATGACACAAATTTGTCCTACAACTCTTTTCCTGTTTACCAACTAGACCACCCCTTACACTCGCCACCCAACAACCACACACTTGACCAAACACTTTTAAGACTCAAGCAGAAGATTTTCTACCAGGAGGTACTGATGAGCGTGGTGAAGAACTGGATGGACGAGATTACTGCCAGAAACCCATATGTCTACCAGCAATTCCCCGTTCTTGTACACAAGACCAAGAAGACGCAGGCGTAGCTGCTCAGCAATGTTTCTCATCACTTGTCGCCATTCTTCGCCCGACTAAAAAACCTTGACTATTTCTCTCTGGGTGCGATAGGAGAAAATACCAACAAGCACGCCCAGTACACAGTAGATTACCCGAAAACTGCAATCGTGGAGGCGTTCCTCGCTACAGACAATGACATAGTGGCAAAAGCGTGTGACTCCTTTCGCGCCCGCCTTGACATCGCCGTCTCCGTCACCGATGGTTATATTGAAAAAATAATGCGGTATATGACTCTAACTCGTGTCTAAATAAACTGTCGGGCCTCTGCATATGCAATTTTCTTTTATCGCCCATTTCGTTTTCTTTTTGTCAAGTGTCGGATGTTTATATTGCACCACCCTATATATATATATATATATATATATATATATATATATATATATATAGAGAGAGAGAGAGAGAGAGAGAGAGAGAGAGAGGGAGAGAAAGAGAGAGTGAGAGAGAGGGAGAGAGGGAGAGAGAGAGGCATACATACATACAGACGGACAGACAGACAGATGTAGAGAGCGTGAAATTAAACATGCTAAATAAATAATCGTTGTAGTATCATCCCTATTTTAGTATAGAATGCATTTTCTAATAAGTATCAGGTTGGAAAGAAAGTAATGTCGTATTTTTTTTTACTTCATCACTTTGCAACCTCCTCAGTTGTACACAGTTATTGATTGTTTGGTCAATTGGTGTCTTAATATCTTGCTTTGCCTTTCATATGTAGTAATTAGAAATATAGTAGTTAGAAAATATAAAGTTTAACGGTATCATACGTCAGACTATAGATACTAGTGATGAACATCTAAAACAGTGTATGCTCTATGAATTCAAAAAACGAAACTCAGCTGTAGAAGCTACAAAGAATATTGGAACTGTCTATGAGATAAAGGTTCTGAATAATCGAAACTGTCAACGGTGGTTTACAAATGTATCTTCTGGAGACTTTAACCTGTCGGATCGGTGACTTTCGGAAAGGTCAACATCAATTGATAAAGATGCAATTAAAGACGCTGTGGAGACCAACTCAAAAGTAACCAGCAGATAATTAGCGCAACAATTCAATACAATTACTGACACTTTTATGTCATGCCTTCACGAGTTGGGAAAAGTTTAAAAACTTGGACTCACGGTTTGACTGACGCTCGACGAAATAAAGATTTACTGTTTGCACAATTTTGTTGGAGATAAAAAAATGTTTTTTACAAGAATACCCACACGCAAAAGACAATAGTTAGACTGAAACGAAAGTCCACAGCATGTTCCAAAACAAGGAATACACCCAAAGAACGTTATGCTCTCTTTATGGTGGACTGATTCATTACGAGTTACTAGAGCCTAATCAAACAATCACAGCAGTAAAATTTGTTCGCAGCTGGCTGATCTAAGAAATGCTCTATAAAAAACAACCAGCATTACTCATAGGAAGGGTGTAGTGCTTCAGCATGATAACGCGAAACCTAACACAGCAAAACTACCCCAGGAAAAGATCACAGTTTTCAATTGGGAAGTTTTGCCTCATCCGCCTTATTCACCTGCCATTGCTCCATTCGACTACAATATTTGCAGGTTAATGCAACATCACTTAAACAATCAAATTTATGAAAATAACGACCAACGGAAAACGACCTGAATTTGTTTTTTCTCTTAGAAAACAGAGAAGTGTTTTGTAAGAAGGCATAAAGAAGCTAGTTGATCTTTGGACAACATTAATAGAAAATGTGGGAAATTATTGTAAAGATTAAACACGCCCTAATGTGAATGTTTCAGATATAAATAAATGTGTTGGACAAAAACGACATGACTTTCTTTCCAACCTAATATATACTATTTTAAGTATAATTCAAAACGCGGAAACGCCTTCGACAATAGTCCAACGCTAACTTTGTTACTGCCGAACTGGGGTATGGTACTGTATAATCTAAGAAGGTCTACCTTTCCAGGTTTTACCGCCACTTTGGGATTGGGTTAGTTTATTGCTAATCGTTGAAGCGCCTTTAATGGGGGAAATCCGACGGGGCTGCTCACAATGTTTGATATGTCAAAATACGCTTCTTGTAGTGTGCTGACTTTTCAAAAACAAACCTGATCGTTTGTCTTTCCTCTTGCAGAGGAGATATACACGCTCAGGCAGTCGAGAAGCAGAACTGCACTTACGAAATCATATTACTTTAATATTATCTAATTCTTTTTCTCAACATACGTGTTTGTCTTATTTGTTTATTATGCTCCTTTGAAGACATCACAAAAATAATTATAAATTAATTAAAATAAATAACTTTAAAACAACAATATGTTAATTTACCCTAATATTTAGTTTGTGAATCACGTTTTTTTGCATGTATGTTTTAAAAAAAATAACCATAAAGCTTTACCTTCTTCCCGCTACGATTGTTGTCATTTTGTGTAATATTTTCAAACTATTATGGATTATGTAACCACACTAGCAGTTCATACAGTAAATGTGTTACTATTCTAGAGCTATTACACGTGTGTCGATGAAACTCTGATGTCTATATATAACGTAAATTTAGAGCTATTATACGTGTGTCGAGTACACTTTGATGTCTATATATTACGTAAATAAGTAAGTAAGATGTCTATATATAACGAAAATTTAGAGCTATTACACGTGTGTCGAGTAGACTTTGATGTCGATATATAACGTAAATAAGTAAATAAGATGTCTATATATAACGTAAATTTAGAGCTATTACACGTGTGTCGATGACAGTTTTATGTCTATATATAACGTAAATGTATGTCGCTTGAGCTAATATTTTCCGAAGAATTCTCCAAATGTGTATTAAAATTTTATTTTATTTAACTCATTCCTTTACTAATTCATTTCTGATTGCAATGCTCTACTGGGTTGGCTTATACGACTTATTTTTCTTTTTACTTCTATATTATCTTCAATCACTTGAAGATGTTTTTATCCGGAGGTGAAAAACATGTTTTTAACTCCTCGAAATATTTTTGATAATTATTTCTATTTTAATGAATTGTTTCAGGATTGAGTTGTTCAGTGCTAATCTTATTTGGATCGTCATCTCTTCGGTCTTTCTGTCGATGTGAGAAATGATGTAATTCATTCTACTGTTGGCGAACTTGTGTATACATATCTTACGTTGAACGTTGAGCTTCACACAATGACAGCGACAGTTTTCTAATTTACTCATGAAATTAATAAACCAATCACGATAGGGGTCGCGAAGATTAAGTGGCAAACTGTATAGGTCATTGTCATTTGACAGGATGCCATCTTTCTAAGGTTGTAGCACTCTACCCCTTTCATTTTTACGACATGTCTCCGAGCTGACAGTTGGATCGGCAGGTGCTGAATCCAAACTAGCAGACCAGTACGAGTGTGTCGCGTAAAGTAGGTGAATAGCTTAAAAGAAAACTAAATTCGCAATCACTGCCGACACGCCAGGCACCAGTGCTTTTAAGGTCACACTCCATGTTAAACACCTTTCATTCTACCTGCATCTAGTAGAATGGGCAGCAGTCACATATTTTCTTTTCTATTTTTCTGATGCTGTCAAAAGACAGTTTTGCCGCTTAGTGATTGGCTTACCGGCCAATCAGAAATCTTGGCGTTATTGGACTATTTATTACGCAAGTTGTTTTCCCGCCTAATCAGTAAATGTTAAAATATTATATTCGCAAGACGTATGTTGTGGTCCTTTCTAACTCGTCAACAACAGGGTAACTCTACTAGGTCGCCTGGCGCTCTTTGCAAAGGTTGACTGTTTGTTTTGTATAATTCCTTCTCAGTGCAAATAAAATGTATTTCTAAGTAAAGTCAGTTCTGTCTACTGATTTCTGTTTATTCATCTATTTAGTCAGATAGACATTCTACCATAACTAATCTAAATTATAATGGAGAATATATGTCATCTACCTATCATAAGCACAAACAATTTCTTTCGACAATTTCGATTATTTTGATTATTTGTATTTCTAATCCGATTTTCTTAACGCAGTTTATCATGTAAGTTTTACCCTTTCATGCACACTTTTGTCCCACAAATATAAATGTTGTCATGAATTGTCATGAATTTTTAATTGGACTAATTATATTTTTGTGTGAAGGTAAGGAACAGAGAGGAATATGTTTTGCCTCTACTATTAGTCGTTACTGAACTTTTTCGGAAGTCGGCTAAACTTAAAGGCACGTGGTTAACGAACAACTTAGATCAAGTACTTAAGAGGTTTGTAAAAAATAATGCATGACTTAACTATATCTGGTTGAAATTCTGAAGGAAATAAACCGTATTTTAGAGTCCAAAAAAATTCAAAATCAGTAAGAAATAAAGATCATTTTTACATTAAGCTTAACTGAATTTATGTTGTAGATTTGCTCCTTTTAAACCATCTTATCTAATAGAGTACCTATTTGGAATTTCAACCATAACTTTCTCTTAGGATGATCTTTTTTTTTCTTTTTTCGTATTTTCAATTTATCCTAAGTTTTATTTTTATTGTAATTAAAGCCAACCCCTCAAATTATATGACCTGAGCTAACACGCACATCACTCCCGATATGCTGGGTCAGTGTAGGTGACGGGTGGTTGGAATGCGCCCGAATTCTGGGGTAGTAACCAGATTCAACCCCGCGACCTTGAGCGAATGAGACACAGATAAGCCCATGCTCCCCTCTCCCGTCATTCTTTTCCTGGTCCCCCTATATCACCATTTAATAATTGCAAGACGGCATTTTACAAGCACGTGTGGTAGTTATCGTCTTGGCGAAAATAAATAAATCATAACGTGAAATAACTGGATTTTTGGCTTGAGTCCTATTTTTCCAACTTCTAGGATTGCTCTGTTGTTACATTGGGCTCTCCGACTTCAGATTTCCTAAAGACAATTCTCCCAATACTTACACACATTATATATATATATATATATATATATATATATATATATATATATATATATATATATGAGAAAAGAAAGGATGAGAGTAATCCGACATAATGCGAAATGAAAAAGGAAAAACCAAGATATATTTTGTACATATTCATTAACGTTCTGTCTTTATTCTAAGACTTCCTCAGGATGATAATTTTAATAAAAATGTCCCCTTTTTCACTGCTGCCTTAATGTACCCACTCAAAGATTTCCATATTCATAAAACTCTCTGCTACTGACTTACTTCTCGCAGCCCGGACCACGTCCAGCGCTCTTAGTAGCCACGGCTACTACTTTTCCTTATAGACCCATCATGTCAACCCAATATTTCGATGTACTTGCATGACATTTTTCTTAATACTATCATCCTGAGGAAGTCTTACAGTAAAGACGTATATCTCAGATGAGAAATATCACATCGAATAGTCGTTATTTTATTAATACATTTTACCATTCCTAGATGTAAGCAAAGGATAAAATTATATTTTCTCGTTTGATTGAAAAGAGTTAAGCAATTTTTTCGAAATGTAACATTATTACTTTTTTCAAAAAAATACTTACGAAACTTATGAGCAAAACATAACGTGAAGTACAGTAATAACAGATCATCTTAGGTTATCAATACATTGATGAAGATAACAATTTGTTTGTTAAGGCTTTATGTATATGCCGCACGAAAAAAACCGTTCATAGCACTACACAATCTGGAGAAGTTATGCATTCCCATTTTCAAGCAAATATGATCATCTGAATATCTATGATTTTCACAGAATCAGATCTTCAGTTTATTGATGGGAGGTGACGGTGGTTAAGTAGACATCGACACGGACTGAAAACCTGGGTGTTCCAAGTTCGAATCCAATCGGTTGCACAGCACCACTTTCACTTAGATATATTGGCAACCTTCTCGTTGTCATTCCCGTAAGTACCCGATGTCTTTCCAGAAAGATGTCTTTCTAAAAAAAACATCGGGGACACTAATGCCAATACCATAATCATCTGATTACCAGGGGAGATGAAAAAGTTTGTCGATGAGATCAACAAAAACTACACCTACCAATGCAATTGCAAGATGTATGGCCAATGGTGACCCCTCTAAGTCCGTCGGTTATTTTATGCCCATGCATATTAACAGGATATCTTCGAGACGGATGTTGGTTTTTAGCATACACCGACGGTCATTCACTACGGAGAGGCTATATTTTGTGTGTTACATAGTGATGGGACCAATCGAAGAGACCACTGGAAACCGTTTTGAAAAGATTTTACCCTCTTCAAACCCTTTATCTTAAAAAGCAATATATCATGAACTACAATGTTATACCTTTTAGTTGTTTATGTGTAAGTTGTTAATATTTTAATGATATCATTTACAACTTTTGAATTTTTTTTAAAAACAAAATGTAAAACAATCTAATCAGCGATACACAACGCATACCCCTATACGTTAAATCTCATCTATTCTAATTCAAATGTAATAATTGACAATTCAGGAAGAGGGTTTAATTCAAATCGTTGGACTTTAAGTGTTTCATATGTTAACAATTATATTCTCTACATATTAAAACGAGAACAGCTGTTAAATATAACAAACTTAAAATAATTTCTTTCAGAATATAATCTCGCTTCAAAAGATTTGTGTATACTTTATATTTTTCGATTATTTTAAATAATATTTGTTTTATAGTAATTGCCGGGAGACAGTATTATGCAAGAACTCTGAAAAACCTCACTTTAATTTTAAATCGATAAGATTTTCGCAACCAATAAATCATGTAGAGTTTCTTTGTTTTCCATAGCACAGCATGAAAGCGGATATCTGGAGATGCTATGATTCTTCGAAACAAAACTTAGCAACGCCCAGATTTTAGATATTTAGACAATGTTTATGGCATGTGATATTCAATGCTCTTTCATTTGAAATCTAGATTTAATATATTCGTGTATTCATTTTTTATGACCTCAATTTAAACGAATTGGATTTTTTGCGTTCGAACACTTCAAATACATTTTAGTAGCATTATCCACATTTTTAATAAAAACACTCATTATATATGTGAATCTGTATATATGTGTGTTTGTTTGTAGTTATATATTTTTGATTTGATATTACCTTTGTCAAAGTTCTCAAAAATCGAGGGTCTGTTTCCTGAGGATAACACTTGATCTCTATATCAGATACATAGATATTGGAATATTCTACGAACATTATATTTTCTTGTCAAACCTAGAGTTAAGAAAGCAGTTAAGAACGATAATTTTCCTCGCCCAAATGGACTAGTTTACTATGTTGTATAATATGTTTTGTTGTCTATTGTTGTAAATAGATTCTAGGAAAATAATTAATCTAGTCTGGTGGAGTATCCAGCTAATGTTGTTACTTGAGGTAACATCACTAGGAAAGAAGCAACTATTATTCGTATGAGCTAGTATATAGACATGCTTACGAAATCTTATTTGTGCTGTGAATGTTTAGTTATTTTGAATATTTGGTCAGTATGTACCTGTAGTGGGAAGTGTCCTCATGTCAAGTTGTTCTGACACACTCCTGTACAGATAGACCGAATACACTCTAGGGTGGTGTCTAGTAACTAATTCAAACTCTCTCTATATATATATATATAATTATGTGGGTATGTATATCTATGTGTGTATATGCAATTATAGAAACATTATAGTATACGGTTATCTGTCAAACGTATGTTGTTTGTGTGCGTACTTATATTGAGTTTTTTAGTGGTTTGCGGATCTTATTAATAGAAACCAAATACGCGTTATATCTTAACTCTTTTATACATATAAGTTTTACACAAGAAGTGTCCATCCTTGTAATAAAAGTAGTCTATAATTATTCGCTATCTCTTGAGTTAAGAAACATGCATTGTGTTGTGATAATTTTTACCGAGATACTTGACAATGAATTTATTCTAATGATTTTGGATTTGCTTTAATTTGGAATATACCTTTTACAAACATTGTTGTTTATTTGCGTTTTCTGCTGAGTATCTACATAAATTGTGTTCTGATGATCCAGTTGTTGATAACTGTGTTATTCTATGACTTACATTCGCCATTGCCTTGGAAAAGTTGAAAACAACTATAACACTTCCGCATGAATGTTATTATGCAGATCTATTGGAAATGTTTAAATCGTCAAAATACCCACACGCATATATATATATATATATATATATATATATATATATATATATATATATATATATATATGTGTGTGTGTGTGAAAAGATGACAGACGGTAACCAGTCAGAGTGCAGGAGAAAAACAAAAAAAAGAGATTTTTTGACCGGTTTCGTTCGTGGAGAACGTCTTCAGAAAAAGAATAATTCTGAAGATGTTCTCCACGAACAAAACCGGTCAAAAACTCTCTTGTTTTTGTTTTTCTCCTGCACTTTGACTTGTTTTCCGTCTTTCATCTTTTCAAACATTTTGTCCATCACGACACTTCACTTTCATGAATTATCGTGTACCTTACCCCATACATATATATATATATATATATATATATATATATATATATATATATATATATATATATACATATATATATAGCATTATATAAAGTGAAAGAATAAAATGAGGTGCGAATCAAATCTTTTTACAATTCAAAGTTTCAGCAAAGAAAATAAAAGTCCTTAACTCATAAGTGTTCAAAAAAAAACTTCTCCTTAAAGGACCATTACCGCACTGGCATTATTGCAAGTAACAAAATTAAACTTTGGGAATATATAAAAATATATAAAATACATAAAAGTGTATAAAACATCAAATATATCGGCCCAAAACACACTTTTTTGTTAAACATATACAGTTCATCTAAGCCATAAAATTTAAGGTAATTTAAAAAAAAAAATGTCAGATAAGTCCAGTAAAAACACTCCAAGTGGTGAATGGTAGTCCAAGAACAGAAAGGTTATCCAGGCGAGATATTTTTTGCTATCGATGCAATAGATGACAGTGAAAAGTGTATTCAGGGTATATGCAAATTAATAAAACGATAGAAAAAACTAAATCATATGAAAAGTTCAAAAAACTCACTCGGTGTTGATTATTATGATGACCAATTAAAGGTTCTTATGAGCTGATAAGAGTATATATATATATATATATATATATATATATATATATATATGCGAGTGTGTTATTTCAAAGTGTAGTATCTTTTCTCAGCATCGCGGCGACATTGGACGTTTTACTATCGACGACACTATTGCGTATAAAAAATATAACATGCAAATTACAAATGTATATTACAGAATATTTATTAATTAAAAACTGTTTGAAAAAATAAATATACATTTTGAGAATACCTGAAAAATTGTTTTGGTGTTTGCAGAATATTATATATAGAATTTAATACGGAAATAACATTTTGTATCAGAGAATAAAATGAGAATAAGACGTTTTGATGCTAATATGGTTATGGTAGATGGATAAAGACTTGTGCAATTATTCATTTAGACCAGCCAATTTTAGTCTAAATTAATTGACAGCTGAATCCTAAAATGATTTATGTTAATAATTGTTCTTTTATAGCAGTTATATTCGGTGTTTCGCATGTGTAGAAAATAACAGTAAACGATATTTGTTTTGTCTATTTAAAATATCAGTTTTACTTGTTGTTCTGTTGTTCTGTTGTTGTTGTTGTTGTTGTTAACACTCGTATTCTCGTAGGTTATGTCATGAAATAAACGGTTAATTTAGTCAACAGGGCAAAGAATTAACAAAGCCAAAAAAGGTTCGCACAAAATTCGAACGTGGGCCTCCATAAAAGGACCCATCTAACGTGGACGTCGTCTGATACAGATGGCCCATTGTTTCTGAATTTCTTAGATGAGGATTGATAATTTGTGTAATCTTGATTATTTTGACTACTCTTCTCATTCGAGTATTATGCTAAAAACGTTTCGGCCGATCGAATCTCCGACCTTCTTCATGTGTTTCTTGTCGGACTCGAGAATCTTTCTTTCGAACCTATTAATCTGCACGGGATTTCGAACATAATCGTTTATTAAATCCATGAGAGTAGTGTTCTCTCGTTCTGTCATTGCGCGCGATACTCGGAATTGCGAGTTACTGAAGACTTCTACCCAGTCATGTCTAGAGTAACGAAGGAATGCTATCCTGTGGAGCAAATAAAGGGTTGCGTTTTAAATTACGTACAGATACCCGAGTTCGACAGAAAGATTCCCGGGTTCGACAAGAAGTCTGTGTGTGATTGCACATTCCTCGCCAGTAATAACTTTTATGTTCTTTATGTATTTAAGACCCCTCTTTCTCAACGGAGTTCGGCTCTGGTCTACAATCCCTAGGTGCTTTAGGTCAGTATCTGTGTTCTGTTTGCCGGTGGTATAATCAATGAGATACAGTGTAACATGTGACCATTTTGGGTCCACCAAAAGTGCAGTGACCCGAAGAGTAAGATAGTCTTGAACAGCAACTTCACGTATAGGTGCGTTTGCAAGAAGTCTTTTAGTTTGGTATTATCTCTGGTTAAATGTAAATTATCTTGCAAGTTCAAAACGTTAACATCAATTTCAAAATGAACAATGGTTGAAAACTTTGAGTTACCTCCCCTGTTATTTGACTCTTCAGAAGTAAAGATCATTTTTTTTGTCCTATGATACATAAGCACCAGCAATTTAATATGGGAGAAACGCACGAAGGCTGACATTGTTAATGAGAAAAAGCGGAATCGAGGGAGGAAATAACAGAATAAAACGAAACAAGACCATTAACTGTCAGATGAGTATGTCAAAGAACCGAAGTAAAACAATAATTTAGATCTAGAATGAGCTCATAATACGTCGTTTTGTGCAATATAAGAGCTGTTCAGGAAACAAATGATGTTACATCTGACAACGAAAGAATTTTATTCGTGTTTTCTTCTCTTCATTTTCATGAATCAATAAATATACCATAAATACGACTATAGAACAAGGCTCTCAATTTTTCCATGTGTACGATTCACAGGTGTTTAAGCTGCTTGTTTTATATGAAAAAAAACAGCAGCTAATGACTGATAAAGAGATATATATTTGAAGCACATGTATATTTAGAAAATGTGTATTTACATTTACGTCGTATTTTGTGTGATTGGTAAATGTACAATTTCAAAAGCGTACCACTGATGATAAAAAACGTTAAAGAAATAGTTTTTGAGAAGATGCGAGATGTAACTTGTGAGAATGCAGAATCAGATTTTTAGAGATAAACTTAGCAATGAAGTTTCGTGAAATGGATAATACAGAAACACATAGAAAAAAGTTCGTATCTTTCTATGTCATTGATGCAGGTGACGGTGGTTAATTGGATATCGACACGGACTGTAGACCTGGGTGTTCCATGTTCGCATCCAGTTAGTTCAACACTACCACTTTCACTTAGGGATGTTGGCAACTTTCTCGTGGTCCTTCCCGCAAGTACCCGATGTATTTCCAGAAAGATGTCTAACTATAAAAACATTGGAGAAACTAATACAAACACCAAACTCATCTGATTCACACGAAAGAAGAAGATGAAAAATAAAGAACCCCAATATAATAACTTTTTTTTCATAGTAAATAATACGTAGTCTCATGATTGGCGGTACTCAACGTCTCTGTCAGACCCAGTCAGGCAACATTTTCGATCACGTTTCTAAAAGTCAATGGCGTCATATACGTACCCTTTCTAATTGCTAAAGATGCGTTTGTTTTAATAGTTGTACTCATCGTTTCCATCTGATCAAGTCTGTTGAAAATGTATATGTCGTTGCTGAAAATTACTGACACCATAAACGAACACGTTCTAATTAGCAATTACCAGGTTTTTTTTTTAATTAGTTGTATTCAACGTTCTCTTTCTGAACCAGTCTGGGATATCTCTTCTGTTAATACTAAAACTCAATGACATCGTGTCAATTACACTTTGTTTTTTTATTAGTTGCACTCAACGTCTCCACCTGACCATATCAAGCAACATCGTCTATGTCGTTGCTGTAATTCGATGGCATCATACACGAATACTTTGTAATTGTCAACACGGCGTTGTTGTTTAAGAGTTGTACTTTACGTTTCTATCTGAACCAGCCTGACATAAACACCTATACAGTTGCTGAAACTCAACAACACCATTTACGGACTGTTTTTCTTATTGTTAAGCACACCTTTTTTTATAAGGTGCACTAAACATTTCGACCCGATCCAGTCTGGTAAAAAGATGCAGATTCTGAAGAACTCTTTTTAAATACGACACTAGTGTTTACACGAAATGGTATTGGCTAAAATGGTATTGGAGATGAACATTTATATATACATGTTTTCTTTTTAATTCAAGAAAAGATGACTATTAATACTTTGCACCAACAAACAACATATTTTGAAATATTCACTGTGATACTCTTAACAATAATTAATTTCGAGTACTCGGACTACTATTCTCATGTTGCATGTAATTCTCGTGATGCTTTGGCCGATAGACAGGTAACACAGCAGATAACGAATTAAGTAAAACACATTTCTACGTAGCAGTCTACTGAAGGTTTACGTTTCAATTCTAACCAGCAGCTGATACTAAATAAGAAAAACATAACAATTACTCACTTAAAACTTATACCAGGTCATGGCTGAACGAATGAGAACAATCTACCCACTTGGATTAAATGAAGAGTTCAATTCGAAACTCTCTTTTGATTCCAGAATTCGACATAACAGTTGTCGAGTTCGACATAATTCCTCTGAAAAAGCTCTTAGATTACATTGGCCGAAAATTTGTGAGAACACCACTCGAGATGAGAATAGTAATCCGAATACTCCAAACCAGCGGGACCCGTGTAAATGACACGAAATGTTGTTTTCAATACTAATTATCTTGTCTCTAACCTATACATGCTTGAATAAAATATGATAATATTTGACTTGTATATTTATTTTAAAAAGTAAACATCGTATAAATGTTAGTATCCCGGTCGTCCCCTCCTTACTCTCCCCTTCGATGAAGAAAGAAAATCTTACAGGTTGCTTGCGATCGAACTATAACCCAGTCGGATCGACGTCAAACACTGATGTCAACTTCATACGTCCCTTACTGTTGCGCCAAGGAGAAATACTTGAAAATGTTACGAAAATTAGGTTACTTGAATGCTTTCCCAAATCTAGGTGCGGAACGCATGGGCGGAGCTTTTGATGTAAGCGTGTCACATTAACACATCCGCTCTCGTATTAATATATATATATATATATCATATAGATTATTATTCTTCAACCAAGAAATCCGAAACATCCACAATTTAATTATTATCCTCATAATAGATATTATTATTATTTCATTTCTTAATAACTAAGCATTATTATTACGGTAAATATTACACAGTTTATTTCATAAGAAATGAAGTAAACTTTTAAATATTAATAAAATAGAAAAATACACAATTCTCATTTACCCAACACTATATATATTTTGCAATAAGAAATGAAGAAAACTTTAAGATAATAATAAAATATCAGAATACGCAATTCTCATTTACCCAATACTATATATATTTTGCACACGTTCTATATTTAATTTCATAGCTAATTATTGCTAACACTTCGATAAATAAAATATGGTACATGCGTTGCGAATGACATGAATTTATTTCTAAATAATTAATATTGGTATCGTTAGATAGAGACGATATAGGCCACTCACTACCTAGTGACACGACATGACATAAAATGTCGGTAAGCAATTTAATGTGCGAGAAACGCATGCAGACTGACAGTGTTTATGTGAAAAAGCGGAATCAGGAACGGGAGATACAATAAAACGAAACGAGACCATTAATTTTGAGATGAATATGTCATACAACCGGAGTAAAATAGTAATTTTGATCTGAAATGATCTCATAATACGTCGCTTTAAGGAATATAAAATATATACGGAAAACAAATGGTTTGTCTGACATCTCCAGTGTTTTATTATCGGTATTTTACTTTTTGTTTGGTATGGCTAAACCATAAAGGCAGACATATAGCTAGTACGATTGAACGGCTTTCCTTCGCTTAATATTGACCTGTTGGGATAGGCGCATTAATAAGGTTATTTAATGGGTTAATAGAAAAAGCAAGTTATAAAAGCTTCAAATATCTGTTTCTCTCAAGATCATAGAACCTCTAACACTAATACTTCTATATAGACCATCTATCTATATATCGATCTCGTTAATATGTTAAAAGCTTTACCTAATACCAATATCTTCTGTACGTGCTCGTTTTTTTCTTTCTTCTTTCCTCTCTTTATTAATTCATCTATTGCTTTATCTTCTTTCCCCTTTCTTTCCTATACTTTCTGTTACGTTTATTATTATATTTCTTCCGATTTTTCTTTCTTTAATTTTCGTTCCATGCGATTGTCATTATCTTTCTTTCTTTCTTTTACTTTCTTTCTATTGTATTGTTATTATTCGTTCTCTTTCTTTTACTTTCTTTCTATTGTATTGTTATTATTTGTTCTCTTTCTTTTACTTTCTTTCTATTGTATTGTTATTATTCGTTCTCTTTATTTTACTTTCTTTCTATTGTATTGTTATTATTTGTTCTCTTTCTTTTACTTTCTTTCTATTGTATTGTTATTATTTGTTCTCTTTCTTTTACTTTCTTTCTATTAAATCTGTCTTTTTTTCTCGTGTCTTTCTTTGTTTATGAATTTAATTTTCGTTTTCTTTTTGTTGAATCGGACACTTTTCTTCCTCATGTTCTCTTTTCTTTTTGAATTAAATCTGCGTCCAATTTCGAAGATTGCGTCTACGATGGAAAGGAGAGTAGAAAGTGAAACTTTAATTGATTTTCGGCAACCTCGTGACTCGCTTCCCTTATTTTGTCCTTTAGTCCTCACATTTTATGAGCGATGTTTCTGACAAAGGGGGAAGAATTGCTGTGTTCTGGGTTAGAATCTATCCAGATAACACTTTTCGTTGGCTTAGGATTTAACTGGAAGTAGCATTTTTTTAGCTCTTTACATCAAGTTGCTGAATGCATAGTCTGAAGTGGTTTCCATAAAAAAATTAAAGAAATGAAAAAAATAAAAAAACATAAAGCATCACAATGTTAGATAACATTGTCTCTCATTGCGCGTAGAACCTCATGGGGTCTATTTGCTAGCCAGCGTTTGTTCTGTGCATTGTGTAACTAGTTAGAAAAGAACCAGAACTCGACTGTGTATTTTAACTTTTTTAAGGAGTTTCATTGTTTCGTAAAGTAGTTTTTTGAACCTTGCGACTTTTGTATAAGTAGTAAAGAACGCCCTCGTAAAGCGCTTTGTAAACAGTCACCATTCCGACGCCCATCAACATCACCAAGAAACAAACCACCTTATTTGTATTTTGCCGCACTTGTTTCCTGTTTCTCTCCGAATTGTTTTGTGGCTGACACAGTGAAAACGCCTACTATGTTTCGTCCTGCTATCCACTGCTTCCACATTACTTGTGCAATTCTACAGCTCACAACTTACGACATTAGAGTATGAAAAGATTAATCAGCTGCAGCGAATATTTCCAAATTGTTACAAATATGGCCTGACTCAATATGATACAGATCACTTTTTTACAGTATTCCGAAGTCCAGATGTTTTCCAGATGTTACATTTTTTTATTTCCTTTTCGAAATGTGTCAAATATTTTCGAACGAACCGTTTGTATCTAACTGAATAACTGAGAGAGTATTTTCACCTATCCTAATATATCAATATCAAAACCCTTATTTTTATTTAATTCTATAAAACAATAATAATATACAACCGAATATTTAATAATATGCAAACACTTCAAGTGTTTATAATTTGCCTATTTATGTTTTAAAACAATTGCAATAAACTAATATTCTGTAATATACACATAACAATTTGCATTGTCATATTTACTTAAATGTGGCGAACATATACTACATTCTGATCGTAGCCAAAAGACCAAAGAACTATAAACATAATGGTTTTATGACTAAACATATTTAATGAATAACAAGAAACTCTGATTAAATCTATGAATATATTATTTTTTAATGGGGGTGGGTAGTAATATATCCGTTTTATTGTCATAATACTGGCCTCCCAAGAATTACCTCCTTTTTAAAAGAGTGGGGCTATTCTCCCAGGTATTAACTATTCCTTCGACTGACACTGTAGTATTTGTTATGTTGTCATGATATACTATTCCCAGAAACTACCTTATCATTTTTGGAAGATATGTGTAGTAGCGTATCATCTTTTCCGTTTCTATGATGCCGTACTTGCAAGTATAATCTTCTCTTTTCCTCTGCGGGGTCCTCCCAGGTATTGCCCCCTCTATATTGGGGGAGGTATGGTAGTATATATTCTGTGTTCATGATATAATCTATCAAGCATTACCTCCTCCTTCGGCGGTTAGTGTAGTATATCTTATTTTATCATTATACCATCCTCCTAGGCGTTACCACGTTTATTTTTAGGGGAGAGGTAGACTCATCCCAAGCATGATTTCTCCTGTTGAGAGATTGTGTTGTATAGTTTCATTCGTCACGATACCTTCCTTCTAGACATTAACTTCTCTTTCTTAAGTTTGTATATTATATGTTTTTTCTGTACAATACCACCGACTTGGGGGTGAGTTGTGTCGTAGGGTACTATCTATTATGTCGTCATTATATCATCTTCTCCGGTATAAACTATTTATTTAGAACGCGGGTAGTGTTCGTTCGTCATTGTATCATCCTCTCAGTCATTACTTTCTTCCTTTGAGTGTCAGTCTATGTAGTTCGTTTACCTCCCGGTCTAGAAATATATATATATATTTATATATATTTATATATATATATATATATATATATATATATATATATATATATATATATATATATATATATATATATATTTCAATAGTCACTATTATTTTATTGTAAAGATTAGCAACATCAGTATTATGTTAGTATGTCTATCTATGGTAGGTGACAAGAAAAAGAGCTAGTTATTCTACTTTGATTTCATTCGTAAATTCATAAACTGTGACAGATCTTTTAACAGATCTATCTTCACATCTAAATCATTAGTATATTTACTTCTATATTATTATTATTATTATTATTATTATTATTATTATTATTATTATTATTATTATTATTATCTATATATTAATACGATAGCGTGTGTGTTCGTGTGGCACGCTTCCGGCAAAAGCTCTGCGCATGCGTGCCGCACCTAGATTTTGAAAAATATTCAACTCGCCTAATTTTCGAAACATTTTCAAGTATTTCCCTTTGGCGCAACGGTTAGCGATTTGGGCCTGACTGGTTTATAGTTCGATACCAACAAACCTCTAAATTTTTTTTCTACATTTCGAGGGGAAGGAGAAGAGCGGTAGGGAGGGGACGACCGGGAAAACACATTAATACAATAGGGTGGGTGATTTTGTGTGTCATGCTTACATCAAAAGCAACGATCTTCCGAATCTTTGTATGCTACTCATGAATTGGCTTGGCCTTTCGGCTAAGATCAAAGTGTAGTATCTATTCCGATGAATACTGCACTCCATAGACTGGTATTGTCTTGGTCTTCGAGGCTTGATTTACGCCGGTCTATGGGTATGTCCTGTGCAGTTCTACGAGGTCCACCCTCCCAGGCTTCGCTTTCCCTCTTTGGGGAGGAGTAAGTTTATTGCTTACTGCCCGGGGCGCCCCTACTGTGGAATGCCAACGGGACTGCCCAGGCAATTTTTAATGACCAGAGTGCTCACCTTCTCGAGCGCTGGCTTTTCAAACCCCACTTTCTCGACCCGACCTTTGGTCACATCTTACTTGTGGGAGCAAGATAAAACTGGCCTTGTGCCTAACTCCTGGAAAGTAGTAAATAAATATTCATGAATTGGAGCCAAATTTAATTTAATCGAAAACATTTACAAAGTAAGGTTTAGTCGTCGAAATATTACTTTCACTAGAAATATTGTATATAAAGAAGTTTTGTAAAGTGTTTCATGTATTGTTCATTTTTTAAAAATAAATATACAAGTCCAAATCTTATCATATTTTATTCAAGCATGTATAGGTTAGGAACAAGATAATTAGTATTAAAAACATAATTTCGTGTAATTTACACGAGTCCCGCTTGTTATTATTATTATTATTATTATTATGATTATTATGATTATTAAGATTATTATTCTTATTGTTATTATTATTATTATTGTTATTATTATCTATATATTAATACAATAGCGTGTGTGTTCGTGTGTCACGCTCCTAAAGAATTTTAATAAATAAATAAACAACAAATAAATGTGACGGAGAGACTTGGAATCGAAACCGTAACATCTAGCTGAATGAAAAGAAGTAATTAAACAGATCAAAATTAACTTAGTTAAACCATTAACTGACCGCGCCTCCTACTGTTGCTTCAGCGTGGAAGGAGGAGAAAATTGCGGAAACGCTTACCAAATAGGTCGGTTTCAGGCTTATGATATTTATTTATTATTATTTTTTTTAATATTTAAAATTTCTCCCTCCTCTTTCTTCTTCTTCTTCTTCTTTTTATTTTTCTTCCTCTTCTTCTTCTGTTTCTTCTTCTCCTTCTTCTTCTTCTTCTTATTATTATTATTATTTATATATTAATACGATAGAGTGTGTGTTATTTATTTTGTGGGTCACGATCTGGCACTCCTATTTTAGAAGATGTAGTATTTACTTTTGCCCCTGGCAACGAGAGGTGGGGAGACGGGACGGAGCGAGCGAGCTAGCGAGTTAAAGGGGAGTCGCGACCGATGGTGACTGCTGAAGAGACAGCTTTTGCCCCGCAACCGAGTAATATAAATAAATATATATACTTCTATCCTGTCACGCAACATTTTAATGAGTAAAATATGTGCATATTTCTAGACACCGGATAATATTATTAACAGTAAATTATACAGATTGATGTAGAACACACTGTGGAATTTCTAGTTATTATTATTATTATTATTATTATTATTATTATTATTATTATTATTATTATTATTATTGTTATTATTGTTGTTATTATTATTATTATTATTATTATTATTATTATTATTATTATTATTATTATTATTATCATTATTATTATTATTATTATTATTATTATTATTATTCTCCCTCTTCTTATTCTTCTTCTTCTTCTTCTTCTTCTCCATATTATTATTATTATTATTATTATTATTATTATTATTATTATTATTATTATTATTATTATTATTATTATTATTATTATTATTATTATTATTATTATTATTATTATTATAATTCTCCCTCTTCTTCTTCTTCTTCTTCTCCATATTATTATTATTATTATTATTATTATTATTATTATTATTATTATTATTATTATTATTATTATTATTATTATTATTATTATTATTGTTGTTGTTAGTATCATTGTTATGCTTATTGTTATTATTTCTATTCAGAAAATTTACAAATATAAAAAAAAACAAGTCATACTTTCTGAAGTCATACTTTTATTAGGTTATATGAAGTCAGCATGTATACAAGATATGCTTGTCTGCTTTCCGAAATTATCATTTATTTATCTTTTAATTCGAATTAGCAAACTTACATAAAACGATTTCATTGTTGTGCTTTTACCCAATTATTAACAAATAAATTGTTATGGAACGGTAATTTTTTTTGTTAAAGGTGAAGTTGTTGCAAATGTTTGTTTTAAAGCCTTTTATTGGATCGTCTGTTTTGATTGACTCGTAAAAAGACAGTATTTTACAAAGGCAGAATAGTGCCCATCTCGTATTATCCTCAAGATATAATGAATATATATACTCGAACTAAAGGCAATGTTTATTCAAGTGTGTATTGTAAACTAGGCAATGGATATATTCTTTTTTTCATTGAGGGCGTAACCAGCGGCGGTTTTTAGTCATCAGATAATAAAATTGTCATTGCTATCGTCTTCCTACAAATTCAACATTGCATATAAATTTTGATGAAGCAAATTAATATATCTGCTGATGTGTTCTTTTCATGTCTTTTGTCTATTTCTGTTGCAATTTTTATGTGTCTGGTAAGTGTTCGTATTATTATTATTATTATTATTATTATTATTATTATTATTATTATTATTATTATTATTATTGTTGTTATTGTTGTTATTGTTATCGTTGTCGTTGTCGTTGTTGTTGTTAGTAGCATGTATTTGCTAGTCTGTAAATGATTTCAGTTTTAAATGTGTCGGAAGAATTGTGGTTTTGGTATTAAATGCGTAAAACAAGAGTTGATTGTGTGTAAACTTGTAGTTTGCGAAATGAAAGAATTGTCGATGTGTCATGAGGGTTGATAGGCCGTAAAATGTTTGCTTGGCACTAAATGACTAAATGAATGGTTGCTATGCCGGAAATTTGGTGCGTGTGTAATAAATGTCTAAAGTAAGTGGGTCTCTGACGTAAACCTTCGACTGAGGTCGTAAATGACTAAGGACAATATCAATATTTACGGTAACCTAAAAAAGCTTTGTAATGAATAATTACGAGTAACTTTCCTTAATCTGACTTATCTCCCCTTTGGAGAACTCTCCTGCTTCTACTAACCACTATAAATAGTAGCACTAATACTGTACCGACATTGTGTGATGAATAAAGCTTTCCCAAGTTACGTCTGTTCTCGTAAGTCATTACAAGCTTAAGGAAAATATCAATATTTACGGTAACCTTTTTTAAGCTTATAACTTCTATTAAATATAAAATATTATTTCTAACGCATATATGATACAAATGATAAGGTAAACCAAAATAAATGGTTTTTGAATAATTGTTCAACTGTATTTACAGCCACCAATAGTAACGTTTACCATAAGAATACAGAGATAGATTGAAAAATAATGGCAGCTAATAGAAAACAATGACCTATACACAATTACAATTCCCGCTTTTAATTTTCATAATGTATAAACACAATTCGAACACAAGCTCATTTACTCCGTTTCCTTTGGATGCATTCTTATGTATCTTGTTCTCTTTCATTTTGTGTGTCATTACGAACAGATTTGTCGGTGTTTATTGAATTTTTATTTGATATAGAGTGCCACCTAGGACGTCATGGTGCCGACATAATGTGGACCATTTTAACAACGGGCAAACTGACACTCCGACTAGTTCTTTATGGCGGTAAGGTACAAGAAGAAAAGGCAGAATAATTTTAAGAGAGATGGCAGAAAACCAAAGAATATAGTAAACGGAGTGACAGAGAAATAAAACGAAATATAGGCGAACCAGATTAAAGTGTCAGATAGGTACAGAATGGACAAGAAAGGGAATAAACTAAGTGATATAAGCCAGATTTGTTAAATAAAATAGTGTAAGAAAGACATAAAATGAATGGACATACCATAAAGAGAGAGAGAGAGAGAGAGAGAGAGAAAGAGAGAGAAAGAGAAAGAGGGAGAAAGAAAGAGAGTGAGGGGTGTATTAATATAAAATTAATAAAACAAAGTAAAATAATTATATTTAAATAAATATATATACAGGGGGTAGGTGAAAGATAGAGGGAATAGAGAGAGTCAGTTACAGAAAGAAGTTAAAGAGGCATGAAGACACATAAATAAAGACAGTCCCCACTAAAAAAAAGCAGGCGAAACAGAGGAAAAAGAGAGAGGCTAAAAACGCTAAAGCTAACAAAGCAGTCAGGTAAATATATAGACCCAGAAAGTAGGATATATAAAGAGAATAAATGTTAATAGGGTACATGAAGGCAAAGTAGAGAAATACAAACGCATTAGACCTATGAGAAAGGGGCAGAGAGGACGAGAAAAGAGAAAAGCGAATAGAATAAGAAAAGAAAGAGGAACCTTTGGCAATATTTCAATGCAATTTAAAGACAAGTATATATGAAAAAAAAAACTTAAGTTAAAAAAAAAACTCCAAATAATAGTCAATGACTGCAACCCAGACATGAATAAATGCTGAATTAGAAATAGAGAAAAAAATAGAGAGAGAAACGTCAGTCTTGAAATCTAAGAAAAAAATACATAATTAAGATGCCTCTATTCGATCTACGCGTTTAACGATGCAACCAACATTTCACACAAAAGTTACACAGTCAGATGAACACATCATTTGATATTTACGTACAATCTATCAACTAAAATGCAATTATAAAATTGTGAGTGACAAACCTTAACATTTGAGGGCGACCAAAAAAAACCCTTTAATGCAACAAGATATAGGGGATGCAACCACATATTTTCTGTATTGTTCAACTTATTCTAAATATTTACCGTATGTTGCGAAGTGTATAGCAGGGAAGCATTACGTGTAATCTTGTAGTCTTTCCGTAGACATAACAGACGATTTAATCCTACTCGCTCGACCTATTAGTGAATAATCTAACAAAGAGGTCAGACTGACGAAAACGATACTTCAGTGGAACTGACTAACTCGAGGTACTTATATATATATATATATATATATATATATATATATATATATATATATATATACATTTACCTTAGGCTAACGATACATATATAAATAAATAAATAAATGAATTAAAAAAGTAAAAAAAACTAAACTAAAACTTAACAATTTAAAAATTAAAACCTAAAATAGAAATACAAGAAACCATGTGGTAAAATAAATTCACCCATTATATTGATACAACAAAGGAAACAGGATATAGGCCAATCTATAGAAAATAGATCAATAGAACAGGATAACACTAACCACAAATTTGTTTGTCGGAAGCCCAAAGATTGGCTGAGATAATAACAACGAATCTGATTGGTTAACTAGCTAGCCGTGTATATAAAAAGAATCTAGCAAAAATAACTCTATGCATTTTAGCCTGAAGATTCCCCCGGGGATGAAACGCGGAAGCCTCTGTGTAGCTTAATTGCCATAAATATATTTTCTATCGCTCTCTTTCTTTCTCTCTCTCTCTCTCTTTCTCTCTCTCTCTCTCTCTCTCTCTCTCTCTATATATATATATATATATATATATATATATATATATGTATAAATATATATATAATTGGACGTATCTAATATGAGATGAACCCCTTTAATTTATGCGTAAACGATGGACATCTTATTTTACACGTATGTCTGTTAGTCCAACGAAAATACTATTTAAACCTTGAACATGAGAAACAAAATATGTTATTTTAAAGTTTAACGTGAACACATTTTAAATAATATGGACATCTCGAATGTGGGTGTACAGTAAGCAACATGTTATTTCAAAGTTAAACGTGATAGTCCGAAAGTCGATGAGTATCGTATAGAGATGTTTAAATGAAGTTAAAGTAAGATGACCTCATTGAATGTGGACGAAAAGTAATGAACATGCTATATCAAACCGAGCGTGGCAGATTGACCGATACACAGAATTATATAGAGATGTTTAAACACATCTTAAAAAAGATGTGTTTCTTTAATGTGAACGTTAAAAGGATTAATGTATTATTTACAAGATATACCGTTCGATTAACAGTATCGTATCATTTTTACACACCTAGTATAAGATTAGCACCTCTATATGTACGTGCATTAATGAACATTATATTTAAAATTAAAACGTGGAAGCGACCGATGGACAGCGCATAATTTAAAGATGCCGGGACGCATCTCAAATAAGATGCGACAATGCAACTTTGCATTTAGTAGTAAACAAGTAGTCCTTTCACGCTGAAGTCTGACATACTACGGACGCATACAAGCGAGGACGCAACATAGTAAAATGGGGGCCGTTGGGAGAAAACCAATTAAAAACAGATCACTCGACTTTTCAACATCAAAGTCTGATATTGGAAAGGCAATATTTGTCGACATTGCGTCTACAGGAACGGGAAACCAATTTAGATTCAATGTCGACCACGAAACCAGTTGAAACGAGGCTCAAAACAAAAAAAAGATATTATATTTTGAGGTTTTATAAAAATAAAAATAAATGACAAAGAAGGAAGATGTTTTTGAAACAGGCCTTAAAGGGTGATTCTATCATAAGGTCAGCTTTCAATTTAACTTGCAATACAACATATATATATGAACTTACTTAATTGCAAAGAAAATGTATATAATCTGAGATCTCAGTAGTATTAAAACAGTATTTAACATGAGCACCCCCACACACACATATATATATATATATAAAGTTACATAAATTAATACAAATCTTTTATTACATCGAAAGTTCAGATGCAAGGAGTTACATTAATCCTTAAACCATGGTTTTTCAAAGATAAAACTCTTCTCGTCAGAGGATAAATCTGGTAATATGACGAGAAGAGTTTTATCTTTGAAAAAAACATCGTTTAAGGATTAATTTAACTCCTTGCATCTGAACTTTCGATGTAATAAAAGATTTGTATTAATTTATGTAACTTTATGTAGTTTTGTACAATTCTTTATCTTCATCTTTCTTTCTTTAATATATATATATATATATATACATATATAAATATATGCTTATTGACTTTCCGTCAACGTTTCAAAGGTGGAATTTTGCATTTTACCCAACAACACGTAACAGCGTGGTACATACACCGGAATTCAACAGCAATCGTTATAACATCAAGACAAATTTCAACTTTACTGCGACAAATATGTCTCAATTAAGAAGGATTAAACGAAAAAGCGAAGCCATGAATGCCTATTCTTTTGAAAATGGCGTCTATCGCTGAAAGTACTCAAGTTCTTAGAATAAATAAATAATTTATTTAAAAACAATGCATTTTTCATGCTTTTCAATATATATATATATATATATATAGCAGGATTTTCTTTGGATTACATAATTAAGGCAATTACAGAGAGGATACATGTTTTATCATCTATGATGAAAATATATTAGAGAAAAAGCTGACAGCCGAGCTGTTTCGCCACCACTTAAGTAGAGCTGTATCGTAGAGGTATTTTTAGAAGCGACAATGTAAAAAAAGAAAACTATATATTTAATGCAAACAGTGTGTTATGATTATAACAATAGGGGATGTATCTTAGAGACTAATACCACTCAACTTCAAAATAAACTCCTTCTGTTTACAGTGGGAGGGCCGTTTGAGACGTTCGTGGATTGTCTCCAAGATTCTTAGGTGGAAAATGGAGTGAGCCCGACCCAAGGTTGTAAAGGAGTCAATCCTGAAGTTCGTTACGCACGACGGGTTTTTAATCAAATGGTCATGTATATATATATATATATATATATATATATATATATATATATATATATATATATATATTTCGTTAAATATGATAGACAACCTCTGTTGACATACTTTCGTTCTGATCATTTCCAATTAATAAATATTTTTGTTGTAGGCGAGAAGTGGCCGATGTATCTGCCATCACGTTACTCGTGATCCATTGTGTTTAAATTTGTTTTGTGAATATATGCCCGTTCTACCACCATGCATTTCTTTTTATGTTATGCTACTAAGCTAAAAAAGCAAATACAGGCAGTGAACGTTACCTAAAATAATAATAGATATTCCCCTCGGTTATTTCAGTTTATATCAAGCTTTTTTATTATTATTAGTAGTAAAAGTATTTTTACTTTCCATATTATTATAATCTAAAGGCACAGTTATTTTTTCTATTGACATCTAGTTTACATATGTGTTTGTGGTGTGGACACACAAACGTAACTAAATTAGATAGCGTGCTTACAAGAGAAGTACTTTTTGTGTAAATACTCACAAAGCTCTTAATCCGTTACATACCATGATCCAATATTTTAGACATCTTTCAAATGCTTGTAAATAGTACATGTTTTGCAATACAGGAATGAGAGTCAAATAACCCCATGTTTATTGGACATGTTTTAAACGCGTTAGCATAGAAAAACACCGGTTGACTGGCAGATGCCATAGAGGAAGATTTACAAAGTTTTGAAAGAAAAATAATCGTATTTTAAGTCGTGGCTAAAGGGGTTAAGAAGGATTATAAAGGAACTGAATCTATAAAAGAATAAGATAGAGCGAAGATGAATCTACAAAAAATAAGATATAGCGAAGATAAATCTACAAAAAAATAAAATAAAGCGAATATGAATCTACACAGAATATGATAGAGCGAAGATAAATCTACAAAAAATAAGATATAGCGGAGATGGATTTACAAAGAATAAGATAGAGCAAAGTAAAATCTACAAAAAATAAAATAGAGCGAAGATGAATCTACAAAGAATAAGGTAGAGCGAAGTTGAATCTTCAAAGAATTAGATACAGCGAAGATTAATCTACAAAGAATAGGATCCAGCGTAGATGAATCTACAAAGCATAAGATAGAGCGAAGATGAATCTACAAAAAATAAGATAAAGCGAACATGTATCTACAAATAATAAGATACTGCGAAGATAAATCTACAAGGAATAGAATAGAGCGAAGATGTATCTACAAAGCATAAAATAGGGCGAAGATGAATCTACACAGATTAAGATAGAGCCAAAATGAATCTACAAAAAATAAGATAGAGTGAAGATAAATCTACAAAGAATAGTGTAGAGCGAAGATGAATCTACAAAGAATAAAATAAAGCGAAGATGAATCTACAAGAAATAAGATAGAGCAGACATGAATCTACAAAGGATGAGATAGAGCGAAGATAAATCTACAAAGAATAAGATAAGTCGAAGATGAATCTACAAAGAAAAAGATAGAACGAAGATGAATCTGCAAAGCATGAGATAGAGCGAAGATGAATGTACAAAGAATAAGATAGAGCGAAGATGAATCTACAAAGCATAACATAGAGCGAAAATGAATGTACAAAGAATAAGATAGAGCGAAGATGAATCTAAAAAGTATAAGATAGAGCGAAGATAAATCTACAAAGAATAAGATAGAGGGAAGATGTATATACAAAGAATAAGATAGAGCAGTGAAAAATGTACAACGAATCAAATAGAGCTTAGATGAAAAGAATAGGATAGAGCGAAGATGAATCTGCCCAGAATAATACAGATGGACGATAAATCTACAAAGAATAATACAGTGCGGACATTAATTTACAATGAATAAGCTAGAGCGAAGACAAATCTACACAGAATAAGATAGAGCGAAGATAGATCTGAAAAAAAAGATAAAGCGAAGATTAATACACATAGAATAAGATAGAGCAAAGATGAATCTACAAAGAATAAGATAAAACAAAGATGAATCTACAAGGAATACAATAGAGCGAAGATGAATATACGAGGAATAATATAGAAAGAAGATGAATCTACAAAAAATAAGATAGAGCGAAGATGATCTTACAAAAAATTATATATAGCGACGATGAATTTACAAGGAATAAGATAGAACAGAGATAGATTTACAAAGAATAAGATAGAGCGATGTGGAATCTACAAAGAATAAGATAGAGCGAAGATCACTTTTCAAGGAAAACAATAGAGCGAAGATGAATCTACAAAGAATAAGATTGAGCTAAGATGAATCTAACAAAATAAGATAGAACAGAGATGAATCTACAAAAAATAAGATAGAGCGATGTGGAATCTACAAAGGATAAGATAGAGCGAATATGAATCTACAAAGAAAAAGACAGAGCGAAGATGAATCTACAGAGAATAATATAGAACGAAGATGAATTCAAAAAGAATAAGATAGAGCGAAGTAAAATCTACAAAGAATAAGATAGAGTCTTGATGAATCTACAAAGAATAAGATAGAGCGAAATTGAATCTAAAAAAGAATAAGATAGAACGAAGATGAATCTACAAAGAATAAGATAGAGCGAAGATGAATCTACAAGGAATAAGATACGAACGAAGATAACTCTACAAAGAATAAAATAGAGCGAATATGAATCTACAGAGAATAAGATAGAGCGAAGATGAATCTAAAAAGAATAAGATACAACGAAGATGAATCTACAAAGAATAAGATAGAACGAAGATGAATCTACAAAAAATAAGATAGAGCGAAAATTAATCTAAAAAGAATAAGATATAACGAAGATAAATCTACAAAGAATAAGATAGAGCGAAGATGAATCTACAAGGAATAAGATACGAACGAAGATAACTCTACAAAGAATAAAATAGAGCGAATATGAATCTACAGAGAATAAGATAGAGCGAAGATGAATCTAAAAAGAATAAGATACAACGAAGATGAATCTACAAAGAATAAGATAGAGCGAATATGAATCTACAAAAAATAAGATAGAGCAAAGATGAATCTAAAACGAATAAGATAGAGCGAAGATAAATCATCAAAGAATAAGATAGAACGAAGATGAATCCACAAAGAATAAGATAGAGCGAAGATGAATCTACAATGAATAAGATAGAGCGAAGATGAATCTACAAAGAATAAGATACGAACGAAGATGAATCTACAAAGAATAAGATAGAGCGAATATGAATCTAAAAAGAATAAGATAGAGCGAAGATAAATAATCAAAGAATAAGATAGAACGAAGATGAATCTACAAAGAATAAGATAGAGCGAAGATAAATCTAAAAATAATAAGATACGAACGAAGATGAATCTACAACGAATAAGATAGAGCGAATATGAATCTACAGAGAATAAGATAGAGCGAAGATGAATCTAAAAAGAATAAGATAGAGCGAAGATAAATCATAAAAGAATAAGATAGAACGAAGATGAATCTACAAAGAATAAGATAGAGCGAAGATGAATCTAAAAAAAATTAGATAGAACGAAGATGAATCTAAAAAGAATAAGATAGAGCGAAGATGAATCATCAAAGAATAAGATAGAACGAAGATTAATCTAAAAAGAATAAGATAGAGCGAAGATAAATCATAAAAGAATAAGATAGAACGTAGATGAATCTACAAAGAATAAGATAGAGCGAAGATGAATCTAAAAAAAATTAGATAGAACGAAGATGAATCTAAAAAGAATAAGATAGAGCGAAGATGAATCATCAAAGAATAAGATAGAACGAAGATTAATCTAAAAAGAATAAGATACGAACGAAGATTAATCTACAAGGAATAAGATACAACGAATATGAATCTACAGAGAATAAGATAGAGCGAAGATGAATCATCAAAGAATAAGATAGAGCGAAGATGAATCATCAAAGAATAAGATCGAACGAAGATGAATCTACAAAGAATAAGATAGAGCGAAGATGAATCATCAAAGAATAAGATACAACGAAGATGAATCTACAAAGAATAAGATACAACGAAGATTAATCTAAAAATAATAAGATAGAACGAAGATGAATCTACAAAGATTAAGATAGAGCGAAGATGAATCTACAGAGAATAAGATGAAGCGAAGATGAACCTACAAAGAAATTAGATAGAGCGAAGATAGTTTAGAAAAAAGTAGGTTAATTGTTAATCTAATTAAAAAAAGTATGAAATAATTTAAAATAAAACACCATACCAATACTCTGGAAAATGTCTGCATGTATTTTGTTATGTATTTTCAAAAATTGCGGCTTCTTGTACGGACTAGGCTTATTTAAAAACGCTTATCATTAATTAGTTAATTAGTTTCCGTGTAAACTTAGATTGAATGATGAAAGCCTAAACTTAATCGCTAAACGAAAAAGACTACATATTTACGTGTGAAAAATAAATTATAATAAAATATGTAATTACGACGCTCAAAACCCCCAAATGAATTTTGAACTTTAAAAAACAAAAAACAAATGAATTTTGAACTTTTAAAAAATTACTTGTAAAAATCCCTTAAAAGATAAATATAAAATGTTGGGAACTATTTCAAAGCTAATTATTAAAGTAAAGTCATAAGACACTGAATTAAAAAAAAAATCCCACGTTTGATTAAAAATTAGCAAAATTATCCCTTTCAAATGTGATAAATGAGTAAAATCCGCCATAACTTCATCGGAAAAGGACTTTGTTTACAAATTGACTATCGCTATGCAAAATATATGGAAGACAAAAATGTCATAATTTATCTTTTTTAACTTTATATATAAAAATGTTACAATAGTTTATAGAAGTTGAAAAATTATTATCCATTAATTTCTTTATTCTTTTTAAGGTTATACACAAATTTAAGTACCCTTATTTTGTTATAATAAAAAAGGAAATACTTATTGAATTATTTGTGAAGGTACGCAATTAAGATCTTATTTTATTTTTAACTGAAAAGGTTCAGTTTTTAATTTCGTAATACTCTGAAATTATTGATAACGTCTGTTTACCAATGTTTTTCCTTAGAATTTGAAATAAAACTATTTTTTAAATGTTAAAAATATTTTTACGTTACAAACTGCGTCAATTTTATCAATTTTTTTCACATGATTTAAAACTTTAGTTACTCGATTTTTTCTTAACGTGTCGTAACGATAAATTGCATTGATTCTTTTAAAAATAAAGTGTTTTTATTTTTTATTTTAAGTGTGAAAAGTAAATTAAAGTCAATGACTACACTGACAATTTATTCATTGAAAAAAAGTTAAAACAGTTATTTATTGATAAACAAAATTCAATTTGTAAAGAAAATGTCGTTTGAATTCTCTTTATTTATTAATAAATAATTCGTTTTCACTTAAATATTTATTAATGAAAAAAAGACAAAATAAATACAAATCTTTCCAAATAATTGACGATTAATTTTTAAATAAACGAAATTGTTGAATCTCTAAAAAAAGTGAGTGCGGTGTAAAAGTGAGTGATTGTTGGAAGGCTAATCCAACCTGGTTATTACAGAACGGGGCTACCATACTAATGAAAGTTCATCGTTATTGGAATTTATAAAATTTTTAAAATTCTTTTTTTCGTTAAGTTCCTGGATCTCAAATTTGTCAATTTTTGCTTTATTTTCAAGATTATAAAATACATTTCTTGCGCTGATGATGCCACGTTCATGTATGAAAAGGAAATATAATTATGTCGCATATTTTATTTTTCCAAAAACTCTAATCATTAAAATCACATGAAATATTTTTGCAATTATATTATTTTTTGGTGAAAATATTGATTAAACAATGCTTTATTAAATAATAATATCGCTAATTCAAAAAATCAATTTTTCTTCGAGTTATAGTGATTTTATTAACACGGTATTTACGGGACTTTTTCGTAATACATACTAAATATTTAAAAACAAAATTTAATTGTTAACATCTACGATGCTTTATTTACATAAGCATCATTTAAAAAATAACGCAATTTTATGTATTAATATATCAAAATATAACTTTAGTAAATGGTGTATTTAAAAAAACAAAATACATTTTCACTAAGATTTTTAAAAAAATAATGGTTTCATTATATTCCCTAATTGTTGATTCATAAATATTGAAAATTTCAGTAATATTTGTTGATTCCCTTTATTTTAGTGTATTTTTAAATGAAGTGTGGGGGGGGGTCAAAATGTTTTTTTCATTTTGGGAATCGGCCATTGATTTCGCACGTGCCTATATTTTGTGGTATCAAGGTATATAGATAAACTAGTATAGCGAAACAAACGTAGCAGGAATTTACATTTAGTATAATAATTGAGTATCGTTTACTGGGTGACATTTATTTATACTTTTTATTTTGAACATTCATGTGTGCTTATTTTATCGTTGTTCTTCTTAATAAAATATATGATGCAATGTATTTGAATCATTCAACTGTTAATCGCAGTATTTAACTGTCAGCCGTTTGGAAGGGGAATGCTGGTTCGTTTCGGTAGTTTGCGTTCACATTTTCGAATTAATATTTCCGGTTTCATCATTATTTCCGTTTTGCATGTTTTCGCTTTTTTATAACTTCATCGTCATATTTCACGGTTACTCGGCAGTAAAAAAACAGGAGTGGAAAAAACGAAACAGCAACAAGAAACATGCGGAAGTTCCATTGGTAAGCTATGAAAAATAATAACAGAAAAACTACATATATATATATAAGTATATATATATACATATAATATATATACATATATATATATATACATACATTAATATAAACCTATATATATATATATATATATATATATATATATATATATATATACATATACATATACACATATATATATACGTACACATATATATATACTTACATATATATACGCATATATATGCGCATATATATACGCATATATATATATCTATATATATATATATATATATATATATATATATATATATGTATATATATATGAAGAGAGTGACGACGAGAGAGAATGAGAAACAGACTGACAAAAACAGAGACCGACAGAGATAGAGATAGATAGGTAAAGAGATAGATATACAAATTAAATGTTATGTCATAGAAAAAAGTGAAACCTATAAGTCACATGATCGATGAAAATAAATAAGAATGTAACATTGTGGTACTTGACTGTATTCGTTGTTTACTTTTGAATAGTAAAAGCAATATGTTGGTATATATAACAATAGTAGAAATGTCAATATCTTCTCTATCTATTTTCTACACCCACACACACATACACACACACATATGTATATATATATATATATATATATATATATATATATATATATATATATATATATATATATATATATGTTAGAGAGCAAAGACCTACACACATTTGTTGTATGCCTTATTCGCATGACTTTTGAGCGAACGTCGCCATCCTGTCCCTATCGATGTTTGTTTCGGAACCCCCGACTTAAAGGCACTACAATGGCATTTATATTAGCAAGCTTAAATGTCCGGGGCATGAAGGCCAGTTCCTGTAGACATCAGGATTTGCAGGAGCGTCAGCGTCTCGGAGCAGATATAGGCTAGTTAAATGAAACCCACTGTATTAAGGTGGATTATGTGGGTAGGAAGTTTTATATCTATTCTGCATACTTTAATGTTCACTCAAGGGTGTGGCCTGGTTTGTCAAGCGCTTTTTATATGCGTCAGTTGCCCCTTGATTCTTTTATTTGGAAGAGAGACATATCGGGGTTTAGAAGCGCAACTCTAATTTATGTGTGTTACATTTTTTGGTGAATCGAGCAGTTCCTGAATAATTCTCGAGCGGTTATCTGAGTGGGAGACACAAAAATAATAAGGGTACAGACCTTGATTGGGAAGTCTCATCATTTCGCAATTTTATCAGTAGGTTTGATCTAATTGATAAATTCTGAAATGAGAAGCCGTGATAGGGTGTACACTTTAGCTGATAGGGTCGGCTCCGGTTCGGCGCAACGCTTGAGTTACATTGACGGGTTCTTAATTAGGAGCTTTAGTGGAAATGAATGGTTTGAGATCGGAGTCCTTTACTCTTCCCAGATCTATTCGTCTTGCATTTTAGCTTTCAACAATCATCTAAATGCTTGTGTTCGAATCCTTCCTCCACATCTTTAGAGTGAAGCCGGTACTACGAGGAATCACTTTGACAGCTGCTTGCACATTGTTGGATAATGGCCCTGTGTGGCCGGACGCATGTGGATTGTACGTATGTGTGAGGGATCGTTTGGCTTGCGTGCAGTCGATTGCAGAATTAAACTGGTTCTCACAGTTGGAGCTCACAAACGTTGACAGTTCACAATTTTGATAAGACCTTTTCGGTCGGGAGTTCTGAGGGAGTAAGGCTGTGACGAATGCACCTGTGCATAGGGGTGGTGTGACTTCACAGGTTCTTGTGTGGGAAACTGAGTTTTGCAAGTCTTGTTTTTGGAAGCAAGCTAGACGTATGTAAGTATTCATGTAGTCTGGAAATAAACAGGGGAATTTATTTCCCTAAAAGGATACAGGCTTATCGAAATTTCTTCTTCCCCCCTCATTGAATGGCTAAGGACTTAATGGACCATAGATATCTAGGATTTAACTACGATAAAGTAGTAAATGTATCTATCCATCAACGTTAGTAAAACATCTCCAAGAGCGACAGAAAACTGACGCCTGAATAAAACTAATCACAATTTAAAAGATTGTTTGCCTCCTGAATCGTGTTATAAAAGTTGTTGTTGCAAGCAAAGCGGACGGCGATGTTCACAGCAGTACATAAGCGAAGAAAGAACTCAACCACTAGACGACATCGAGACGACACACTTCCTCTACGAAGAAGAAAAGCTACGAGTAATTAAATGACTATGTAACACACATCACTAAAGCACCCTGTCGTCAATGTCAGCGACATTAGAATGCTAGTAACGAATAGTGCAGGCATTATTGTCGTTGAGTTAGAAATCGCCACGTATGAAACGATAACAGGGCACACACCAATTGCTACAGGTATGTATATTGCTGCCTGAAAAAATGTATCTTTACATGGCCCTTTAGCTAGACTGACAAACTTTGCAAACTATTCAGCGTCTGGTTCAGCTAAAAAACATATTTCAGAAGTATTGAAAGCGATTAAGACTGCAGATCGATTGTGGACCTTTAGAAATATTTAATTAAAAGAGGAGTGTAGAAGGGTGTATTACGCACATCTATTCGATCATCCTATATCGTCTATTAGCTTTTCTACTTTCGCATGAATTGCAGCGATCTTTTTTCTAATCTGTATAGCTTAAGAAATGTCCTCTTTCGCAAGATATGTCATCAACATTCTTGCGAGGGGTGGTCTACGTATGCTAAGTGTTGGCATTTTTCAACATAATCTACGGATTTACTATCTGAATCGAATGTGTACATATTATAGAGAGAATCGTTGTTATTAGAAAGAAAATAATGAAGAAAGCCTATCTCGATAAAAAGAGCACTCGACTCGAGCTAACCTATGCGCCTCCACATGAGTGAAGTGTACGCTTTTTCAAGCCGGAACAGCTTGAAAAAGCGTACACTTCACTCATGTGGAGGCGCATAGGTTACCTTGAGTTGAGTGCTCTTTTTATCGAGATAGTAGAATTGAGGTTCTCGGATTGGCGAAAGTAGAGGTCGCTCAATCTGAGCATAGGCACTCAGGTCAAGATTCGTAAATTACCAAGAGGCCTTTATTAGCTGGTTGATGATGAGGAATGCTGCCTGGGTCAACGGTTTTAAAATCTTAAATCGAGAGTAAGTTACGTTTTTTATTCAGTTGCCTTATAGTACTGTCGTTAATCAAGTTGTTCGAAGGCTTTATCGCTCGCATACTTTATGTGAAGTTTTTTTTGTTTAACTTGAGAATATAAATACTTGTAGAAATTGGGCCCCGACAACGGATGAGGAAATACGTCATGTTATTTTACGTCTACTAGCAGTCATGAGAAAATTAGTATGATCGACCCGCATGAAAGTGGTTTACGGGAGGAAGACACTTACGTCTCTTAGCCTTATTCGGATCTTGAAACATTGCATTGTGCGCATTACTGCTGAGAAGGTAAAACTATTTTCAAAGATCTTTGATGAAAAGTGGCTGAGAATCGCACGGCTCTCCCGGGTTACAAGGATTACGTAGACGTACTTTAACAAATAGAAGATTGGATGGCCGAAACAAACAAGGATTATCACCCTGTTGAATCAGGAGAAAGTTAAATAAATTGTTTTTATACCTAATTCATAACTTTGCAAGTTTGTACATGGCTTCATTTCTCAATTTGTCCCCACTTGTTTTCTTGCTTTTTTATTTGATAATTCTCCAATACCATCTTCAATTAGGTGACATATTGCTTTATACACCAAAGATACACATCACCCTTTCAACATTTTTATGGGTTTTTTGGTTTTGATAAAGCATTCGGACCTGCATTAAATTAGCGTATCATCGACATCTCTAGAAATGGGAAGAACTTTTTATTGTATATATTCCATTTTTTAATATAAATATATTGTTATTTCCAAAATCTATTGCATATTGTTTATACACATGATTTTACGTAAGATAGTCATTGGTATGAATTCTTTTGATAAATGTAAAATAGAAATGATAGTACATTTATAAATGAACAAGCTAAGTTAGATAAGTCAGTAAAAGTTAATATTGACTGATATTTGTCCCCTCTCCTTTTTGGCATTTTGCCGTTGTTTATATTTCATTTGTTATTGCTAATATTTTAAAAATGAAACTGTGTAGCGCAACTGCTTAGACTGTTGAGCTCTGACTACTAAGTTCAATATGGCTCTACAAACAGGATAAATACATCTTGGAATTTACGACATTACCTTTTCAAGGCAATGACCTATGCCAGCTCTACAAACAGCTATGCTGTAGCATTTGCAAGTGAAAACCTTACAGTGGAGAACTTACATATAGTCCATGAGCCAGACCAGATATTGGTACCACCTGGGGGACAAAGGGACACTATGATATTTCGAAAGACATATGTATCTAGTTACAGAAAAACTTTGAAGCCAAGCTGAGATCCACAGCTAAAGTGCAAAAAATCACTATCGATTATGGGTACCCTTGTCAATAATTGTGCCATAAAAGAATGGGGTGGGGCAAATTAAAACGCCTATAACTCAGTAACTAGAGGGGATATATTGACATGTGACCACTCATTTTGTCCCTTACAAAAAGGCCTATGAAATAAAATTAGATGTCTTGTAGCCCTGACATAGGTCATTGGAGGTCAAAGGTCAAATGTCAAAAAAATTGAATTTTTTAAAAATTAAGGTGTAAGTATTATTAGATGAAATAGTGATAACAAAATGAGCATTTCTCTGAGAAAGGTAGTCTTTTCTTGAAGAAAACAATCTAGTCCATTGATAAAAAGTACAAAATAATGTTATGGTGGTTTGATGTCCTGAAAAAAAAAGTTTAAAAAAAACGAAAAATGTATTTTGAGTATAATCTTTTTTTATATGTTGCTAGGGGTAAGGGAAAGGTAAACTGTGATAATTTCAAAACTTTCAAATAACTTTTAATGAAGGACTATTCATTCTATTGCTTATACACTAAGGTACAAATGAAGGGTCATCTTATGCGTATACCAACATTTTATGTGGGTCATCAAAGGTCAAAAGGTCAATTTCCTCAGTTTTTTATCGAATCGAGGTGCAAATCAGAAAGGCATCAGAGATGCCTTTCTAATTGTCACCTATCGGTATATGGAATCTAAAATGAGTTATTTGTTACCAGTTAATGCCCTTGAAGTAATATTAGTTATCATATTGACATTTCTGAGACCCAGTTTCAGGGAAGACTGATCTACTTCAGGCCATTTTTAAAAAGTCATTTTGGGAAGTACCGGTGTCCCACCTCTGTAGAAAAGTGTATGCAAAATCCAAGTAGCTAGAAACTAAGAAAGACTATTTATACAAATAACCTATGTGTGCCACTGGAAAGGCCCCCATCAGCAGACTTTCATATTTAATTAGATGATATCCCTATTAATAAGTCATTATATAGGCCAGGAAAGATCAATAAGTCGCAACCTCTATTTACATTAATATTCTAGATGGCATTGCACCCACGTTCTCTATCATTTCTGGATGTTACTTAATCCTGCATTCCAGTGCTTGAATGACACAAACTAAACTGGCGAATCGCTATAAACCAAATTAAAATTTAATTGTAATGTTTGTTGTTCTTCCACAGAAAATCATGCATAATTCAGATCATTACAAAACAGATCATCACATATCCATGTCATCATCCTCATCTTCCTCCTGAGAACTATCACCACACAAATAATTCTCATCTGTATCTTCACTTTGGTTGGTACAAGTTGTGAGTTTGCACATATAAGTACACTTTAGTCTGTTGCGCAAACAACTACATGTTTCCTCGACGCACTTCCGCGAACATGTGCAAGAAAGAAGTTCCATCACCACTTCTGGTGCAGGCGATGCAGAACTCCAGTCAATGATAAGCTTACCATCTTCAAGACCCCAACCATGCCCTATCGGATCAGGAACTTCCGGAGAAACCTCTAAGCTTCTCTTCCAAATGGCACACTGGTAATTCGCTCTTCGACAGTGATTGACAAGAGATGATGAACATGGTGGTAATTGCCAAGATTCTGCTTCACCTTTTCGAGCACAAAATAAGTTGAATCTGAGATCATTTACACTTGATATAGTTGTCTTTGAATTGTAAATATTGCAGGTGAATGCCTCCAGTTTTTCCATAAGTTCATCCGATATACTCCAGTCAGATCCAAGCATTTTCAATGTCTGAACATGTGTCTTGTTTTTTGCCAAAAGTTTATAAGCAGCTATCTTCCCTTTACCAGCAAATGCAGAAACAGTGTCACAACCAGTGAATGCATGCAAACCTGGTAATGCTTGACAAATGTCTTCTCCTAACATCTTAGATATTTTCTGTATATCAGTGAATTTGGTGCGTGTCTTAGTTCCACTTTTCAGATAGAGAGGGCAAGATAGCCTAGATGAAAAGGCAACACACAGAACGAACACATCTGTGTCCTCAGAGATTATGATGATTGAAGGAAATTTGGCTGCAGCGCAATGAGCGGCATGCAACAATAGTCGTGTATCAGCCTCCTCCTGATAAGACGCTAGACAACTGACACTTTCTACAGAGCCTTATGACAGTTTTTTACAGAGTCTTCCTGTTGTAACAAACATACATTTGTTATCCAGTCTTTCTATTCGTGATGGTTTGCTCCACTTATTCACTAGGAATTCAATTAGTTTATTTTTATTATCCGGTGCGCATAGAAATTTTCTCCACTGTGTTATTTTATGTCCAGGTGAAATTGTCTTGTATGCTGTTCCAGTTGATGAGCCCCTGTTAGCCCTCTCTAGATCCTTTATGGACTGCTCTCGGTAAACATCGAAAACAACATCTATGCGACTACATTTTGGTCCCTCTCTCAATACCATATTAAGCACAGTATCAGCTACATCAGTGAAAGTCATATGATTTGCATCTAATTTCTGGACCAGAGCCATTCCATCTATGATACATGCAGAATTATCAGGAATTGTTTCTACTGGCGTTGACTCCTTTGTCAAGTGTTTGTAGAGAGATGATTTCACAGTCTTCCGTAGTGTACCCTCTGGTGTAGCTAATGCCAATGGAATAGGGCCCAAACGATGTGCAAGTACCTCTTTCAAGTCAACTTCACGAGTTTGTGCAATCAATATCATCTTAGCAAATAGATCTCTATCGGCTTTGATGATGATTGCTCTCCCAGCAGACTGATAAGTTCTCTTCACTCTCATGTCAGTAAATGTTTTTAAGTTAGCTTTCTTTATAGGATCATGGAATTTCGTTTTTGGTGGTTGACTTTCGAGTCTTTCTTCTCTGAACTGAATATATGAGTTCTCGCCAAGTTCTTTAGCTGTCAAGAGATCATGGGAAATATCTCCAGGAGCAGCAATCCCTGTGGAAATGTTGAGAAGTTCTTGATTTGGAGAACAGAATGGATTGACCCAAATATTTTCCAACATATTCACAAGCGAAGTAATGTCTCGTTCATCTCTTCTCATTCGAGATTCACTCAAATCTGGATGAATAACAGCGGTACAAGCATTGGTACCTAGGGTATCCCTTAGTAAATGTAGAAATGAACTGCGATATTCAGCAGTAAGATAGTATCTGGTAATTGCACTAGCTTTTAAACTAAAACCTTTTGTGCCTCCTGCTGTTTGTGTGTCTTTATTCACTGTTTCCTCAATAGCTTGGTCAATTGGGATCCTTCCGAATGGGTTCTTGGAACTAAGCTGAACTGAGAATCCACCATGATCAAGGAAATTGTGAAGCTCAGGGTGCTCCTTTTTAAGATGGGTCATTTCTGCATAATAATGTGTAAGGTACCGTGCATAATTCATTCGGTCGTATGCGAAGCACCATGGTATCATATCCCGAACTGACTGCAAATGTAAACACCAATTTCCTTCCCGGGAGGCACGAAGCATATTTAGGACGATGTTTACTAGGTCTATGTAAGACATCCAAAATGCTGCCAGCTCACCTGACTGAAAGCGTAGAGTTTCAAGATATTCAAAAAACTGGTAAGCCACAGACACAAACAATGGATTACAGAGAGTCTCCGACAACATTTCAGAGCATACATTGCTGGAAAAATCTTCTATCAAGCTCACAATATCACCACAACTATCTTCAAAGTCTTGTTTTTTACAGAAGCTTCTCCATGCAAGACGAAGTAATGCCTCATAAAGAAGTTTGTGGAATCTAACTGCACGATTGTACTTGTGCCCATCAAGGACCCCACCAATCGAACCGTCAGCTATTACTCCGGATTCAATACACAAATCCTTCAAACCAGCATCCTGAAACCGCTTCCCTATGACACCAAGCAAAGTGCATACTGTATGGGACACACCCAGCCTTGGAACGATATCAGAAAAGGTGTCTTTATGTTTCCAAATCACCTCAGTTGCTTTTGCGTATAGAGCTTGGTCAAACACTAGAACAATGCTTTGGAGGGACAAAGCACGTCTGATTTTCTGTGACTGTAGCAGTATCTCATGCATTGTTGACAGTTCTGGTGCTGGTGCATTTATGGTAGGTAAGTATCGAACAGTGTCTGCTGTAACTTGTTCATTTTCACGCACATTGATATGAAAACCAGTCCAACTACCAACACATTGATTCACAGAGCTGTGCAATCTCGCAAGAACCCAAAGTAATGTTTTCTTATACACATCATAGTTCATTTCATCATCCTTCACATCAATGTACGCCCGAGATAAAGGACCAACACGTTCTCCAGCATTATATAGTGGTAAGCACGGTTGTATAACACTCAATGTTCTTTTCTTTTTAAATGACTCTAGAGAACTTGTCGTTTTATCAGCTGTTGGCAAATAATGTGGGCCATATATTCTTGGTTGTATTAGAATTCCATTCACCCTGTGTGATGTGCCCCCTCCGCTGAGTGTTTCCTCTAACCTATCAATATTGTCCCATGCCAATGTCACCATTGTGTTAGGGTAAATGTCATTGGGTAATGCAAATTCATTGTCAGTGTGGCTCTCCAGTTTTTTTAGAGCAAGAGCAGTATCAAATTCTTCCATCGTTGTGTATGAAATGCCATGTCCATAACGATTGAGAATTTGTATCAGTTCGGTGTTTCCAGTGAGGCTTTTCACAGCTTGGGGGAGAATAATATGTTTTGGTGGTTTCACTCTAGCACAGGTCACACCATACACAATATCTTGTCCAACAGACTGTATTAGTATTTGTGTTTTTCGAGGAATATCATCAGATACAGGTGAACCAACAAAAATAATTCTCAAAAAGTTATTTAATGCATCTGGAATGAAAATACATGGGTCACACATCTCTGCAGCTGCGACAGGCCATGGTGTGCTGATATCTATCTTTCTAACATCATTTCTAATGAAACGAGATGCTTTGCTAATGATTCCATCTTTGTCCACAGAGTCATTTGTTAAGATATCTAACTCTTCTCTCAATCTCATGTTCTCTTTCACTAGATCACCTCTTAACAGATTGTCTGGGTACACTAAAATTTTACCACTGTCATTAGGTATCATGTGAATGTTCTGACCAAATTCCTTCTGGAGCTTCCTTTGAATGTGCTTCTTTGTTGAAGATTTAATTTCAGTGATTCCCATCTCACGCAGAAAACTTGTAAGGTCCTCCGTTAATTCTGTTAACTTGATAACCCTCGGTTTTTTAAATAGTACATCTCTAATGTTATCAAAAAGTTTGTCATAACATAGTTTTTCAGCTCTAGCATATAGAAGTTCAGAATCAATGTTCTCTGGTGTGGTAAAAATACTTAAGGAAGTTCTGGTATTGTTACGATCACCAGATTTAGGAGGTCTGGTGTAATCACGGTAACACTGACGGTGATAGTGACCCTCGGCAGCTACAAGATCACGTGAGAGAAGAGCGATAACTCGGGTGTCATTTTTATGTGTAGCAGCAGCTCTGATTGTCTTATCTGCTTGGAGGTTAACACATTTAATCAGTGGATCTCTTTTGTTTGTACTTTTCATATATTTACTAGTCTTCAAACAGAAGATACAAACAGCCTCGTACACCCTGTATATTGAAGATGTGACTGCGGTTTGACGTCTGTAGAATACTTTTGAACTACCTGTATGTGACTGTTCAGGTTCTCGTGGATCCTCACTTATTATAATAGAATCTAGATCCCGCTTCTTGGTGAAACGATTCCTGCACTGTCGGTGATAAAAGATTTCTGGCACACATCCATCACCTGCTGCTATAGCTATATCAAGAATTGCATCAAAACATCTCATTTCTGCAGCGCGAACAAGTTGTGTCCATGAGTTCAAATCCTTTGGTGAATTCAAATCGGAGTCTCTTTCAGAGCAATTGAAAATACAAGAATGTCGACGACGTTTTTGTAAAGCTTCACAGGTTCATTGGTTGCCCTCAGCCTCTTCTACCTCACCTTCTTCCATGCTTACATCAGTGCGTTCCATACTTTACCTGAAACAAAGCAAATTTCATAAGAATGTTGTGGACTCGCCAAAAACATATAATTTCTGTAGCAACATATAAAAAAAGATTATACTCAAAATACATTTTTCGGGGTTTTTTCAGGACATCAAACCACCATAACATTTATTATTTTGTACTTTTTATCAATGGACTAGATTGTTTTCTTCAAGAAAAGACTACCTTTGTCAGAGAAATGCTCATTTTGTTATCACATTTTCGTCTAATAATACTTACACCTTCATTTTTTTTTAAATTCATTTTTTTGACATTTGACCTTTGACCTCCAATGACCTATGTCAGGGCTACAACACATCTAATGTTATTTCATAGGCTTTTTTGTAAGGGACAAAATGAGTGGTCACATGTCAATATATCCCCTCTAGTTACTGAGTTATAGGCGTTTTAATTTGCCCCACCCCATTCTTTTATGGCACAATTCTTGACAAGGGTACCCATAATCGATAGTGATTTTTTGCACTTTAGCTGTGGATCCCAGCCTGGCTTCAAAGTTTTTCTGTAACTACAAACATAGGTATTTCAGAAAAACGTAGTGTCCCTTTGTCCCACCAGGTGGTACCAATCGATGAAATTTATGGGTTTGGCTCATGGACTAATATGATGTATCAGGCATGATTAAAAGGTTAGAGCTCACATAAATAGAATAAACTATGTAAATCTTAAAACAAGCTAACGAGCTCTCCACACAAGCAACCTATGCTAAAGCACAAGCAGCCATACTGTCCGAGCTCCATCTGGAAATGACCCTTCAACAATTCGAAAAATGCGGGATTAATTGGGAAGTTTTCATCAAAATGGCAACGCAGATCAACAATTTTGATGATTAGTCTTTCCAGAAAGCAATAGTCAACATCCACAATGAATAATTTATCACTGACAACTACTACAAATGATAGATGCATTGGTCAATCAGAGGTTAAATATCATTCACATTTCTACACTATTGCCTCTATTATCACTTTCTAAAAAAAACAGAATTGTCGTCAACAAATATAAATTCCAATTTTTACTAGATTTGATTCGGTTGAGAGCATCATTAGTTGTAGCAATTTCAGAAAATTTGCTGAATGCAATTACCAATTTCTATATACTGAAATTATAACCGACACAATGTTTAGGTTTGTATTAGTTCACTTAATAGCACGGGAACCCCCTAAGTCTTATGAAGTCTCATTTTCGACCCTTTCTCAAACATTGTTCACACTTCATTTGGAATCAATATTTCGACGACGCATTTCCCAACCCAAGCAGACCATCATAGGTTTTGTAGATTTTATATTAACAAACAAAACAGGCTGACTTGCTCTAGACTAGAGTAACGTAGGCATATTTGTGTTTACTATTACACAAGGTATGTGCATGTCCACCGAAAAAGCGCTTATATATTGCTTTTAGTGCTGGTACACTGTGATTGCAGGCACTGGTGCAGAACGGCTATACGCGTCTATTAGTAACAAGGCAGCGGAAATTGCCTAACACATTTGGTAAATGTTGTACGTTAATTACAGATTGCCCTAACGTAATAGTAGTAACATACAATAATCAAATAATACTAGTTTTTAGCGACGGGAACCTGAGCACCATATACAGATGCAAAGCGATCTACGTTTTGCAGCGATTCTCCGCCCAGCTGAATATTAGGAGGGTTTCTGCAGTTATCTTGAGGTGAGGGCTGGAATAACACCTCATTCTTTAATCTTGATGTTTAATCCTAATTTTGAGTATGCATTGGCAAAGGCATTGATCGTGGCTTGTATATCCTCTTAAGTGAGTGCACAAATTGCATTATCATCTGCATATTGAAATTCAATAAGAGAATGAGCATTTGTTTTAGTTCTGGCCTTCAGACGTCTTATGTTGTAAACTCCACCATCCATTATGTAGTTTATGTATATACCAGGTGGTAGTTGACCATCCAACACGTTCAGTATAGTCGCAATAAAGATTGAGAACAAAGTTGGTGCAGCTACACATCCCTATTTGACCCCAGATTTTACTTTGAATGGATCCGTAGAGCAGCCATTTGCGATTACCGTTGCAGATATATCGTCGTGAAGAAGTTTCATCATTCTGATGAACTTCTCTGGACAACCAGCTCTTGATAGAATTTTCCAGAGAAGCTCACGGCTTACACTATCGAAGGCTTTTGTAAAATCGATGAAAGCCATATATAAAGGTTGTTGTTGCTCTCAGCATTTTTCCTGAAGCTGCCTCAGACTGAATATCATGTCACTGGTGTCACGAGCCGGTCGAAAACCATATTGTGACTCGGGTAAGACAGACTCAGCAAGAGGTGTTAGTCTCTTGGTTAAGATATCAGCCAGGATTTTTCCAGCTATTGATAGTAGTGTGATACCTCTATAATTTCCACAGTCAGTTTTTTCACCTTTCTTCTTGAAGATTGTTGTAATTAGGCCATCCCTTAAGTCAGTTGGTATTTCCTCCTGTACCCATATTTGACATTAAGTTGATGCAGCTGTGAATGCAGGCGTTGCCCACCATATTTATAGATTTCGGCAGGGATTTTGTCCATACCGGCAGCCTTATTATTTTTCAAAACAAGGACGGCAATCTTGGCCTCTTCAAGAGAGGGGATTCTGTTCAGTGAATCGTCCACAGGTTGTTGCGGTATTTGATGTATCGCATTGTCGTCAACGATTGATTGTCGGTTTAAAAGATCTTCAAAGTGTTCTTTCCACCGGGCTAAGATTTCACCACTATTTTTGAGAATTCGAGAGCCGTCCCTGCTTCGCAAAGGTGTTAAACCTTGAGTGCTGGTACCATAGAGAATTTTGGTTGCACTAAAGAAATTCTTCATGTCGTTTTTATCAACATAAAGTTGTATCTCTTTAGATTTGTTCGTCCACCAGTTGTTTTTAATGGCTCTTGTAGTTGTGTGTACTTTGGCTTTTAATTCTCTATGTTTTTTTTCTTTTTGGCTTCTGAGTTTGGGTCGTTCAGATATGATGCGAGCGCTTTCCTTGTTTGCTCGATTAGCTCTTTTATTTCTTGGTTATTTTCATCGAACCAATCTTGATTCTTATATTTATTCAAACCAATCGAGTCTTCACAGGCGTCTAAAATGGCGAACTTCATTTTTTGCCAATGTTCGTCAGCCCTGGTGGGGTATTGGTCCCGCAGATGCTGAAGAAGTGATTGTTTTAGCTGAAGCCGCCTCGTTGGATCCTGCAGCAAGTTAGTGTTGAATTTGAGCCTCTTTGGTGTTGTGGTTTTTCCTCCTACACTGCAGTTTTATTCTCATTATTGAGAAGACTAAAGGATGGTTTGTCCAGCTATCCTCGGTGAGTGGGGCTGCTTTTGTAATTAGAACATCTCTCCTATCACGTGCGCGAATAATAATATATTCTATAAGATGCCAATGTTTTGATCGCGGGTGTTGCCAAGTGGTCTTGTATTTGTCTCTTTGTCTGAAAAGCGTGTTAGTGACAATTAGATTGTATTCAGCACACTTTGAAAGTAGAAGTGTTCCATTCGGGTTTATTTTACCAACGCCCTCTGTATCAATGGTCCCCCTCCAGATTTGAGAATCCCTACCAACTCTCGCATTAAAATCACCAAGAATAATGATTTTATCTTCAGTCGGGATGGCAGAAAGTAGTATGTCCAGGTCTTGGTAGAATGTTTCCTTGGTTTGTTCATCGGCAGCAAGGGTGGAACATATGCGCTGATTACTGTGACATAGGAACTTTGCCCTGTTTGTACTCTAAGGGTCATAAGGCGTTCATTTATGCCGACAGGTAATTCACTCAGCATCAAAGTGTTCTTTATAGCAAAAGCGACCCCATGTAGTCGCGGCTTGTCAGGTTCGTAGCCCTTTCAGAAAATAGTGTAGCCACCACCTTCTTCACGCAGATACCCTTCACCTGACAGGCGGGTTTCTGAAAGCGCTGCAATATCGATGTTGAGTCTCTGTAGCTCTCGTGCAACAAGAGCGGTTCTTCTTTCGGGTCTTGAAAAGTGTAAGTCTAGTAGGGTACGGACATTCCATGATGCCATTTTTAATTTTAATTCATTGTTTCGACCGCAATTAAGGTGAAACCCCCTGAAAGCGGTTTTTACAGGCAGGTTAAGATGAAGCAAACTATTTTAGGGCACCTTTTCTAGCCCCTCCCTATTTAGGGTGAGCAGAGTTGATCCTAGAAAGGGCTGCTCAGTCACAGATGCCACTGCCAGATCACTCTCTTGCTCCGGATCCAAGAGCGTAGCGACTGAACTAAACATCTGCCGCTGGACGTCCCGGTTGAACACTAAAGACTTCCAGATATCACAATCCTGTCCCCACCGCGTTCTTCCGATCACCGCCAGACTTTCTTCCATTTTCTCCGTGAACTCTTCTCCCACTACTGATGCCTCTAGAGACGCCTGTGCGTGGATTTGTTTAACATGGATAAGTTGGTGCACAAACAACAGACCCATCATCTTGGCCAGGCAGGTTTATGTTCAGTGGTACGGAGACCGAGACGACTGAACCCCCTGACTGGTTGCAACCCTTCATCCGCCATTGCAGCCTGACATACAGACAACTCCGCCGTTGAGGGATTTTGTTTTGCACTGTTGGGCTCCAGTACTTAACCGTATCCCTGGTAGGGTGGCTGCCGGGTACTATGCCTTGCGAAAGGGCAACCCGCGATTTTGTCCGGCACTGCTTATTGGATATTCACAGCTAACCTTTATATTTAAAGGCCGTTCCCCTATCCGCAACCTGGGGAGACGATAGATGGGAGTTTTCCTTCACAACACCATACATGTGTACATAACCTATGTAAATCATACGGCAATGCTGAATTTGGGGGCGCTCATTTCCTAGACGCTCATGAGTATATATAGAAATATTAACGAGTGCTTTAATCAGCATACAGAATGAGAGCTTGATATATATATATATATATATATATATATATATATATATATATATATATATATGCAGTTAAGTGAGAGAGTGGCGAGTTGTTCAGTTAATTAAACATTACTGTGAATTAGAACAAGTAAAACACATTTTATCAGCAATAACTCAATACTAGAACTAATATATATTTTAACATTGATTATGTGTGATTGAAGCCTCCGGGAAACAAATGTTCATGAACCCAATTTATGTATAGTAATAGGTTATCGCTTGTTATTAAAATAGATGTAGAGACGCATCACGTAATAACAACATTTATTATCATGCAATTCTCTTTAAGACATCGAACGTTACTCGACCGAAAACGTTTGTGGTAAAAAACAATAATACGATAAAGAAAAACGGTCATATCACATTAATAACGAATATAATTCAGCTTCATAATTTTACGGTCGATGCCTATTCGATTGAGAAATTCAATGAAAGAAACTTTAATAAATAAGACCAACGCAATATTAACACAGAATGTTTTATTTAGCATTACATAATATTTTATTTTATTTCATTTTATTTTATATATGGAAGAAGAACGTGAATAATTTTTTTATATCGATTCTGAGCCAACACAGCGTGAAATATTGCCCCAGCTTTTATGAATTTTAAATAGGATTTATTTAAATGAACAGTTTGCATGGTTTTATAACTTTTCAAATATACGATGCATGTTTAATTCTAGTGTTCAACATCTATAAAATATGCAACGCCATTTTTATTATAGTAGTCTGTGAACACATCTATAATATTCGTCTCCTTGTATATATTAATACAGAAGTATAGCTGACCGGTTAGCGTCGATCAGTTATGTTAACTAATTAAACAGCTCACTGTAAATCGTCTATTGTCAATATATGTGGGTTGGCTATAGAGTTGACACGTACGTTGAAGGGTGACCGTGGCGAAGTGGATAACGAATCGAACTGCAGATCTGTATTATGTTGTTGTTATTTTTACTAAGTAGTTTCCATTTATCAAGAGCTAAAGGCCATTCGAGGATAAGGGTTAATGAGTTTGCCAGATGGACGGTGAGGCAAAAGCGTGATGATTGGTAACGATTGTTGAAATTGGGCAGACTTTGATTATTTAAGACGACGGCTAAACAAGAATTCGTTTACATTGGAATTTAAGACGACCATGTTGTAGTCAGTTGGGAAACAGCACCGCGGTTATGTTGTTTCACAGCCTGGTAGTTCTAGGAAATAAATTCTACTTGTGGAAGCTCCGTTTGTGCTAAGTTAGAAGCTGCGCAGTTCTATACCACGAGTTACACTTATAGATGTTGGCAAACTTCATGCAGTCCCTCGTGTAAGTAACTTATTCAAGAAACAATCGTAAGATACAATGTCAACAACAGATATAAGCCAAAAATATTGTTATAGTAAGGCTTACCGATTAGCGTATAAATATGTTTTACACCGAGTCGCCATTTAAGTTGTCGTCACCGCCATCGTTGTTGTAGACCCAGGTGTTTGATCATCTCTTAAATACAATGACTGTGGTTTTATAAATTATATTTTTAAGAAATGCAGTTACAGAAAACAAAATCAGAAAAGAAACTAACATATGCGTGAGAGAGATAGAGACATAGAGAGACAGAGAGAGAGAGATGGATAGACGGATCGCCCGTCTCGCTACATCAGAAACCCGCGTGAATAAAGCGGGTAAGACTATGAACTACTAAAGTTCATAGTCTTACCCGCTTTATCGGACTAGATAATAGTTAGTGATTAATCTATTGATTATGAATAGATGTTATTATATCAGTTTTGTTTACACAACTTTAATACGTTGATGAATTTCAAAAAAACATTTTTTTATATTTTAACATTATTGTGTATACCTGTCTAATCATGATATACTGTTGATGAACTTTCTGTCACATGTAAGTGTTATATATATATATATATATATATATATATATATATATATATATATATATATATATATGTTTGTTTCGTAAGATTATGACTTTTGATTTTATTATTTCTTAAAATAGGAAGTTAATTTTTTTTTAGTATTAAATTAATAGGTTGATAGTCCAGTCAAAATGTGGCTAAAACTCAAGCAAATTGCTAACAAAGGTGTTTAACTTGGATATTGGGCAGGAATACTCATTTTACAGACAAAAAAGTTTACCAAAATTAGCCTTGCGGAAAGAGGTAAACGGGTGCCAGCTTTAAAATCCAACTTAACAACATTAAAATTTCGAGGCATAAAATTCCTGACATTTCCTGACAAGTAGGTTCATTATTCCTGACAAATACTGACAAAAATAAACGTGTTTCCTGACAAAAAATATGTTGTAAATTAGAAATAAAAAAATATCTTTTGCATGACACAGAGCCCACCCCAAGCCAGCTTTATATTTTCTTAGTGTCTTCAATAGTACTGATAGGGTTAAAAATAAACTAACACTAGAAAATGATTAGCCCCTGCCATTGTTTTCATGTTTTCTTTATTTCTTATACAGATATAAATACAAAAGTTACAAACACAGATTTAGTAGTCTTTTTCAAGCCAACAATTTTCACATTAATTCCTGACATTTCATAAAAAAATAGGTACAACATAAGTACTATTTGCAATAAAGAAATGGTCAGTTGGTCGAATGCTGGGGCAAGACTTTTGCATAACAACCGCAGAACAAGTAAACTTTCGTCCATTCCTCTGCCATGAGTAAGACCTCCAGACGTCTTCATGCTTCTCATTAGAACCTGTTCAATAACCAGATCTATCAAAAAGCCATACTGCAAAGGTGCAAGGAAATCTCCGCATTATCGTTTGAGCAAATCATTGTGTTTGTCTGCAAGTATCTTCCTGAGAAATATCAACAATGTTTTAGGAACATATTAAAGAATCGCATCCTGTTAAAGATCATTTTAAGACGGGTAATATTGTAGATCCCAAACTATATCGAAAAACCAGCTTTTATACTATCATTCATTGCTAACTAAAAGAAGTGAAAAACACATTTCTTTAAGTAGTTAAGTCAAAATCGTTTTGTTAACTTGTGACGGTAGTCCAGTGGTAGCGTATGAAACATGATTACTTTTTGACGTTAAGGTTGCGAGTTCGAATCACGGCTTCAGCGTCGTTAATATGTGCCCTTATGTTATGTTTCTGAGTTTGAAATTAATTAAATAGTAATTACCCACTGTCCAGCTTACATACATTCTCCAGGACGGACAGACAAACAGATAGACAGACAAACAGACAGACAGAGAAAGTGCTTGTTATATAACGTTGTTTATTTAGTTGTTAATATGTGCCCCAATGTATTTGTTATGTTTCTGACTTTGAAATTAATTAAATTACCTCCCCCCACTCCCGTTTACAAACATTCTTTAGGACAGACATACTGACAGACAGAGAATGTGCTCGTTATATTATAAGTTGAAAATAAAGTGTGTTTCTGTACGTTTACATAACGTCAGATGAAAATGTACCTAAAAAATAAATGTGTATTCAGCTGGATCATCTCTTATGACTTTAATTGAAGTATTTCTTACTTCTTATGTCTCTTTCGTAAGAAGTCTAGGCCTGTTGTCAATATTTTGCACATATAATTGTAATTTGCTTTAATATATGTTATTTTAAAATAATAGTTAATAAATATCTCCATTGCTTAGTTGTAAAAGCAGAAGTCTAGAAACATCGAATGTTGTGCTTCGATGTTTTAAAAAAAAATGAAAAAAATATTTTCCTTTTTTAAATATAATACAATACAAGTGAGGAATGTTGGTATACGTAGAAAAATCTCGCCGTCTATTTCACTATATTTCTGCTTCTTTCTTCTCCCTCACTTTGTCTTTCTCGCTATTTACTTAGGTCAATCTATCTATCTATCAAGCTAGCAAGCTAGCTATCTCTAAATAGTTATATATATATATATATATATATATATATATATATATATATAAAAAAGAAAGTAAAAGAAACTCGCTATCAGTGTGCATGTTTGCCCCTGAAAACGAAGACTTACTAGTAGGTGTATATTCAATATAAGTGTATTCACATGTGCAATTGACATTTATGCAACACATATTTATGGTGCACACCTCGTTGAAGACTACAGAACATTAATATTTTTGGAATTTGTCTTGTTAGTTTTCGAGTATTAATTTTAATTGTATTGCTCCGAGTGTTGTTTTATCGGCCATCTCTCGAAAACTCGCTTGCCGCGTCAGGAAACTAACAAGGAACATTTAAAAAAGAGAAAGTTCAGTATATATTAACGAGGCCTGCGTAATAATATATATATATATATATATATATATATATATATGTATATATATATATATATATATATGTGTGTGTGTGTGTGTATATTTAATATATATATTTACTTATACTAAAAAATATTACATTACGTTAACATTATTTTCAATAATCACTTGAAAAGTACCAGTGAATCGGGAAGAGTTAGTTTAAATGCTTTACTTCGGAAATTAAAGGCGAAATATGACGGTGTAGCTTACTTGCAAATTTTTTAATAAATTACATATATATATATATATATATATATATATATATATATATATATATATATATATATATATATATATGTACATCGATGTATATGTATATAAGGGATGCAAATGCCTGTATATTCATATTGCACTCGACTTGTTGATGAAGCTTTCCAACAAAAGTGAATGTCGAGTTACACCTTGCGTTAAACGTATGTCTGTTCTTGATGAAAACCAAGTTCCCCGGAACCGTTACAAAAAACACAATTTTCCCTACTTTTGAGCTATAATCTTGACACTCAACTAAAAACGCTAACATGCCGTGATACAATGAAACAGCAGTCCTTAGATATATATATACATATATATATATATATATATATATATATATATATATTATGTATTTATACGTTATGTATTTATCTGTGATTTTGTACATGTTTGCATATTTTCTCTCTCTACATAAATGTTAAACGTCACCACTATATATATTTCCCATAATCTACAGACTTTCTCGTATCTTGTTACATTTCGCATTTTTCGTTCGATCTTGATAAAGGCGAAATAACAGTTGGGCGAAACGTTGAGCTCACTGATCTTTCCCTTTTTCTATGTTTAATCTCATACCGTCGGATGTTTTATCCTGTCATCTATTGATATATATATATATATATATATATATATATATATATATATATATATATATATATTTATATATATATATATATTTTATATATATATATATATATGTATATATATATATATGTGTGTGTGTGTGTGTGTGTCTGCATTCGTGTATGTTCATATATATATATATATATATATATATATATATAAATATATTATCATTTCCTGATTTCTTCTTCTGTTTATGTGTACGCATTTGCGTGTATATTTTTTTGGTTTGGATGACGTTCGTTTTCTAAGGAGAGATTAACCTGCATAAAACCTGGATTAGTAAACACAACAGACATTTTTTCTTAGCTGCATGTTTCGAAGCAACAACAAAACGTGCATATTTTTTAAATGCACGGTTTCTGATCAAGATTAAGAGAGTTGTAAAAGAAGGAAAATCGAAGTTTCAAAACAATTGAAATCACACAAGATAAAACAATATAACGTCCGCTAAAAAGAAAATAAGAGAATTAAAAAAAACATGAACTATGCGCAGAAATAACGTTTAAGATTCCTAAAACATGCAGTACAGTAAGAACATTACAAACCATCTTGAAATTAATACATAGAATGGATCATAGATGCATATATATATATATATATATATATATATATGCATATATATATATATGTATGTATATATAGTTATATATGTATATATATATATATATATATATATATATAGAGAGAGAGAGAGAGAGAGAGAGATAGATATATAGATAGATAGATATAACATATAGAAAGAAGAAAAGCATCTATACATTGTAGTTGCCAGTACTATAATTTATTTAGACTTCCTGGCTTCTCCAAAATGCAAACAGGAAAAACTATATATTGATATTTATTTCCAACATGTAGTTGTCCCGTTTACATTTTGAAGAGGCCAGCAAGTCGAAAAAAAGTATAGTCCTGACAACTACGATGTGTATGTTGATTTTGTCTTTCGATATTTTATTATTGCCATGTGTTCTGCATTAAACTCTCATACTCAGATTTCTTACCGAAATGATTCACTTTAACAGTATATATATATATATATATATATATATATATATATATATTTATATATATATATATATATATATATATATATATTTATATATATATATATATATATATATATATATATATATATATATATATATATATATATATTAAATAATGTTTTGGCGGAATAGCATCGGTACCGCTGGTTCCAAAATCCAAACCAATTGTATCTCTTTACCGGAAGTATTTTTAGTTCTTGTTCATGTCTGTATTCCCTAAAGATGGCTATTTTCGCGGTATGTTTATTGTCTTACGATATTTCGATTTTCTTTTAAGTTTCATTCTTTTTTTTCTAATTGGGTATATCTACTTGCAAATGATGCCGGTACTTTAGTCAAATCTTTGTTAGGATCTTGAAAGCGACGGTACCGATGTTGTTCGGATCATCTTTAATACACACTTTGAGTAATAAATATTACGCTATTATTTTGTATTTTTCTTAATAACCGATCACTCTGCTGGGATTATCTCTCACTAACGTTACATTATCTCTCTCCCTGATCTTATACCTACATAGTAATAAAGAAATGCTCTGCTGAAATGGCCCCTGCCCTCTCCAAACTCTACAACAAAAGCCTAGATGGATATTGCTTCCCCGATAGCTGGAAAAGTGCCTCTGTTGTACCAGTCTACAAGACTTCTGGGAATAGCACCGATCCTCAGAACTACCGTCCAATCAGTCTACTGCCGAAAATCTTTGAATCCTTAATCAATCTAGCAATAATACGGCACTTAGTCTTTCTGACCGCCAGTATGGATGCAGGCAAGCACGATCTACTGCAGACATCATAACGGTCATCTCAGAACGCATGTAGCATACACTCGACAAGGCAGGTGAAGCTAGGGCAGTAGCGTTTGATATATCCAACGCCTTTGACAAGGTATGGAATAAAAGGCTTCTCCTGAAAATACGCTCATACGGTATTACTAGGTAATTATTCACTGTAATTAGATCCTTCCTTACCAAAATAAAAATCCAGGTTTTCATGGATGACCGTTCATCTAAGCAACATGACATAAATGTAGGTGCGTCACAGGGATCTATCATTAGACCATTGTTGTTCCTGATCTACATAAACGATATCCCTGATGACATAGAGTCTGAGATTGGTTTATTTGGTGACGACACCACGCTTTACTCTCGCCATGTTGGCTAAACAGACGCGAGCATATCTGAGGCAATGGCTGAATCCTTAGAAAATGACCAGGCTGTAGTGAATTGGGGTCATAAATGGTTGGTAACTTTTAATGTCGCAAAGACAAAGCTCATTTCCTTCAATAACTACAAGAAACCACCGATTGTCATGGCAAATAGCATCCTACCTTAGAGTTCATCTTTCAAACTCTTCAGCCTAACCTTCACAGGTAACATGAATTGGAACAAATACATTGAAGACATTGCTAAGGCTGCCGCAAAGAAGGTTGGCTCCCTCTACCGTGCTAGTAAACTCCTTACACCTGACATTATACTGTATCTCTACAAAGCCACCATCCGTCCATGCATGAAGTATTGTTGCCACATCTGGGCTGGTGCATCATCTACTAGTCTCTCCCTCCTTGACAAAGTCCAAAAAAGAGTCGTCAACATAATAGGTCCCTCACTGTCAACCAAGCTCAAGTCCGTGTTCCATCGCCGCAATGTAGCATCAATATGTTTGTTTTACAAATACTTCAATGGATTATTCTCCGATGAATTGGCTATTCTGGTGCCCCTTCGACGAAAATTCACTAGACCAACTTAATAATCAACTAAATCCCATCCATTCAATGTGGCGATTCCCAGATTCTGGAGAGCTTTCTACGCAAATACCTCGTTTCCTCGTGCTGCTGGCCTCTGGAACTCCCTCCCTGCCCCCTGTTTTCCCGACAGTACTGCCATACGGAAATTTAAAATTAATGTAAACAGACATCTCGTTGCACAGATCCCAGATTAGGTTGACCCCCCCGATCTTCTAACCTTTTCTTTCTTTTCAGTAGCCCCTTACGTCTACAGTGGCGAGCTGTCTTGTTTGGGGTGAACTATGTTAAAAAAATGTGTCTGGTCACAATAATTACGAGTATGTATTATACTTTGATTCCATTCCGATATTCAGAATGTATAAACTGCGACATACATTTATGACACGTTTTACATAACTAAAAATAAAAAGTCCGTTTAATTCTCTCTCTCTCTCTCTCTCTCTCTCTCTCTCTATATATATATATATATATATATATATATATATATATATATACGTCCCTAAAATAGGGGTGGCCAAATATAGCAAAGGCAGTTAACTGTCACAAACACATAGAAATACATTACAACTGCCTTTAACACAGTTATCATGTCTTGCAATTACAATAAATTAGAATATATATGACATGTTCTTTTAATCAAAGTTAGTTAGTAAACACACAACATCTCACAATAAATAACGTATGGAACGAGTAACAACATTTAAAAATATTAAACGTAAATACAATACGTTGATGCTTATGTCCCGGAATTTCAATTTTAAATGTTATCTACAACTACGTCGTTTTGGTATTTTGACGTCTGACGAATTTATATGCAGCATTCTCGGTTGTTTTTCTTAATTCTCTTCTTATATATATATATATATATATATATATATATATATATATATATATATATATATATATATATATATATATATATATATATATATATGTATATAACTGAAAATAGACAGTTAACGTCAAGTGGTAGACTCCGACGTTCACTTCTCAGATATCGTAGTAAGATAAGTCACACAACTGAAACTGAATTTGGTAAAAATAAGAAAAGAAATTTAAAAGATTCAAAAGGAACCATGTAACATTGATTTCTTTGAGAATAAGCATTGATTGTATGTGAAGTCTGTTTTATTGTAAACATATCTGGAATCATTTCAACTGAAAGCAACACTATCTCGATGAGTAACGCGTGAAAATATACACATTAATAAAAAAAATAATGATAGATCTAGATTAAACACACCCACATGCACATATATACTTATTTAAAACAAAAATATTTGACACCCTAGAAACGCATAGTAAGTTCGCTTCCCACACGCACACACACACGATTATACATACCTGAATTTGATGTATATACACATACATTATAATGTAAAGAATTTATATGATATATTTCATATATATATATATATATATATATATATATATATATATATATATATATATATATATATATTCTCAATATTTACTTTTACAGTGCTTAATAGTGAGTAGAGCTTGGTAGTAGTACGTAAGTATACTTTTGACAAATTAGCTTCACAGGAATGTTTATTTTTTTCTTGAAGAAATTCATCAGGCTCACTAAATTAAATTGAATTCACGTACTAATTTCCCAGGGAATCAAACATATAACTATCTGTGTAGCTTACTTGCCACCATTATATTTTCATTATACTCTCTCCCTATCACTCCCCCTCTCTCTCTATATATATTTATATATATATATATATATATATATATATATATATATATATATATGACTGTATTTAAATTAACACTAATAATGATGTTCTCGCTCTATAGTGTACGCGTTCTCCAGTATGATTGCATTTCATTAATATCAGTGATATTTTGTAGACCATAAACATATGTTCTTGAAATTGGCAGAAGAAGTTCTCTGTCAATAAAGTTTATTTTAAGGCAATATAACATATTCTCTTAATAACTAAGGTGTCCATAATGTAATATATATATACATCGATAAATGATAAGGGACCTTTACAACTCTTTAAAGCGATATCTATTAGGATCGTAATATATTTATAGGTGAAAGTTTTGCTATTTTTATTTGTGCTTTGTTCCAATTTTTTAAAGTTCATGTTCCTATAATCGTTATACATAATTATATATATATCAAGGTATTTTGAAAACCGATGGCATACTATAAGAATACATTTACTATATTTATATTTTAAATATCTGGCCGGGTGCACCAGAAATTCCGACAAAATGAATGTGTTTAACACGGATACGCATTCAACAGGAGAAAAATCACTCGATTGTAGGTAATTAAATAATTGGTAATTGATTCAAAACAACATACAAAGGTTACGGCATCCACAAACTTTAAATGAAGACTGCCATACCCCGTCGCTTAACATGCACCTTAAAGGCGTGGGTACATGAACAGCTCAGGCGAAATCCCAGAGTGGCGTTTACAGATGCGTTAATGTTAAAAATTGACAAAACCGAAATTAATATCGATAGACAACTAGCTATCGGTTTGGAGAAAACTACCTCGTCAATTCATGTGCGTACGTCACATTCCCAACTAACCCTTACCGCCATCGACAGTAAATGTATACTATTATATTTTCTATCATCTATGTATGTTGTAATTTCTAAGTACAGGAGAAATATATAAGATATTGGTCCGGAAACGCTTGTTAAGTTGTTACAGCCTATTCAAAATATACTGAACAATACTCTTTGATTTAAATAATAACTAACACGTACAATATTTGTGATCGTGAAATGTTATTTCTACATATAAGATAGTGTTGTTGACCCGTTTAGGGGTACCAACTATGAAATAAAAGAACAACAGGTTTAGAGATAATAATAATTCATTGTCTTGAACAGAAAAATGATACACAAGTCAGTGTTGGCAGTGCTAGTGCCTAAATGTACTACAAGTGTTCTCCCGGCAAAAGCCGGTATTTATGGTAGCAGGTTGCTACCATTTAGTTATTACTTAAGGGTAGGTAGGTTCATCTACACCCCCCTTCCGAAACTCATTCCCCCGGAATCTCAAGGTATATCTTTTTCCTACGATTCACCTCGAAACTCCCGGTGAATTTACGTTTTCTTGATGAACGTCTCTGTTCCGGAGGCGTTTTTGGTGTTGGCAGCTCAAATGCGTCGTATAGATCTTCCATGATGGTCTCACTCTGATCCGATGGGCCTTCCTCTGAGTCGTCCGACATGCGACGACGCATTTGGTTACTGTGTTTTTTACAGGTGCCGTAATTTTAATGTCTTATTTCTTAGTGTCACTTTTGAAATACTTCAAAGTGTATTCTTTCTCCGGTTACCGATCGAGCCACTTCATTTGTGCGTAGCATAGTCGGTCTGCCGATCTTTTTCCATGTATTAATATTAATAATTGATAGGTCAGACCCTGAATCAAGCTGTAGTTTAACATCTTGATTGTTCATTTTTACCGTAACATACTTTCGTATGTTTAGGTTGCTACCATCAATTCTAGTTGTTTTTAAATAACTATTTTCTAGTGTTACTTCTGCAATGTGAGGCTTTATGTCCCATTTTATGGCATTTGTCACAATATTTCCGTTTAAAAGGACACTTCTGGTACCACTGTAGGTCCCCACAACCCCAACAAGGGTAATTTGGCAATTTTTCATCCGACCTTTGAGGCAAATCTTTCTGGAACTCTTTTCTTTTTTAATAAGTCCGTTTGCCTTCTAGTGTAGGCTGAAAAGTAATGGCTTTTACCGCTATATAAAAAATTGACTAGTTATTCAAGAAAGTAACTTGGTTTTACTTGTCAGCTTTTTTTTCTACTATACGATGTTACAGTGACAAGTCTGTTCGCAAAATACGTTTGACTATATCAGACACGAAAAAAGGTTTCTTTTTTTCAAACCTTTCAGTTTAATAAATACATGATATTCTAATTTCATTTGTTGCACGAGGTAAACTCCCGTATTGAAACACGAAGAACACAAATAGTAAAATCTGTCTTACTTTTGTTTAAACTGGTTATTTCTTGTAAAGCAGACTCGTCCCAAATTTGAAAGTATTCGATATTTCCAATATTCTCCCGAAAATTGTAAAGCACAGGAAATTTTTTTTCAAACGGGTACTATTTTATTTTCGAAGGTTGACCGTGTTGTAGACACTGGTTTATCACTCACAGGTTGCAAGATCCAAGGTTTTTCCAACGAAGTCCTTTACGAATCACTCGTCGCCAGTTGTTGTGGACCCGTTTAGGGGTACCAACAATGAAATAAAAGAACAACAGTTTTAGAGATAATTATAATGAATTGTATTGAACAGAGAAATTATACACAAGTCAGTGTTGGCAGTGCTAGTGCCTAAATGTACTACAAATCTTCTCCCGGCAAAAAACGGTATTTATGGTAGCAGGTTGCTACCATTTAGTTATTACTAAAGGGTAGGTAGGTTCACCCACAACAGATAGAACACAAACTATCACTGTGCCAGGATCACAGGTAGGATCACAGGTTAAAAGCGCATGGCTAGTGTTGTCACATACAGCAAACAATAACAATTAAAAGTGGCATCCAACTCGTATAAAAGCCGTGGTGCTAAGAAGAAGGATCCAGGCGACATGATCGAGAAAACCTCCTAAATAGCCAACAGAACGAGTGAATGCAAATCTGTAACGATTGTTCGCCTATGTGCAAAGAAATAAACATCTGAATAGCTAAGTCGTTGTGCTCAGTAACGCAGATGGGAAGATTATTTCTAACCCATCATTGAAGAGTATTGTCTTTGCATCAACACATTTTTTGATTGATCGTATTGATGAGGAGAAGAAGTTATCCACCACCGATACTTGAGAGAAACAACCTACCGATCATGCTGATGATTATCTCTGATGGGGCAATGCAGATCGTTCTCTCGAAGCTCCAGCTCACTAAACAACATCCACCCAAACGTGCTCACGGTTCTTGCGCTTATCCTGGCGGGCCCTTTAGCAAACCTTTTCAAGCTCTAACTCGAGGAAAGTGTGGTGCCTAATAACTAGAAATAGAGAATGTGTGTACAATATTTAAAAAGGGTAGCAAGGAATAGTTTCTGAATAATCGACCTGTTTGTCTCACTTCCATTATATGCACTGTCATCAAAACCATTTGCAAGACGGCGATAAGAGATAACGCCCTAGCCTCTAATCTTATTTCTACATCACATCATTGATTTGTATCTATAAGATCATGCTTAAGTAATGTTCTGCTCATGGGGGGATGGGTCAGAAAGATTATGGTCGAGAGAGACAGTGCAGATATTGTTTCCGGACTTTATCAGAACGTTTGACTTTGTAAATCACCGGTTTCTCCTTCTAAAGTTTGATTCGTACAACATGTATACGTCGGTAATGAAACGAATTAGGTAATTCGTTGATCAACCTATCTTTCGTGTCCAGCTGAATAGTTGTCTTTGCGCAGATGCGAGTGAATGCAGTGGTATTTCTCAAGGATCTGCCTTGTGTCAAGTTCTGTGTTTTCTTGTATATCGATGATCTGCCAAATTCATTGACTGACGAAGTACTACTCTTTGCTGACAATGTATAGCTTGTATCACTTCATAACCATTTATGATCAACTTAAAGATAATCTCGACATAATCCGCCCATGGTCTTTAAGCAATGGTTTACTCTTGAACTCTGCCAATATACAGTCATTTTCGAAATGTCTCTCGACTTACTGCCCCCTTACCATAGGTTCTCAACTAACACCACTAAACATCGTCGCTATACTTTGTTACAGGTGTGGACATCGCCTTCAAACCAACATGTCACTGTGCCGAGATGACGAACAATATAAACCGGGTTCTCTACCTTATCCGAAGATCCTTTCTGAGACTAACAGCTAACCCTAACCCTGGTTCAGCTCATTTTTGAATATGTCATCTAAGCAACACATCCCTATCTTCAAACATATATTGTACCCCTGGAGTTCAACGATTGGCTACCAGCATGGTGATGGGATTCTCCAAAATCATCTTCAAAAACGAAATCTGTCCTCACTTGAGCAGTGAAATATGTTATATATTCTGGCATATAGCATCATCAACGAGAATGTACATATATCTGTAAATGAGTTTTCATACCAAAGCCTCGTCATGGACATCACCGTCATTCACATAAGGTACAATCGCCGCTTTTGTTTCAACAAAATAAAATCAATATCTGCTGTCCGTATTTCTGATCCCTGGACCAGCCTGTCCGAGTAAGTCGTGATGATGCCGACCATATATAGGTTTAAAATCGCGTTGGACAAACAGTTAGAAGGTATATAGATGCAATATCTTGTCCCTGTCATTTTAGATGCATGCTGTACTTTGTAATTTTTAGCCAATAAAATGTATTGATTTATTGATAGATTTTATTAATTGATTGATTGTACTTTGTTATTTGAATGATTGATATACAGTACATGAGTAAGAAAGCAGAAAAAAGGAAGTGAAAAGTAACGTTTTTGAATAGGACAACTTCTGATGAAAATAGTAGTTATGCTATAAACCAAGCAATGAGAGGTAGGACCTGAAAGTTCGACAGAAAAAGCGGAGATAAATTGTTCGGTGCCCATCGTTCTTTGCCATAACAACATGGTCATGAGATTTTCATTGGTAACTGTTAGATAATCATAAACAGGTATTGTATACTAATATGATGTAAATTTGTTTTGAAATAAATAAGAAGGATTAATTAAAATTAAATTAATTAGAGAGTCGTTGCGGTGTTTAATCCGTAACATAATATACCAAAATTACATATGCACTGCCATCAACAATAACAGGAAAGAATATATATATATATATATATATATATATATATATATATATATATATATATATATATATATATAGGGCTTCAGAAATGGCGTGGTATATGGCTGTAAAGTCCGATTTCCCCATAGCTTAGTCATTACTTTTCTCTTCAAAAGTGGAACATTAGCTGAGAAATTTCAAGGGATTTTAGAAGCCACTTACATCCATTCCAAGAACCTGGCTTTTTTCACAATCATCTACAAAGTGGTCACTGGGGCTTTGCAATGGTTGCAAAGTGAAAAGAATGTTGGTTCCATATTTCAGGCAGCTTCCATAGCAGGATACACCATTTTTGGCAATTATAACAGTGTTGAAGAGACGATATTGACATACAAATGTTGTTTGGCACAAAACAAATGAAACGGACCGTTAAATATATCTCACAGAAATTTGGAATTTTTGGAAATGTGAAAAAAATAAAAACAAAAATAAAAGTAATAAAACAAACCATGGTTATTGGAATATAATAAATATCTGTTCTCTCTCTCTCTCTCTATATATATATATATATATATATATATGAGAAGCAGTGGTGAAATATATTTGGTTCTAACAGTGTATCGCAGCTTCCTGCTGTCACCGATCTGAAGAAGTGTCTCCATTACATACTGACGTGTAAAACAAAGATATGAGACTTTCAGTCGTCGTCAGTTAAACTCATGAGGACTAGCTCATTTGGTAAAACCAATTCGAGTTCCCGGCACTTGACAATGTTTACAGTGATAGATCACTTACATTAAGCATGATAGTGGAAGTGTAGAGGCGTCGACTGACAGCTTGGCGGTTGAGTTTAAACCACGGCTTGGGGCACTAGCTGGACTCGCCGCACTGAAGAGCTGTGGTACAGCGAAACACTGTGTATGTGGATGGCTATGAATATATATATATATATATATATAGTAATCCAGGTAGGGTAAAAATCCATAGGGTAGAAATCCAAAGGGAATCAAACCGGGTTTATAAAAGAGTGCTCAATAAAAATATAGAGCTGTATTGTGAATGCTTTTATTCAAACATGTACAAGGTCTGCTACACTGGCATGTCGATGTTATCGATCTACAGCTCTCAAGAGCTGAGGTCTCATCAGGCAGAAAATCGTTTTTTGATTCAACTGGTTGCTGAATTCCAGGGAGAATGAAGTCAAGCAAAAAAGAAGAGGAGAAAAAAATAAAAGTCATGTGACCGATTTTAAAATATGATTGCCGTTAGAAATTACTATTTTCTTATTTTTATCTTTTATATATTTTATATATATATATCCAACGCTGAGCTGGGGTAGAGAGGGGAGTGGGCCGAGGAAAAGAAAAAGAAAAGAGAAAGGGAAAGAGATACAATTGCTGTCAGAAAAGTTTAATTTACAGCTGTTTATATTTTTATTTTGTATTTTTATCCAACGCTTAGTAAGGGGGGGGGGGAAGAAAAAGAAAGAGAAAGGGGTTGAGGGGTGTTAGGGGTGGGTGTCTATAGCCATTTAGGATTTGTTGCGGGGATGGTTCTGAGTTAAATTCATATTTATTTTTATTCAGCGCTGGGCTGGGTAAAGATGGGGGTCGGGGGAGGTTAAACAAGATCGAAAGAGAAGATGAAGGAAGGGGGGGAGGGGGGTTTCAAATTTGTTGTGTCTGCTTCCTGTCAATGCAGACATATAACAATTACATGACACCCAGCTTACGGGGATATTTTAGTTTAAACTCATTGGTGGATTTATGGCCTTGTTGTTGATAAATTATATTGTTATATTTTGATCAATTGGCATTTAATTTTGATTATTTTGATGGATAGTTACATGTATTTTAAATAATATTTATCAGTTAATTAATAAAACATAATGGTAATTGTCTTTATTTTTAGTAAGATTCATATATGGATTATTGGCAATAATATTAGTAGGTTAGTTCTAGGTACTAATGAGTTAAAATATATTGGGAATTATTCTTGGTAAGGATCGTATATAAGTTTATGACATTGATATAGATGGATTATATTATTATATTTATTTTTAATTATTTTGGAGTATGAATACATGTATTTCGATTATAAATAATAGTTAGTGATGGATTAATAAAACATACTGGTAATTGCTTTTATTTTTAATGGAATTTATATATCGATTAATTTCAGTGGTATAAATAAATAAATTTTATTATTCGTTGTGATCCTATTATTAATGGTGGGGTTAACACCTGTTATAGTATTAGTGGTAAGGTGTTCTAGTTAAAATTGTTAATGCAAGTTATGGTCTATGAAGGGGGGGGGGGGATTAGAAATGATGGGGGCCAGTAATTTTGATTAAAGTGATCAGTATATAATTATTTAAATATTTAAAAATTGGTTTTGGTAATAAGTAGTTTTGTGAGCTGGATGTTGAGCGCACACACGCACTCGTGCACACATATAAATACATATATGCACATGTATACACAAACATTCATATATGCACCCAAACCCATACACATATACATGAACACACAGATACACATGTATGTGTACATATGTATACGTATACATACGCGCATACAGATGCACACATACACACATAAATAGTTATAAAATGTTATATCTTCATACATATGCCCACTCATATGTCCACAAGAATCACCTATATATATATATATATAAAAAATTTTTACTTTTACATGTTATAGTATTTATTCAAAGATTGGGGTGGTTGTACTGTGTTTGTAGTTGAGGGTTAAAGTTACTTGATTTGGAAGTGTTAATAAGTGTTAATTTTAGCGGGCTTGTTGGGTATTGGGTTTTTTTGTTTTAATGGTATTATTTAGGGGGGGTTGTACAAATTACTGAGGAGGTGTGATCTGTTATGCCTACAGTTGATCGATGTTTCCTGTTTTTTGTTTAAAAGTTTTCCTCTGTCAGTAAATTTAATTATTTCAAGTTTTTCGCCGAGGCATAAATAGCATGGTGAGTTTAATGAGCTACAGGTGCTAGTTTTTCTGATAATGTTCCAAATTACAATTGGTGATTTATTTTTATTAGTGAGTTCCCAGTGGTAATTTGAGAGTGATGTTCTGTTTTGGTAGCTTGGGTTGTTGAATGAACATTTATGGCCGGTGTATCTTTCTTTGAAAGTATTACCTGCCATACCTATGTAGTATTTTTTTATATCTGGAGTTTCCTTAGTTGAGATTGTTGCTTGGTAAATTGTTTTTGTTATTAAGCAATTTTGTTGCAAGGGGCATTCATTTTTATTTATGCAGTTACAGGACTTTACTTTAGTTGTTTTATTGTTATCTGATTCAGGGTTTAGGTTGCTGTTTAGGATTTTGTTATTGTGTTTTTTAATTATCATTTCTAAATTTTCGCTGCAACTGTAACTTAGTTTAAGTGTATTTTTGTTGAATATTTTATGTAAGATATTGTTTGGGGGGAAATATGTGTTTATGAGGTTTAGAAATTTTTTACCAAGTTTGGTTTTAACTGCTTGATTGAAGGGAGGTGTAAACCATATTATCTTCCTGTTTCTTGCTTTATTGTTTTTATTATTAGTCGTTGCAGGTTTATTAAATTTAATTTGTGTATTCTTGTATCCGCTGTTTTTTAGTGCTTTATTATAGAATTCTTTATGTTTGTTAAAGATTGTTTCATTTGATGAGTTATTGCTTATCCTATGTTGGATAGATTTAGGGATGTGTTTAATGATAGTTTTGGGGTGGTTGGAGAGGGGGTGTACATAGATTGGGTTAAAGTTTTCTTTATTATATGGTTCGTATGTTTCTTTGGTTAAGTTGAGAGTTACATCTAGGAAATTTACTATTTTAATGTTGGAAGTTATTTCAACTTTAAGGCATATCCTCCTCATCTCCCTAATAATAATCTTTTTAATATTTTCACACCTTTGCCCATTAGAGTTTCTGACTACTAAGAGTCCATCATCCCTATATAGGCCAATGTCTTCAATATCTATATCATTAGTTAGGTTGTAGAGGATGTATAAACCAACTAAGTCGGTGATTTCTGCAGAGTCGAAAGAGCCCATCGAAACATCAAAAGAGCCAGATTGGTTGCTCTTTGTCCATTGATCTTTTTTACTAATTAGCACTGTTTTCCTACATTTTCTTACAATGTTAATCTCTTCTTCAGAAATATCCGAGAGAAGAGTAGCAAACTCCATGACGCTTTCGAAGAGTTCATTAGAAATTGAGGGGTAGTAATTAATTATGTCAAATTGGATGAAGGAGCAATTTATTTTGTTTTTTATTTTGTGGAACCAATTAATTGTATCGGTCGTGTTGATCCATTGGTTGAGTTTATATGTTGATCTAATGTTTTTGTTAATTTTTTGTAGGATGATTTTGCTAATTTTTCCGGTTTCTTGTTTTGTAGGATTAATTAGTCTAGTTGTTGGCTTTGTCAGAAAGTCAGGTTTGTGGTCTTTAAGGAGTATATATGCTTCTCTTACTTTTAGTTTACTAACCCTATCACTAATTTTGAGTTTGTCAGTAATTTCCTTGCTACTAATATTTATGTTTTGGACTAAGTCAGTGTTTGATTTTCTGTAATTTTTAGTTATATTATTGTCGAGTAGTTTAAAATATTCTGATTTGGTGAGTTTATAAAAGTTTTGAGTTTTGTCTGCCTTAACTAGAATGTGCTTGGAGTTGTTAATTTCGTTGACTATTCTATCTAGTTTTTTCTGGAATGGGTTTTTTTTGTCGTTGAATTTAACGTCCTTAACAATTTTGAGTAAGTCATTTTCAAAGTTATCAAGTAATTCGATACGCGGTGCCGTACCTTGGTTTTTGAAGCCGTATTTTTCTTTGTTGTTGTTACTGGTAGATCCGTTTAGGAAGAAGTATGCTTTCCACTTCATTCTCCTCAAGAGTTCCTCCATCTTCATTGTTAGAATTAGAAGATAATTCCGGGTGTTTGTTATTGGAATGTTCTTGAGGGAGGTGTTAAAGTTGGTTTTTTCCATGTTAGCTGAATAATCTCGGTTAAAAGAGTGCTCGAGAGTGAATGGAGCAAATAGTAATCCAGGTAGGGTAAAAATCCATAGGGTAGAAATCCAAAGGGAATCAAACCGGGTTTATAAAAGAGTGCTCAATAAAAATATAGAGCTGTATTGTGAATGCTTTTATTCAAACATGTACAAGGTCTGCTACACTGGCATGTCGATGTTATCGATCTACAGCTCTCAAGAGCTGAGGTCTCATCAGGCAGAAAATCGTTTTTTGATTCAACTGGTTGCTGAATTCCAGGGAGAATGAAGTCAAGCAAAAAAGAAGAGGAGAAAAAAATAAAAGTCATGTGACCGATTTTAAAATATGATTGCCGTTAGAAATTACTATTTTCTTATTTTTATCTTTTATATATTTTATATATATATATCCAACGCTGAGCTGGGGTAGAGAGGGGAGTGGGCCGAGGAAAAGAAAAAGAAAAGAGAAAGGGAAAGAGATACAATTGCTGTCAGAAAAGTTTAATTTACAGCTGTTTATATTTTTATTTTGTATTTTTATCCAACGCTTAGTAAGGGGGGGGGGTGGAAGAAAAAGAAAGAGAAAGGGGTTGAGGGGTGTTAGGGGTGGGTGTCTATAGCCATTTAGGATTTGTTGCGGGGATGGTTCTGAGTTAAATTCATATTTATTTTTATTCAGCGCTGGGCTGGGTAAAGATGGGGGTCGGGGGAGGTTAAACAAGATCGAAAGAGAAGATGAAGGAAGGGGGGGAGGGGGGGTTTCAAATTTGTTGTGTCTGCTTCCTGTCAATGCAGACATATAACAATTACATGACACCCAGCTTACGGGGATATTTTAGTTTAAACTCATTGGTGGATTTATGGCCTTGTTGTTGATAAATTATATTGTTATATTTTGATCAATTGGCATTTAATTTTGATTATTTTGATGGATAGTTACATGTATTTTAAATAATATTTATCAGTTAATTAATAAAACATAATGGTAATTGTCTTTATTTTTAGTAAGATTCATATATGGATTATTGGCAATAATATTAGTAGGTTAGTTCTAGGTACTAATGAGTTAAAATATATTGGGAATTATTCTTGGTAAGGATCGTATATAAGTTTATGACATTGATATAGATGGATTATATTATTATATTTATTTTTAATTATTTTGGAGTATGAATACATGTATTTCGATTATAAATAATAGTTAGTGATGGATTAATAAAACATACTGGTAATTGCTTTTATTTTTAATGGAATTTATATATCGATTAATTTCAGTGGTATAAATAAATAAATTTTATTATTCGTTGTGATCCTATTATTAATGGTGGGGTTAACACCTGTTATAGTATTAGTGGTAAGGTGTTCTAGTTAAAATTGTTAATGCAAGTTATGGTCTATGAAGGGGGGGGGGATTAGAAATGATGGGGGCCAGTAATTTTGATTAAAGTGATCAGTATATAATTATTTAAATATTTAAAAATTGGTTTTGGTAATAAGTAGTTTTGTGAGCTGGATGTTGAGCGCACACACGCACTCGTGCACACATATAAATACATATATGCACATGTATACACAAACATTCATATATGCACCCAAACCCATACACATATACATGAACACACAGATACACATGTATGTGTACATATGTATACGTATACATACGCGCATACAGATGCACACATACATACATAAATAGTTATAAAATTTTATATCTTCATACATATGCCCACTCATATGTCCACAAGAATCACCTATATATATATATATATATAAAAAAATTTTACTTTTACATGTTATAGTATTTATTCAAAGATTGGGGTGGTTGTACTGTGTTTGTAGTTGAGGGTTAAAGTTACTTGATTTGGAAGTGTTAATAAGTGTTAATTTTAGCGGGCTTGTTGGGTATTGGGTTTTTTTGTTTTAATGGTATTATTTAGGGGGGGTTGTACAAATTACTGAGGAGGTGTGATCTGTTATGCCTACAGTTGATCGATGTTTCCTGTTTTTTGTTTAAAAGTTTTCCTCTGTCAGTAAATTTAATTATTTCAAGTTTTTCGCCGAGGCATAAATAGCATGGTGAGTTTAATGAGCTACAGGTGCTAGTTTTTCTGATAATGTTCCAAATTACAATTGGTGATTTATTTTTATTAGTGAGTTCCCAGTGGTAATTTGAGAGTGATGTTCTGTTTTGGTAGCTTGGGTTGTTGAATGAACATTTATGGCCGGTGTATCTTTCTTTGAAAGTATTACCTGCCATACCTATGTAGTATTTTTTTATATCTGGAGTTTCCTTAGTTGAGATTGTTGCTTGGTAAATTGTTTTTGTTATTAAGCAATTTTGTTGCAAGGGGCATTCATTTTTATTTATGCAGTTACAGGACTTTACTTTAGTTGTTTTATTGTTATCTGATTCAGGGTTTAGGTTGCTGTTTAGGATTTTGTTATTGTGTTTTTTAATTATCATTTCTAAATTTTCGCTGCAACTGTAACTTAGTTTAAGTGTATTTTTGTTGAATATTTTATGTAAGATATTGTTTGGGGGGAAATATGTGTTTATGAGGTTTAGAAATTTTTTACCAAGTTTGGTTTTAACTGCTTGATTGAAGGGAGGTGTAAACCATATTATCTTCCTGTTTCTTGCTTTATTGTTTTTATTATTAGTCGTTGCAGGTTTATTAAATTTAATTTGTGTATATATATATATATACTTTCCTCAAATAGTAATAGTCATATTCCTCTCTATAATAAAGATATACACATATACGTAGATGTTTAAATACACTAACACGCACATTCGTCTGTACAATGTCTTTTGCGTGTATGTGGACAGACGAACATAAAAGTGAGTTGGTTTTTTCTTTGTATATGTCTGTGTATATGTGGCACGTCATAGGAATGGTGTAATTACTTGTTAAATTGTAGACAGAACGATAAGCATTTATTGAAATGACACCGTGTTAAACGGCACTTTCGATTTCAACTCAATTCCCCGTAAAGTCACGAACGTGGATTTCAATTAGCAAGTGTACATCGCAGGTGGTGTCTTGCATCTACCTGCGTTATCTAACAACACGTTGTTGTCTATCATTTGTAAATTGCGTGTTGTACTTATAGGCCGACATTTCGATTCTTAAGCATCCACTTTTCTATAATTGCGCGATAGGGAAAATTAAAAAAAAGAGATGATAAATAGACTTTAAAAAAAATTCTTAATATAATCGCGATCAGAGTCGTAATCCTGGGTTCATGAGTATAATCAGTGTCTACGTCAAAATCTTAGATATCATTTTCTTCTCTATGTACTTGAAGCAGTATTGATAATGGTTGACAACAAACTATGAAAACGGTTTTTAATATAGTTATGTATTCAATTCAAAATCATCATCGGCCGGATCGGGTTGCGTAACAGATTGGCAGCATTGTTAATTTCTATTTCTAGGATACCCATTGTCGAAATACTTCATCTGTCGGCCATATCCGCTTCGTGTCTATACCCGAACAAATTTACAACTATTTTACAGACAGCCTCTCTCTTATCCTAACCCTATCCCTAACCCTTCATCATCTTTAAAACCATTGTATTCCATTGCCTTACGTACCGTAATTGCACCATTAGAACCCTAACCCTAACCCCAAACCCATAAGTCTAACCCGTACACTTAACCCCAACCCTAAACCCTAAGTCTAACCCAACCACCTAACCCTAACCCATTATTTGACTTCACCATCAAAAGGCTTGAATTTAAACTATTTTAGAGTCTCGCAAAATATACAATAAAAATCGATATATCAATAACACAAAATTATTTTCTCGCAGGAAAAAAACTTGTTCTGTTAACAACACATGAAAATAAGAAGGAAAATAAACAAAATTGCAAATAATTAACGATAAAAAATTGGGTTTGATATTTGCCTTTTTTTCTTGCGGCCAGCGTGAACATGGTAATCTATTATGAGTTGAAATGTATGTAAGTAAGTTATCTGTAATCTATTATATTAATTTTGAATTCGTTATTATACTAACTGTGTTAATCAACGTTTGTTTCTCTGAGACTTTCCCTTATACTTCAATAATAAAAACAACTACTTGCAAAAATATACTTTGGATTTCAAATGGATTTATGCTAGCAAAGAATTGAATTTTAACTTTTCGAATTAGCCGTACTTTATAATAAACTGAACAAGTCACCCATCTCTCATTTCGTTATTAATCTTTCACACTCGAATTTGACTCGATCACTTTCCAATATTTCTTAATGTTTCTTAGAATATTGATACAATTTTGTCAGCGTGGCCATCTAATTTTCATACGCATACACCACATGCACTTATACAAATATGTCAAACTTGTTAAACTTATGTAAGTATAATAAAGAATAATAATATTTTCATCTAATATATACTACTGCTACTACTACTACTACTACTACTACTAATAATAATAATAATAATAACAATAAGAGTATTGTCGAAATAACCATTTTATTTGCTAGAGGAATTTTTTTTACTGAGATGTTACATTTGAAGAATTGTTGGATAACACAACAGTAGATTACGTAATGGTAGTTTTTATGAACTAACAGACATATCTATTTTCATACATATATTTCTCTGTAATTAACAAGACTGGATACATAAAATAAAGTTATGTCTATTTCAATCAACACATATCATGGTTTCCCCTCCAAATAAGCCGCTCTGTTTTAATAGAATTTGGTTTTATACAAAGTTGGAACTATTCATCCTGCATTCTCCTCAGTCTCATCTTTGTTCATTCTTGATCGCCTCCATTCCATGCATTCCAAACGAACCTTCTTGATTATCTACTCGGTTAAAAAGAGACATGCCACAAGTTCAGACAAATAAGGAGTTGTATATAGTCCGATAGTATTTTGTTTATTATTACCCAGTGTTTGTCGTAGAAACAAAAGCATATCAAAGAAAATTGAATGGTTTAGGAGTGTAACAGTTACAGTTATACTTCTTCCAGATATGTTACCATATAAAAACTTATTGTTGTTTTAATTTTTTTATAACATATTGCCACTGCGCAAATGTATTTTTCCTACTAAGACAGTTCTACATATGTGTATGGTATTAAGATGTTCTTGAACCTAAATTCCGTTATTAGATGAATGACTGCATCAGTATACTGATTGTTTTAGAGTCAAGCTCTGTGTTTGTGTTCAGATAATTGTTACTTGTTTACAAACAAGAAACACACTAACGCACATACACACCCACACCCACACATACATACATATATATATATATATATATATATATATATATATATATATATATATATATATATATATATAGTGTGTGTGTAAGAGTGAAAACAAATCCAGAAGCAAAGCTGAGTATGAAAGCTCAATGTCATAAACAGAGCAAGAATAACATAAAGTAACACTGAATCACATAATCACCGGTGCGATAATTAATTTCGACCCTCCGGCCTTTTTACGTACCCTAGAGATTAAATGTTTTAATATATATATATATATATATATATATATATATATATATATATATATATATATATATTGTGATGAAGTATATCTTCGAAAATTAAATTGAAAGAAAAAGTTAGTAAAACTAAAATGCATTGTATGGCGTTCTAATTGCTTATTATTATTTTTAGTAATTAATATATATATATATATATATATATATATATATATATATACACGTGCGAAGATAAAATAAACGATATATACATTGTTATGTTTGGAACATTCATACCTAATATGTTGTAAATGTTGCAGAAAAAATAGTTATACCCTTCTACCGTTTTCAGAGTGTGTCTGACTTCTAATGCAATTCTAAGTAAGAGTTAGATAGCTACTGCTGCGATGATTGGGGAGATTCTATTAGGAAAATGTTTTCCTGTTAATTTCAAAATCGCCTTTGCAATCTAGTTATGGCGATCTCCTCTTTGTTCTATAGCGACTTTCTAACATGTCAGAACCGTTGCTAACTTTCATGTACTCTATCTTATTTCCATGGAAAATTTTTGACTGAGTTTCAATCTCTGCTTCCTCATTTAAAACTTCCACAACAATAACTAGTCTTCTGCACACAACTTTACTTTATTTTCTTGTGATTAACATCAAACTGAATATTAGTTGGTAGAGTTGCTCTCTACGACTTTCTCATCTGTGCGAACGTTGCAACATGATTACTTCTCTGAAGTCTGCAACATGGTCGTCTTTAAATCTAATGTCAATGAATAGTAGCTATAAACAATCTTCATCAAGATTGATTTATTCAGTTCCTTATTTACAATCTTCTCATGGCATTTATACTATTTGAACTGGCAATCTATCTATCTCAGTAAGTTTAATCCTGAATTAACGTTTAGCTTTCATAAATCGTGACATATTAGTAAATAAATAAGATGCATTATATACATTTACCTTCTTTAATTTAAAAAAACCTACAAGTATTCTACCTGTGTATTTTCGGGTAGAATGAATGGTGGAACTATCAGACTTCTAAGAACTAGAGTGTAAAAACGTAAAACAAAAGGCAGTAATAGGGGCTATAGAGATAAGTCCTGGATCGGTTATAAGGTGAAGTAGTATGTGCGTAATCATCACCCTGTGTGTAGTAACGGATCAATAATAGAAAAAAGTGAAACGCTACAGAATATGAGTTTTCAAAGATAATCATTGAACCTACTACAGATATGAACTCAATATAGAAGACTGTTTACGAAAAATGACACAAATGTTAACAAAAATGTACATGCAACGGTTTATAAACGATCGCTATACATAAATATCACTTATATGGCCGTCACATAGTTAATCGAATTTTAGTTTGTCGGCAAAAATCAATGTTACTATACACAAATGATAACAATTTAAACATCACCTTTTATGAAATATATACCTACAAAAATATGAAAGGCCCATCGACAGTACCGTGGTTGAAATATAAATATAAATAGTCGTAAAAAAAGACTACCTGGCGTTTTGGCTAAGAAGGAAGTGTAGTATATGTTCCGATGGATACTGCACCCCATAGACTGGTATCGTCTTGGCCTTCGGGGCTTGATTTACGCCGGTCTATCGGTCTGTTCTGTGCAGTTCTAGGAGGTTCAACCTCCCAGGCTTTGCCTCCCTTCTTTAGGGAGGAGTAAGTTTATTGCTTACTGCCTGAGGCGTCCCTACCGGGGAATGCCGACGGGGCTGCCCAGACATTTTTTGTAGGCCAGAGTGCTCACCTTCTCGGGCGCTGGCTTTTCAAATCCAACTTTCCCGACTTTGTGTCACATCTTACCTTGTGGGAGGAAGATAAATAAATGGGCTTTTGGCTAAGAAGGAAGTGTAGTATCTGTTCCGATGGATATTGCACCCCATAGACCGGTACCGTCTTGGCTTTCGGGGCTTGATTAACGTCGGTCTATGGGACGGTGGTGTGCATTCCTAGCAGGTCCACACTCCCAGGCTTTGCCTCCCCTCTTTGGTGAAGTGTAAGTTATTGCTTACTACCTGAGGCGCTCCTACCGGGGACTGCCGACGGGGCTGCCCAGGCAATTTTTAATGGCCAGAGTGCTCACCGCTCGGGCGCTGGCTATTTAAGCCCCACTTTCCCGACCCGATCTTGGGTCACAGCTTACCTTGTGTGAGTAAGATAAAACTGGGCTTGTGCTTAACCTTCTGGAGAGGAGGTAAATAAATCATGTAATAGATTATAACTTCTCATAAAAAAAAACTATGAAAGAAAAATGATAACAAATATAGACAAGCGGTATTATCAATAACTCGACGGTGTCGTCTGGAACTGTTAGTCGGAAATCATTATTATGTCTACTAGATGGCCGGTGTCTGTTTCGACTCCTACATGGCCGGCGCTTGTCTTGTTTCCCACTTGGATGACGTCCATTTTCTTTTCGCACCTGGTTAAAGATCTATTTTGTGTCAAACTTGGCTGGATCTAAGTTGACTCTTACCTGGTCGACGTCTGTTTTGTTTCCCACGTGACTGGCGTCTGTTTCATCTCCACTTGTCGGCGTCTGTTTGCAGCTAAATAACTACAAAGAAAAACTATTGTTCAGATATTTTGTCTGGGTTTATGAAACATTGGCATGTAATAAAGTCAACAACGTCCATATATTTATATGCTAAGAACAACTTGAGGCGGGTGGGATGTGAGTTGTCACGAGAAGACCACTTAATTGGTCCTAGTATCTAAGTGAAACTAGAGAATAGAAGTAACTTTAAGTTCATAAACTTGTGACATCACGCCAATAGATGCTACATCTAAATCTGCCAGAAACCGTAATACTTGTAAAATAAATAAATAAATGATACAAATAAAAAGAGAGCGAGAATATAATATAAGAGCTGAATTGGATTGAACATTGCTATACTTGCTTTGTGGATAGGAGAAAAAGGAAGGCATAGCAAAATGGGCGATGCGATCATTTATGTTTTTGTTTCTCCTCCTCTCGACCAATCAGCTGTCAGCGAGCGGTCTAGACATTCGTTAAAATGTGGCAGTTTAATAAGGTTCTGAACGGATTCAATTTATTACGCCGTCAAACGGATGCGTTATTTGTTTATTCGAGGACGGTTGGTAATATTTTATTTTAAGCTCAATTTGAATTTTCATGAATAAAATATAATAAAAATAGGAGTAAGTAAAACATGAAAAGAACGAAGAAAATTCAAAGAAAACAAAACCCAAGAAAAGTTGAAGGATAGAGAGAAATATTGGGACAAAAAGGTATCTTTTTTGTTTAGCTATTTCGTTAATATAAAAAGCGAATCATCACTGAGCAAGTTCAAAGCCTCTCTAAGATGAGGTTTAACTATATTGTTAGTTGAAGGGTGAACAGAACTATGAGGTGTTTTAAAACAAATAACAGCATTTGATTATTTAAGAGGACGTTCAGAAAGTATTTATTAACACTGGACTTGAAGACGACCGTTATGTAGTCTTCAAGTCAGTACTAATTTAGCAATGTTTTCCAAAGATGGACAGTTCTTGAAAGTATGCTGATTAGGGAAATTCTGTAAACTTTTCCGCAGTGATGGCAGGATGACTAATTATTTTTGTGAATGGTTTTTAAGTAGATTTGATCTCAGTGGGGCATCTTCAGTAGACTAAGCGATAGAGTAGATAAAAACAAGCAATCTTCGGTTAAAAGGGGAATAACTCAAATGCAGAGAAAGTAAACAAAGAGTGAACAACGACAATAGAGATGAATGGATGGAACAACATAAAATAAACACAGGAAAAAGAAATAAAATATGAATGAATCAAATGAAAAATAAACGAAGAAGAGAGTAAAATGGTAAAAAATGAAACAAAGAACGGACAGAAAAGAGAAACACAAAAACATGTTTTTATTGTTGATGGCTATAAAGTTTGGGTGTTATATTCATTAGATTTCTGAAAATACAAAAGCGAATACACAAGAAAAAAGAACAACAGATTAAAAAGAAATGATACATTAACAAAAGTAGCTTTCTAAGAACTGCAGACTTGTAGAACTCTCTTCCTGCTTATGCTTCTCTCTCATAGTCTTATAGTCTTGGTCCTTTCAAGACTAAGGTATCTCCTGTCTTTGTGGTAATCATATTTCGTTATTGTTAGCGACTTACATCAAGTGGATTCATGCCTTGTCTGGGTCGATTTCCATAAAAAAGTGAAGCAAATACAGAAGATAAGAACGAAATAAATAAAACATCCAAGAAGATAAAGAAAAACGAAAATGTTATATACTGCCTGCCTCTCCTGATGCGTGTATAATTTAGTATACACTCCAGCGCTCGAGCTTATGTGGCGTTTCTTCTTCGTATTCTTTCGATGAACAGAAACACACAAGACTTCTTTCCGAGGAAGTATCTATTCGACTCAAGAAACATTAAACATATGGAAAATGAAAACCGAGATGTAACAATACATATATAAGGCTCCAAGGACGTAAATAAATAAAGAAAAAGAGATATATTCGACTAAGATAGAGATAATTAGACACATTGTCTGCTTTCTCATCCCCTATTGAGGTTGTGGAATTGCATCAAAATCTACCGGAAAAGTACCACAATACCTTTGTAGGAAAATGACTTCCGATTCTGAACTTCCGTTTATTGACTGGGGCCACCTCCATCTCTAGTGTATCTAAATATATTCCCTTTATTCTGGAATAATTTTACAAAAAATTCATATAAAAGATAAGAAAGCATACATCAATCAAATAACCAATGTCTCCGTCAACAACTATACTTTTACTAATGTTATGCTTTACAGAACTATTTTAATCGTCCATTCGAAACTTAGTGAAACAACAAGAGAAAAGTGGATTTAAGCTTTGTTACCTCTATTAAACACTTGTAAAACTCGTATCAAATAAGAAAATAAAGATAATAAACTAATAAACAAGAGTAAAATGTTACAAGTGATCAAAGAATAGTATTCATTTTATTTTCCCAACACTATTGAAAGATACTGGCAAGTTTGGTTATCTTGTGATTGCATAAATTCTGCATTCTACACAGGTTGTCATTGGATTCGCAAGCGGTAGAGGGGGTGAGAGAAAGATCTGATCCTAATCGAAAATATGTAGATTTTTGGTATTCCACTTGCAACTAAAGGCATCGAAATAAAAATGATGAGGTTTGTGAAGTTAAGGACTCATTTTGCTATATTGCTGAATGACATGTGCTGGTGGAATATGAGAATGATTTCGATATCGCCTGTATGGACTGCGTAGAGGAAGTTTCGTGAGCTTCGATCATTTTAACTCGTGGTTCACATTCACTTGTTATTCTGAATCTTCGTTAACACAGCTATACCCATAGTTCAATCTTCCTGTCGGTAAATACTTGCCTTGCATTAATTAAGTGTTTCTGAGGATGCACATGGACAGGCTCATTATTCGTTGGATTTGTGGTGTGCGTCTTAACAACTAATTAATTATCCATCCCTGCTAGTAATGCTGAAGATGACAAGACTAGAGCCCGCTATTAATGCTGCAAATGCCAAGGCTAGAGCCCGCGCTGTATCGTAAGCGATTGCGATTAAAGGGAGCTCTGATTGGATAAAATGTTTTACAGAAATATCACTTGAGAGCTACCGACGAAAAGGCAGAGAAAAGAATACATGAAGTGTATCAGTTAAAAATAACCTAAACCATGACATATCGAAAGCGAGGTAAATAATAGAATGTGATTGCGTAAAAAAATAGGCAAACACATCTGATAGGAAAACAAGCACTAATTGACGATGAAGAAGAAAACTAATCTGCAAGCAGCAAACAAAGCGATTTACATTCATTTTTTTTTTCATATTTCATTTATAATGTGAAAGTTTTAGAAATCGAAATGAAAATGTTTACGTGGGCTACAATACCGGGAGCATAAGTATATAGGTATTATGTCCCTTTCTGGAACGACGCTCGGTAGTGCGACATCGATAAATAATTTCAAGAAGGACCAGGAACGAAAGAAATGAAACCACCGTAAGTCAGGAATAAATAAAAAATAACTTATCATGAAAAAGAAATCAAACGAAAGAGAAACATGAATATTTTGTAAGAAAACAAAGAAAATCCTCGACAAATAATAAAAATTGGAAATGAAAATTGTAAGAATATATTATATTTGCCTATATCTAAAACCAACCTTATATTGAACCTATGTAAAAAAAAACTAGCAGGGATAACTGGAGTTGTCCGTTGGCAAGAATAATACAATAGAAGTCTGTGTAATATATTGCTTTTAAGATCCCTGTTTCTTTACACACCTCATGTGCATTTGAACATACTTCTCTACCAGACTAACCATTTCGTCTCTCTTGCTTTGGCAACTGGTTCAATATATGAGCAATGAATATATATATGTTTGATTGTCTTACATAGTTTCGGTTTATTCTTTCAAATATCTCTCAGTAAGTTTAAAAGAAAGTAATTTCTCTGATACCTGATGCAATAATCTGGAGTCTTGTGACCCTTAGAAAATGCATATTACATTATTTTCATCGGTACTATCCCAGAAACATAGAGAATCTAATGAGATAAAGTTTGAAAGAATACCACTGGTTTTATCCGAGTTTTAACTACACATATAGACAAACTGAGATAGGATTTTCCTTCGTATAATATAGTTTTACCTACCCGACGAATTCATTAGTTGCACAGTTTTTATTCCCTCATATAAAAATAAAATAAAAACAAGAGGCGGAAGAAAAGTATACTAATACGTCAGCAACGTATATGCAGTGAACAAGCAGATACACAAAACACGCACGAATCATTACAGAAGTGTTTAATCATAGAGAATATACAGAGTAAATATGAAACATGCTTAATAATGAACGAAAAAATGTAACGGAGATAAGTAATAATTTTTATTGTAAGAATTTATCTCCCTTATATAATGTAATATATTACTTTAAATAGTCGCCATATAAACGATCCTAATAAGTGGTATAATTATTCATACAAGCTGAACCGAAAGCCATTTTGGTTATTTTAAAAAAAAGATACTAGCAGAAGCTAAATAAAAAAAATGGTTCGTCAGAATCAAATATCGATGTATCAAATATTTATGTCTAAATTTAAAACTTCGAAATGACAGCTTCATATATTATGTAGCAGAAATAATTTTGCAAAAGAAAATGGAAAAATATAAGGCAGATAGCAAAACACACTGAATTAAAGAAATGAAGGGAGGATGGTCGAAATAATTGCGAAAGGACAAGAGGAGAAAGAGAAAAATGTAGAAAAATAGAGAGAAAAGAAAATTGACCCACAGATAAAAATAGAAAAATGAATACGAATAAAGTGATAATAAAACAACTAATGAAAAAATGGATCTGTAGGAAAAGAAGAACACAATTAATGTCCGTCTATATTTACACCTGACTCAATATCAATGGTTCCGATTTTTAAAAAGTTAGACGATAAATATCAACACAAATAACCTAAAGAAAAATACTGGATACGTCGAGATGCGAGAAATAATTTTCATATTATTTATTAAATTCGTCAACTGGAATTTTGGAGGATTAATGGAGTATTTAGTTATGATGACACTTGCGCAGAGCCAAAGCGAGCACCCCAATCTTCGGGTAAGGTTAATGATTAATAAGACAGAATGACAGATTAAGAGAGTGAAAAAGAGAGATATAAAAAAAAGGTTTTCAAACACACATTTCTAAGGAGTTCGGCAAATTCTGAACTAATATTTATTGACTTATTTAGGAGTCTATCAGAGAAAGATTACTTGATCAAAAGCATATATATATATATATATATATATATATATATATATATATATATATATATATATATATATATATATATATATATATATAAATGATAATCTATTCTCTTTTGACTACAAAATTGATTTTGTTTCACGAGAGCAGTTTTAGGAGCTCCCGACCTTCAGGTCTTGCAATAGCATTATCATTTATATTTATATTTCCGCTCTATATTTTTATTGAGCACTCTCATAAACCCGGTTCAATTGCCCTGGATGAATACCCTGTGGATCTATACCATACTCGGAGTATATATATATATATATATATATATATATATATATATATATATATATATATATAATCTAAACACGATTAAAATGTTTTGATGTTTGCAGGGTTCGGTGGTACGGACGAAATAAAATTTAGAAATATTTAAACCAGAGAAAATTACTTTCTTCTTTTGTAGAACGTGTGCACATTATTGATTTTGTGTAAACTTTACTATTCAGACGGATGCCACAAAAACCGAACCCTAATCACGCAAAAAAACCCATTAAGAGTTAACTATGATATTATATCTATAGTTGATAACCGTTGTGGGCTATGTATTATATTTGTACAGCCCCCATATATATATATATATATATATAGCAGACGTTTTAATTATTAACAAAATTTTGCGGCTACATGTTATAATTATAGGTTTTTGAAGCTATATTTCTTCGGAACAGGGAAAATAAAAGTATCCGCTTTGATTGATTTCATGATTTAGAATAGAAGAAACGCGACAATTCGTAAGAGTCACATGCCTAAATACAAATTATTGTTTTTTGGATTAGTAAAGAGTAAAAAAATCAAACGATTTAACTAATTCTGAGACAGGTAAGCCGTTGACATAGAGTCATATTCTACGGATGTGTGGAGTGGATATATTTTTAACTTTAGTTTGTTATTTGGGAAATTGATTTTTATTTGTTAACATGTAAGTGGTTCCTCATATATACAACTAACCAATAATTGTGCACTCATACACGGTCTTTATATGACGGGTAAATTAAAAGTTGTGTATGTAAGCTTATATACAAATTATGATTACATGGGAGTAGCTGACTACATAGTGAACCTTGAATAGAAACAAATAATAACATTATAAAAGTACAATTTTTAAAAGATAATAATAATAATAATAGCAACTATAATTATAGTAGTAGTAATAATAATAATAATAATAATAATAATAATAATAATAATAATAATGATGATGATAATAATAATAATAATAATAATAATAATAATAATAATAATAATAAGAATAATAATAATAATAATAATAATAATAATAATAATAATAATAATAATAATGATAAAGATTAAACCATATTACTCAGATATAGTCAATAATAAAAGAATAAATCTATACAAAATTATAGACAACAATAAAAATAATAAACATTATAGTTCATCATTAAAATTGCATAATGTTATTCAAATAAATTGTCCTGTGTGCTTCAAAGATGTTATCTTTATCCTAATTTGAAAGGCGCCCACCAGCGCTATACATCGACAGAACTTCACTTTTAAACTAACGTCCCGTACAACTTAATGTGTTCTTCTGACTCTATCGTGATTCGACCTCTAGGGGTAAATACCATCAAAATTAAAAAAGTAAAAAGAACAAACACTAAAGGACAGTCTTGTCAGACAAAGATGGTTTACGTGGCAATCTAGCAAAAAGAAAAAAATAATAAATGATCTTATCATTTAAATTGCACATTTATTTGTTTTTTTCAATATTTCATATGAATACATTTCCATGTGCCTTTCAAATATGTTATCCATCTCCTTTATTCTCGCCCGATAAAGAGGTTTTACATAAAAAGCTTGCAAAACAAAATAATAAATAATTTTATCATTTAAATTGCACTATGTATTGGTTTTTCAATGTTTCATTTAAATACATGTATATGTGTGCTTCAAATATGTCATGAATTTCTTATATATATATATACACATATATATATATATATATGTATGTATATATATATATATATATATATATATATATATATATGTGTAAAATAAAAATGGAATAAAGGATAAGCAAATCAACAACTAGCAAAAATATGAACTCAAAACATATTTAATAGTTCTACCAAAATATTTCAATTGTTAGGACAATCATCATCAGTTGGCAGCAGAACTTTAAGTAAAAAGAGAAAAGTTTCAAATTTGTACAAAGAACGCAATTTTGAAAACAAATATAGTCACGTGTAATAAACAGTAGAAAGGGAGAAAGAAAGAAAGAAATGTTAAAAAAGAAAAAGAAAAAGAAAAAAAGAAATAATCAGTAGTTAGCTTTGATTTTACATGTAAAAGCCGAACGGAACGCTGTAAGTTAATTAAAGTGGGGAAGGGAGATTAGTAGTAATTTGAAATAAATGACAGCAGGGATTTAAACAAAGAAGGAGGAGGAGGAGGAGGAGGAGGAAGACAGGCTCAAAGTTGTATAAGTTTTCCGTTATATATATATATATATATGGGTGTGTGTGTGTGTGTGTGTGTGTATAAAATAATGAGGAAATATATGAATGCTTATATATGTTTTGTTTATTTCTTATTTGTTGACGTATATGAATACAATATTTCTTTAAAAAATCTCCGAAGTGAAAAAAAATAACATCAATTTTGCGCTCTAACTACGATCTTCACCGGTGTAATAAAGTGTGTGTGTGTGTGGGTGGGTGGGTGGGTGTGTGTGTGTGTGCGATGGTGGTGGTGGTGGCATAGACAAAATATTGCCAATGGGATGGGAAAATGCTTATATGTGGCTTCTGCGTAACCTTCCACATGCCCATGACATCTTGAATATTAGTACCTTAAAAGTCACCAACATGGGGTAGTTCGTGGACATTTTCTAAAACTTAAGTTGATAGAGAATCATAAAATGTTTAAACCTTGTCTTGTTCATAGTAATGAGGGGAAGACGAGAGAAATGAAAAAAGGAGTATACTGTTTAATGTTAAACATTTTAGCCAACATTAATATTATTTTTTTTTGGGGGGGGTGTAATCGGGGCGATAGTGTGTTTGCTTCCTAGCGGTGTTTTTAATAAAGATTCGGACAGAGAATACACTTTTATAAGTTATACGGAGGATTACGTGAAATTACTTAAACACAATGCAGTGTAATGAAATGCATGATGAATGCTTATGTGACACTGATGAAGTATAACGAAAGGGAAAGTAGAATATAAAGAGAGAAAACACATGAGAAAACTCCCACCGCACACCGATCACTTGCCCTGTGAATAATTGTTGATGTCAGTTTGTATGTTTGTAAAATAGATATTCATTAGAGGTTCAACATCTTTATTAAGTGTTGAGATGTGGGTGTTGAATCTCAGAATTAGTTTAGTTTCGTATTTGAGTATGTGCTGTTGTACCTGTACATTGATGTTTGATGTTGTCTATGGTGTGGTGTGTGAGAGGATTATGCATGGATACTGTGTAGCGTGTGCATTCGTTTCTTATAGTTTGCTTTTGGTGCAATGCTTAGCACATCCAGAGACAACAAGATAGGTTAACAGAAATGATGCTGACATTTCAGATACGAATAGTTTACCGCAATAGCTCAAATTAACGGGTCAGATTAAAACATACATAACGAGTGTCGAGACAAGACACCCATATTATGCCGAAGGCCTAACAGTTATTAAATATGTTATAACTAATCTAGCATTCACATATTTTATATGTTTCCCTTGCTTTTAATTGTGATTAGTTTTAATGTTAATTAGATAACTATAGAATTAATTTGAATTAGAAAGCCTCTGCTTGAGAACAAAAACACGCGTCGGACTATTCTTACAGCGTTCTGACAGTTTCAGTCTATCGACTGCACAAAGTGTTGCGCACAAGACATATATTGTTGGTTTCCCTAACTTGTCAACGATATAAATGTGTACCAAGTCGCGTAGCGCTTTTTATAAAGACTGACTTTTAGCTGTTTTAATTCTGTTACAGCACAGCTCAATTAAAAATTATTCCTATGTAAACGTCGTCCTTTATAATTATTATTATGGGCAACGATCACGATTCATTCGGTTATAATTATAAAAGCAAGATGAGAACAACAGTACGGACATCTTAAATAACTATAAAATCTAGAAGTTCAATAAACAGCGTGGTATGTTTTCCCATCCACATAGTGTGTCCGTAGTTCTCTTCGTCGAGACGTTTTTAGTTCATCCGACAGGAATAGCTGTCCGTCTTTCCGAGGTCACAGTAGTGATATAGTAACGGGAGTGTCTGTGCCTTTCTTTACTGCTTGCTAGCCGCAAGAACGTATAATATAAAAAATGAAACGCTCAATGGTTTTTATGCCTTTTCTCTTAAAACATTGTCGCTTTACATATAAACCTCCTATTGCCAGCTTCCCCGGCGAAGGGGGGCACAGAGCTTCAAAATGGCGACAAAACCCAATCAACTCAGCTGTTAAAGACACAAAAACCGCGCTATATGAGAGAGAGCCGCACTACGTGTCACTTCCGACTTCCTCCCATGATGTAACTTCCTGTACACCTAGCTCTTGTTATACTCTTTACTTTTAATAGAATCTTCTAACCTTATTCTTAATGTGAAACATGTTGAACATCTCCGATTCTATCTTCATTTTTAGGCATCAGTATATTATTATATTTCTAACTAAATCTCGAGTACAAATTATTAATGAGCGTTGGCTTGATGTTGCTGGGCTATTCATGAAAGACATTTATAAGACGACGGAATTAATTCATCTTTGCCGAGAAAATAATTTTAACTACAATTTTATATATTTTCAGGCATTCGATTTTATAATTGAACATACAAGAATTGTGATTAGCGGTGTCCTTTTTAAGGGGAGGTAATAGATTGTTTCCTGTTACTATCAATAATGAAGATATTTAAAGATGATATAGAAAGCGTCAGAGCAAACGCTTGAATCGATAATTATCTGTATTATTTTGAAAAAAAAAATACAATGGCAAAGCTTCACGAATATTGGGAATATAATATGTTCAAGTAAAATCTCGTCGGTGAAACCATGCAATCGGCTTTCAAAACTTGTAATATATCGAATATTACGTTGTGGAAATAAAGAGGCCGGCGTTCTGATTGTTACTTACGGTTAAAAGAATGATCAACGATACGACAAACTCGAGAAAGAAGCGTCGCATTTCTCTGGCAATTACCTCAGAGAGGACCTGCAATTAGATTGAGTCGAAGAGAATGAGATAATTTAAGGGTAAATCCAGAGATACAAACGAGGAGCAATTATTTATACTGTCTTTTAATCTGAATTACTCGGTTTATCAATTTCAATTTGTTTCTTATTTCTTTTCTAGTCTTTTAATTCTTTAGACTCCATTTTTCGCCTTCTAGCTTCGGATTCATGTTGCTGTCAATATACAGGGCGCGGCATTAATATCTCCCACATTGGGAAAGAGAATTGTATCAGTTGCGGTGGAGACAAAGAAGAAAACAGGTATTAATCGGCAATTCAGGCTCTATCATTTTTATTTTCTGTCAAATATAATAAAAAAACTAGCAAATATTTGCGACCAGACAGAGCATATATTTTCTAGAAAGTATTACGAAGGAACATACAAAACCACCTCCAAAAAGATGACTTTGAGAAGCATTTTCTGATTACAGTACATATACTACATTACTTCCACAGAAAAAAGGATAAAATGTGTGATGAAATGTCATTAAAAAAACAGAATATATATTAAATTAAGACTTCCTTTGAATAGAAAGAGGTTATGAATAGGAGGATGGTCTCATGAATACAGTATATATATATATATATATATATATATATATATCATACACAAATCTCTGGCATCAAAAGAAAAGGCAATATCTGAGATTAGAGTATGATAGTAACAGCACAGATACTACATTGCAATTTTTAATTAAGACTGTTACGGCAATCATAGCATAGTTTCAGCTTAAGACTAGCAGATAAAAAAGTTCGATTATAAGTAGAAGTAACGGTAATGTTTCAGTATCAGACTGGCAGATACAACATGTCGATTATTAATAGAAGTAATAGTAAAGGTTCAGCTGCAGACTTGCAGATACAAAATGTCGTTTTTCCGTAGAAGTAATAGTAAAGTTTCAGCTTAAGACTTGCAGGTATAAAATGTCAATTATTAATAGAATTAATAGTAAAGTTTCAGCTTCAGACTGACAGATAAAAAATGGCGATTATTAGTAGAAGTAATAGTAAAGTCTAAGTTTAAGACTGCCAGATACAAAATGTCGATTATTAATATAAGTAATAGTATAGTTTCGGATTTATACTGACTATAAATTACTACTATAAGCAAACGAATAGTGTCTGTTTCAGACTGACATTTACAACATCTCATTAAGTAATGCATTCCTCTACCATTATACTAATTTCTATGAATTTTCATAATGCTAATGTAAATTTTTCGCGTAGATTTTATCTTTTTAATTGTTTACTTGGCTGGAGGGAAATGTTTCTAATATAAAACCATTGTTTTTTTTTAGGATAATTTACGCAAAACGTATATTTTCTGACATCCTCCAGAAACTCGCGACGACATCAAATAGAGGATCAAACAGGACATCCATGCAAATCACATGATATGACATAGATAGTTTCCCAAAACGAATTCATTAAAGGGCACAAGCCATCGAAAGTTGCAATACATTATTTCAACAACGTGCTCAAACAAAAAATGTTTTTAATTATTTCGTCAAAATTCAGATAACTCTGATATTTTTGTAATTTTAACAATACCTATTAGATAGCAATTAATAAATATACCACATTTCAAAACGGAGAGTAACGGTAATTTGAAGATATCTTCAGTCTTGTGTCAGGTGCTTGTTGTCGAACTCAGGAATCTGTACGGAATTTTCAACTGGACCCTGTATTCAATCTACTGTTGTAGATTTGTCTAGTTTCGTCTGTTCATGACCAGGTAGGGTTTAAGTCATTCTTTATTATATTCTTAGTATAATTTGTTGTTATGATTAGAACGTCAAGCTGCAGAAAACTTTCAATAATAACTTATTATCACTCAGCACATTATCTGTGGTGTCCCTGGCCCATGCAGACAATTTGGGTATGAGTTGTGGGAACCTTAAACCTATACTTGTGTTTTTATGTATATATGTGGATTACATAAAGAGTTTACTTTGAAATTACGTACTGGTTACTTAGTTCAACAAAATACAACCGATGACGTTGTGATAATAAAATTCAAGATGAGACTAGTAGTCCGAATGATACAAATAATACATTTTATTCATCCTTATCTCAAAATGTTTAAAACATTATTATTGTTACTTATTTATTTATTGGGTTTTGTAAATCTCTATTCCTGTATTGTTGCAGCATGTCCCTTTGGAAAAGCTGATAGATTTTCGTAGTGACCCAAATCCATTTGATAACGGAACTGGATAGATTATCGAATCAATAATTGCGACGTGTATGGTTTTCTGAAAATATCTGCAGAAAATAAAGCAATTTTGCTCGTGTCTTATTAAATTCGCTATTATTTTGTATTCGAAAAGAACGGACAGGTTTAGGGGATTCTAGGTAGGATAATGGCAGAGGATAAAGGACGATGCGAATGAGAAAAAAGATAATGAACGGAGGGCGCTAGGAGATGACACGAAAAAAAACGAGAGAGAAGAAAAAAGCAGATATAAAAGAAAAAGAAGGCAAGGAAACAGAAGAAGAAGACGAAGAAATTAAATATAAATAATGAGCAGACAGAAGAAATAAATGAAACTACAAATAAATCAGGAGAGAGAGAGAAGGATAATCAACAATGGTAAAAAAAAAGAAAGAAGAAAAAGATGAAAAACAACAAAAAAGAGGAATAAGGAGAAGATGAAAGAAGATAATAAAAAGAACAAATATGAAGTAGAAGGAATATAGAAGTGAAAGAAGACAAATTAAGAAAAAACGTGAAGGAAGATTTGAATGAGATAAATAGGAAGATAATGAAGAGCAGGTAGAGGATAACATGAAGAAAATTCAGGGGGAAGTGAGGAGATAATGAAAGTAAAAGAAAGAAAAAGAACATTAAGACGAAAAAGAAGAAGAAAAAGAAGGAAAACCAAAAAATATGCAAAATACGAAGAAACAAAAAAAAGAGAAGCAAAAGTAAAAGAGAAAAAAAAAGAAGAAGAAAAAGAAGGAAAACCAAAAAATATGCAAAATACGGAGAAACAAAAAAAAGAGAAGCAAAAGTAAAAGAGAAAGAAAAAAAGAAGAAGAAAAAAAGGAAAACCAAAAAATATGCAAAATACGAAGAAACAAAAAAAAAGAGAAGCAAAAGTAAAAGAGAAAAAAAAAGAAGAAGAAAAAGAAGGAAAACCAAAAAATATGCAAAATACGAAGAAGCAAAAAAAAGAGAAGCAAAAGTAAAAGAGAAAGAAAAAAAGAAGAAGAAAAAGAAGGAAAACCAAAAAATATGCAAAATACGAAGACACAAAAAAGAGAGAAGCAAAAGTAAAAGAGAAAGAAAAAAAGAAGAAGAAAAAGAAGGAAAACCAAAAAATATGCAAAATACGAAGACACAAAAAAGAGAGAAGCAAAAGTAAAAGAGAAAGACAAAAAAGAAGAAGAAAAAGAAGGAAAACCAAAAAATATGCAAAATACGAAGACACAAAAAAGAGAGAAGCAAAAGTAAAAGAGAAAGAAAAAAAGAAGAAGAAAAAGAAGGAAAACCAAAAAATATGCAAAATACGAAGACACAAAAAAGAGAGAAGCAAAAGTAAAAGAGAAAGACAAAAAAGAAGAAGAAAAAGAAGGAAAACCAAAAAATATGCAAAATACGAAGACACAAAAAAGAGAGAAGCAAAAGTAAAAGAGAAAGACAAAAAAGAAGAAGAAAAAGAAGGAAAACCAAAAAATATGCAAAATACGAAGAAGCAAAAAAAGAGAGAAGCAAAAGTAAAAGAGAAAGAAAAAAAAAGAAGAAAAAGAAGGAAAACTAAAAAATATGCAAAAATACGAAGAAATAAAAAAAAGAGAAGCAAAAGTAAAAGAGAAAGAAAAAAAGAAGAAGAAAAAGAAGGAAAACCAAAAAATATGCAAAATACGAAGAAACAAAAAAAAGAGAAGCAAAAGTAAAAGAGAAAGAAAAAAAGAAGAAAAAGACGATGAAATAGAAGACTAAGATTAAGAAAAAAATAAGAAAAATGGAGAAGAAGCATCGCTATGAATGGTTGCCTGCGCTACAAATAGAAAATGCAGAAAGAGAAGGTAAAGGCGATGGAAAAGTGAAGAAAAAGCGAGCGAAAGAGAAGAAGAAGAAGAAGAAGAAGAAGGTTGGCGAGCTGGGGAGTTGAATGAGAAACACAGGTGAAAGTAGAAAAATACGGGGGAAGTTAGATAAGAAAAAGAAAGAGTAGATGAGACAGAAAGCAGAAAGGTTCCACTTGGAACTGAAACTACTACTACTACTACTACTACTACTACTACTACTACTACTAATAATAATAATAATAACACTGATAGTACTGATGATCCTGATCTAATTAATGGTGATGAAAATGATAAAGAACACGTAGTAATTAAAAATTGAACGAAATTTGCATATCATATCATACACTTGGCATAGGAAATACCTTATACGACCCTCAACAGTAGTAGTAATAATAGTAACAATAAACATAAGAATACAACAGAAGGTTACTACTATTACTACTATAATTACTACTACTACTACTACTACTAATAATAATAATAATGATAATACTGATGATGATGATAATAATAATAATAACATTAATAATAATGATAATAATAATGATAATAGCAATAATAATAATAATAACAATAATAATAATAAAAATAATAATAACAATTATTATTATTATTATTATTATTGTATTTTATATCGTAATAATTATAAACAAGAAAACATTGCTACTAAACGTAACATTTGGACACTACAAGCGTTTTCATGGCACATTATTTACACAACAGATGTACATATTTGTATTAAGTTTATGTAGCTATTACAATTACTGTAGGACAATCTTGTGTCTCTCAATTATTCACCTAGATCAAATCGAACGTACGGAATTATGACGTGTGCATTTCAATTTAAAAAATTGTTACATATTATCCCACCCCTTTTTCAATCGACTTCTGTTCGTCCGGTCGTCAAAATAGCGAAAATAAACAGTCTTAGTATTTTCCTTCTCAAAAGACAGACAAAAAGGACTCATATCAAGGCAATTAATTGTCTGGAAACGATATCAGTTTATTGAGATGTAAAAGTTTACAATTGTTGTCGGTAACATATGCGATAAAAATATAGAAAGTGATATCGTTAAAAGTTTCAAATGGCGAAACATATGCACTTTAATTTTACAAGTCGACACTAAATACGTGCATTCTCGTCGGTCGCTTCTCTGAAAACTAACTTTAGCTTAACACGAACCATCTTTCTTTGATCATCTAATGTCACGCGTTATATTTTATTTACTCTTTCGTTCCCCAGACATATACGTCTTAGTTGTCGCCATCATAACACTCGCCAGCGACATCTTTGTCTATTTGCCAGAAAAGTCCTTCTGCACTAAGATATTACCCAGTGTGTCAAACTAGTTAACTCACACACCTACATCTATCAGATCACTACTACTACTACTACTAATACTACAACTACAACAACTACTACTACTACTACTACTACTACTACTAATAATAATAATTACAAAATCGTAGACTTCACCGTTCCAGCAGTCCACAGAGATTGAAAAACGAAGCAAATACACAGAACTAGCCAAATAACTGAAAGGAATATGGAGCATGAAGAAAGTCAGTGTAATACCAATAATCGTAGGAGCACAAGGAACAACTCCAAAACCCTGCAGAAAAGACAACGATAAATGTGAATCAAACGGACCATCGAAACAATACAGAGGACGGTAATGATGAAAACAGCTGGAATCTTAAGGATGGCCCTTCAATGCAGAAACCAACCCGCTTAAACTACGAAGGGTAGTCAGTCACATGGAATTTACAAGAGAAAGAAAACAAAACAATACGAAGAACACCACATCACGAACCAAAGAACATACACTGAAAGAAACATAACTTCATAAGTACTCCCTCTCACCTTCAATAAATTACACCGGCATCAGCTAACACTACACAAAAATGAACCAATGAACAGAAATTGCAAGAAACACAAAAACACTCTCCCCCTTCCCTTTCTCCCTTCGCTACACTAAAATAAAATGAAATAAATGAAAATATAAAATTAAAAAATAAAATTAAAAAATGGTGCCGGCTTAGGCTTACGCCAGACAACATATTTGTATAGTGTCGAGGAACATGAGAAACCCAAGGGGGACAGCACAATACAGACCTCCACTAAGAGAGTGGGGAGAGTGCTGTGACTATGGGGAGGCTTATTGCCACCCAAATTCCAGAGAAAACCAATTGTCCTTACCAGCGAGAAATCAATGGTAAGTGGTTGTTGCGATACCGCAAGGTTATTTGTGGTGATTATCGAAAAGAATACTAGAAATCCGGGGAGGCCTGTTGTCACTCAGACTCCAGTAAATACCACTGGTTGTGGTCGGTGAGCAATCACTGACGATGTCTCATGTGAGAACTCCTAGTGAGTACACATGATAATAATAATTATAATAATAATAATAATAATAATAATAATGATGATTATGATGATGATGATGATGATGATGATGATGATGATGATGATGATGATGATGATGATGATAATGATAACAACAAAAACAACAACAGCAGCAGCAACAACAACAATAATAATACTAATTATAATAATAACAATAATAACAATAATAACAATAACAATAATAATAATAATAATAATAATAATAAAAATAATAATAATAATAATAATAATAATAAAAATAATAATAATAATAACAATAATAAAAGTAATAATAATAATAATAATAATAATAATAATAAAAATAATAATAATAATAACAATAATAAAAGTAATAATAATAATAATAATAATAATAATAATAATAATAATAATAAAAATAATAATAATAATAATAATAACAATAATAAAAGTAATAATAATAATAATAATAATAATAATAATAAAAATAATAATAATAATAACAATAATAAAAGTAATAATAATAATAATAATAATAATAATAATAATAATAATAATAATAATAATAATAATAATAATAATAATAATAATAATAATAACAATAATAATAATAACCGTACCAATAACCGTACCAATCGCTGATCACCCGAATCATGATAATGAACGACGCTATATAAATGAAAAAGATAAGAAAAATTACGGATAGATATTGTAAACATCTTTTTAAAAAATGCGTAAAAAATGCCTTATATGAATGATTCGGCGAATAATACCATTGACTGGTATCAGTGGGAAATCAATAGTGGAGTTGCGAGAATGCAAAGGGATTTGAAATTGTTATGAGGCGGATAGTACTGGAAATATGGGAAGACTACTTGTCACACATATCTTAGGGAACACTGCCTGTTGTTGCTAGTTATCAAACAATGGTAATAGTAAACAATTATAGATTTCAAATATATTCGTCAGAATTAGAGGAAATTTCGACAGGAAATAATTTTGAAATATAATTTGTGTGATAGGTGAGTAAATATAATGGAACTCTGCTACTACTCCTATAAGTGTACTAGAATCGATCAGAATACCATCAAAGTTGGGTTTTTTACCCCGCCTAATAAACCGGTATCGTCCGGGCCTTTGGGTCTGGATTTACGCCGGTCTATTGGTGGTAATCGGTCCTGTGCAGTTCTAGGAGGTCCACCCTCCCAGGCTTGGCCTCCCCTATTTGTGGAGGAGTAAATGTATTGCTTACTATCTGAGGCGCCCCTACCGGGGAATGCCGATGGGGCTGCCCAGACAATTTTTAAACAGCCAGAATGCTCAAATTCTCGAGCGCTGGTTCCTTCCCACTTTCCCGACCGTGTGTCACATCTTACCTTGTTGGAGGAAGATGAATAGAACCATCAAAGTTGGCATTACTAATCATTAGTACGATATCTATATACTACTAGTACTACTACTGCTACAACTACGACAACTACTACTAATAATAAAAAGAAGAATGAATACTATAGCAATATAATTAGCGGGACCTTGGGAGTGGTCCACGTTTTTTATTACCCACCGTCTTTGCTTTCGTCTTACCGTAACATACTTGCACGCTAAATATTATGTTAATCAATACAACATTTTCACCTTATAATGTATTGGTTTCCTCTAAAAATTAAAATATTCTAAATAGTATCTTACCGTGAAAAAATCTTAATTAAATGCCCTTTAATTAAATTAAATAAATCTTGAAAGTCGACGTCAATATCAGCATTCTAATTATTACGTCTTCTTCGATTTTGGAACAAGAAATTTCAGAAATACGTAAAGTCTTGATTTTGGGCATACAGCAACAACAGTTATTTTTCAGTTAGACATAGGAAATGGGACGATCTCATTTTTTTTTTAAATGCGTTCAAGGTGATAACGTATGTACCAATGAAGATATAAGCGTATCTTTATACATTTACAACCACTACTAATGGTAATAATACATAAATGTATAATAATAAACAGTTAAAGCGTCCAAAACATTCGGTAGAACTGTCCTACATTTTGGAAAAAGTTCCCTTGGGATGCCGTATATATCATAACGAATGGTCAAAACTTAGCATACTACACTAATAATAAATATATTTATGATTGTCATTGTTTAATTTAGGTATAGGGCCACAGATTATGACTGGTGCAATATTAAATAGTTCATTAAGTAAAATTAATTATAGAATACTGGCGAAACGTGTCACTAAATATTATTTTCTCTCAAATGAACGATTTTATTTCAAATAGTAAAAAGTGATATAAATTACTCAATTTGAGTTGGCATGTTCCAATTACGATTATGCGAGGTTATATTTATACCTGTGTAGATTACAGCTGAAAGAAAGCAGCTGTTAGGACTTAAATGCATACTCAAGACAACCAAATGGAAGAAGGACAGGGCTACCACATAACCCAAACGAGTACCACAGATTTGATCAAAAATCTATGACATAAAATCTATGTAAAAATGTCAAAAGCTCAAACTAATACAACTGTGATAACCAAATCCATGAAGACATGTGTCTCCGATAGACAACAGATGATCATTATTACATACTCAGGGTAATACGGGAAAGTCGTTTTAAATCTCCTTAGAATAGGAGCTAAAAATATGAACTTCTGATCCAAGTCTAACACATGTAATGCAATATAATAATTAGGAAAATAACGATATGAGATTTTATAGAGCCTGAATCAGAAGGTTCGCTCTTAAAAATAACAATCTTGAGCTATTGAAGTCTGCCACTTAGGTGACGAATAATTCAGGTTTGACCTAACGGAGAGAAAATTAGATTAAGCGGGATTGTCAACTTATCTACTTAGATGAATGAATTAAAACTTCGTCGAGCCTACATATTACATCAGACTAGCATCGGGCAAGTAAATAGGGTGTATTTATTTACCTCCTTATCAGAGGGTTGGACGCAAAGTCATATGAGTATTAAAAAACCCAAATTATTAGGGGAAATTAATTTGACCTAGAAACATGCTCTATAATCACTATCGGCATTCCCCATAAGGGTGGCTTAAAGCGATTATAAATAAACTAACACTTTTCCAATAGGAAAACGCAAAGTCTGTGTGGGTGGAACTCCTAGAACAGCACGAACCGATATCCCAGCTGCTTAGAAATAGGAAGGACATCACCTAGTCAACAACATTTTGGCTAAGATCAAAGTGTAGTATCTGTTCCGATGGATACTGCACCTCATAGACTGGTATTGTCTTGGCCTTCGGGGCTTGATTTACGCCGGTCTATGGGTATGCCCTGTGCAGTTCTAGGAGGTCCACCCTCCAAGGCTTCGCCTTCCCTCTTTGGGGAGGAGTAAGTTTATTTCTTACTGCCTGAGGCGCCCCTACCAGGAAATGCCGACGAGGCTGCCCAGGCAATTTTTAAACCCCACTTTCCCGACCCGACCTTGGGTCACATCTTATTTGTGGGAGTAAGATAAAAATTGGCCTTGTGCCTAACTCCTGGAGAGGAATAAATCAATACTCAACAACAACCTAGACTGTCGGAATGATTGAATAGAACGTATTGCCACTGATAATGTACAACACCTTGTCAATCTGTACCAAGTAAGTATAGATCAGTAAAACAAAGAAACGAGCAAAACAACCTTTCTTATCCAAACGCTTTACAGTTAAAGTATAGTGACGCAACTTGTATGACCGCAAAAATTTTAGACGACTATCACTAACTGTCCGAGATTTCGCCAAACTTATCAACTGGTGTTGGCAACACTCCAGTCGTAGTACTCAAGAAACTGCAACCAGGAATAACTCATAACCTTACAAAGTTGTTCAATCGTTGCTTAAATAAGAAATTATTCCCATCAGCTGGGAAAGCTTAGTTGGTCTGTCCTATATACAAAAATACTGGAGAACAGTCCTCTGTATCTTTGTACAGACCGATCTCAGTACAGACCGTGCGCCATAAGTAAGTTTCTTGAATCAGTAATTAATTACGAATCTGTAAACAACCTCAGCAAAAATAATCTCTTTTAGTGACAAGTTATATGGATTTCGTCCTGAAAGATAAACAGTTGCCGTACTGACTGTGATACCGCGCACTGAATCTATCTACGCGGTGTTCTTTACTAGGGTGATAGCTCTTGATATATCAAATGGGTTTAATAGAATTTGGCACAACAATTTGTTCTACGAGATTTTAAACTATTGAATATTTAGAAATGTCGTCTCAATCATAACTCCCTTTCTTTCTGATACATCTATTACAGTAGCTGTTGAAGGGGATACTTTCGAAGCACTTAGAATCAATCCCAGAGTGCCTCAAACATTCATTGTCGGTCCACACCTCCTCCAAATCTTAATAGATAACTTTCAAAATAACATTATGAGATCATTCGCTGACAACAGAATCATTTATGGCAGCACTTCGAAGAGCATTGATGATCAGGATTTCTCTGAATCTCTCTCTTATCTGACTTGGAACACGTTGTGTAAATGTTGAATATTGGCTTATTATTTTTAACACCTGTGAAAACAAGGTGCTCTATTTTCACAACCAATGCTCGGATCCTCATTTTTGCTCAGTTAAAATGAATGGCTCTCAACTTGGGGAAGCTTCCCATTGAATAATGTTCGAAGACTGGATTTCAATACAGTTCTGAAATGGAAGACTTATAGCAAATATGTTGCTACGGTCGCATGAACAATTGTTAGATCATGCTACCGTTCAAGATGGTAGCTCACTTTTAACGAAATTGTGTACCTCTATGAGCAATATACGCCCACACACATATCACTGCTGCTATAACTGAGAAGGCGTAGCTTTGAAAGAGTACAACATAGACTTTGCAAACTAGTGGGGAATGCTATCTTCTCCACACTACACCCTCTATCACACGGAATATATGTTTCTGGTCTCTCTCTACTGTATATTTATAATCATGGTAAGTACTCGACTGATCACTAATTCCTGGTCCGCCTGGAAAACTTTCGCAGCTAGACCTTGCCAAGCTACAACAATAACAAAGTAAATTCTCTTCTCACTGTACCAAAAACCAAACGGGTATTCCACGAACAATGCTTTTTTATTCCTAGAAAATCACATTTGTAGAACAAAATACCGCGAGTCTGCTTCCCAACCGACTACAAAATGGCCGCTGCCAAGTCTAACGTAAACAATGAAAGAAAAGTGAGGGTGTGTGGTAGAATGAAATGAACTCAACTACACACCCTCTCTTTTCTTTCATTCGCCCTTAACGATACATATAAAACATTAACTCAAGTCTTCTTATTTAAAAAAAACAACCTAATCCTGAAGACGATTAAGAAAGTCGAAAGCGCTCGAAAAAAATGGCCGAATTAAAAACAATCGGGGAAATACTCTACGGACTGCCACTTGAAATCAGAAGGATAGCTCGACGGTTTGAGAACCTCACGAAGAAGATTTACAGGCGAGAAAGTTCCGTGGCGTTCAAGAACGCTTGGTTGGATATATATATATATATATATATATATATATATATATATATATATATATATTTATATGAGATATGGAGATTGAAAAGAGAGCAGGGAAATGTTGATATGATGTTAACCACACTAAAACTAAAAATAAAATCGTTATAATCTTAATAATAGAATGACAAACATTTTCAGTTTACTTACTTTCCCATCTTTTAGCGCGTTACATTAATTTCTCTTTTAGGCGATATTTTGAATCTTTTGATCAACAGAAGAAAAAGAGACACAAAATAATAAGCAGAGAGAGAGAGAGAGAGAGAGAGACATAAAGAGAGAGAGAGAGGGAGAGAGAGAGAGAGGGACAGTAGATTCATATCTTCTGTTCGTCTTACAACACAAAATGGTTAGAAACAAGTATTTCTTTTTTCTTCACATTTCGGTGTTCATGGTTCTTTTTCTTTCATTGTTGTTTCTTTGTTTTGTTTCATTATCAATTCCTTGATCTTTTGTTGGAACAGGCGTGCATAGAATTGATGTTGAATTTCGTAATGTTTCATCGGAAAATAAAGACAACGAAAATATAAATCTCAGCATAAACAGTAGCATTATCTGATTTGTTTGACACGTTGAATAAGAAATATTAAAGCAAACATTATATACACATACATTTATAATATATATATATATATATATATATATATATATATATATATATATACATACGATATATACTTATTTGATAAATGTACGTTATTTTTGTAATACTTTATTACTAAAACACGGCTGAAATAACCGCGGCCCTAACCAAAAACAGCTCAATTCAGCCTATCCTATGCAACTGTAATGACAGGGAGTTTTGCCCCCTTTATAACTTGTGCAAACACGAAAATGTAGTCTATAGATGCACTGTAATACCCTACACCAACCAAAACACCAACAGCGAGCGGAAATACAATAGCTAACCACTCTATTCCCGATAACCTCGTTAATACTGCTAATGTTAATTAAACAAACGTAGTATCTCTACCTGGAGAGGCGGTATACATAGGCTCCACTGCGGATAAAATTAAGAATAGAATTTCCAGACACATCTATCCTTTCAATAATAGCCACCTGGCTACGTACACTTCTCTAGCTGCGCATATCTGGTACCTAAAGGATAGAACCATTAATTATAAACTCAAGTGGCATGTGATCAAGAAAAGTAAAACCTATAAACCGCTAGATAGGTAGACATCATCAACTATACAGGAGCTCTTCTAAATAAAAAAATGTGTTGATATCGAGTTGTCTACACAAAACCTGGTACAAATACAACAATTTTAATGTCCCTTAAATCTTCAGTCATACTCCCCTTTACATCCCGCCCCTATATCTACCACTTCATACACTTAATTGGGAAATAGTCATACTCCTAATATAGATCCAAAGGCATCCCAAGTCCAATGCCAGCCCACTGATAACACCAAACAATAATATCTTCTAATCAGCTAACAACTCACTACGTATAACTCGAGGTAAGAATTAGCTAAGTTACCTGAAGGTACCTCAACATTGTCCATGTCAAGCAGCACCCATATATAAGTATATACTGTATATCTACATTACTAATACCGCCTCTACACCGGTAATACCATCTCGATAATTTGATTAATTTCAACTTTGAAGGATCCCGGCCATACTTCCTATAGTTAATACTTAGCTCCCTATATCCGAACCCCACCCCCATAAATCCTGAATCTGTATCTCTCTAATAATCTCCATATTGTGTTAACCCCAAAACCGCACCGTAACTCATAAGCGGACGTCGGATATCTTCTCTCTACTTTCCCAGGTGGTCTGATATGTTTAAGCATCAATATCACTCTAAAAGACCTATATAAGTCCCTCATATGAGGGGAGAAAAAGTAGCATAGCATTAGAAAGCTCTTCTTCTTATGAATTAAAATCCACCAATTATAATTATTATTATTACTAACATTGTTATCTGTTATTATTATGATTATTATGATTATTATGATTATTATTATTATTATTATTATTATTATTATTATTATTATTATTATTATTATTATTATTATTATTATTATTATTATTATTAATCCCAGCATAAATAAGATATTATCCTTGCACTTTAACCAATTCCAAACTTCTACCTTAGAATGAAGTGATATGCTACCATTAATCTGAGAGGTAGCGCTGGGACCATGGTTCCGTCCATTCTCCTGTATATCTAGGATGTGTTTCTTTGTTAAAGTCTATGAATAATGTAAAAATGGAAAACCGTATATAAAGCTAAGCCCACTCTAATAATAAGTAGTATTGCTATTATTGATATCATCATCACTATCATTATCACTATTATTTTTATGAGTATTATTATTATTATTATTAGTAGTAGTAGTAGTATTGTTATTATTATTATTATTATTATTATTATTATTATTATTATTATTATTATTAATATAAGTATTGGTACGATTATGCTCTTCAGCGTTTCTACTCCAATTATTATTATTGTTATTATCATGATCATTATCATTGTTATTATTACTATTATTAGTAGTAGTATTATTAATGATAATAATATTATTACACTTATTTATTGTCACGGTCATGTCCTTCTACCTCAAATCGTTTATGACGCACACCATACTCCTTCCCTCCACTATAATTAATAGAAAACAAAGGCGGTAATTACTAGTCTATTTACTTTTGAAAGCGTATAACTGGTTAGAATATAGTAAATAAAATAAAATCCCCCACCCCCTTTCTATAATGTTGCCCTGTCCGGTCGACCCAAATAAGTACCTTATAACAACTCCAAATGTGCTTTTTGCCTATTGTCACCTTTCTTAAAATAATTTACCAATACGTTAGGAATGTACATCGATAAGGGTGTAAGTCTGTGAGTGTAAATCGATGTGTCTGTGTGTGTGTGTGTGTGAGTGTGTGTCTAACTGTAAGGAACTAATTTAGCCAAAAATCTAAAAGAAGTATCTAATGAGTCTGATCTCTAAATAAACACTTTCACAAATATGAGTCATCTTATCTCACTGCCATGAATCTAAAATTTTCTCTCCCAATCTTATAATTCAACGCGTCTCTGTTCAGTCTATCTGCAGACCTGTTGGATTAAACTTAATGACTCCCACACCCTAAAATGTGATGTCCAACTGCCTATATTTAACTTCCACTCCTAACCTAGCCCTCCTAACACAACAATACCAAACGCGAGGCACACTCATTTCATCACTTAAGCAGTACCAGTAACATTCTGCTGATTTTCACGAGAACATCTACTGTGGGCGAATAACTACAAATGACTCTCCTAACCAACTGGATTGCATATATAAAACGCATGTAAAAGGACTTATAAGGTTAAACGGACTAAAGCCTCGGAGGTATGACTACATCTTTTTCCCAATGCAAAGTTGGTATACAACAATTTATTCATCTCCTCCAATCAATTCATTCAGGAAGTATATTCGATCATCGAAACATAGATTCTGTTTGCTTCCATTTTCTCCAAAATAAGTCCTTAACGGCCGGACTGTATTTACAATATTTTCTGAAAGACTTCACCCTCCCACATCTAATGTCATTCCAGTTTGACTTTTTGGTTTGAACACCGAATTGGTATAGGACCACAATGGGAAATAGATAATATTTATTTCCTGTAAAGCTGATTCGCTTCTCCTTCTGAACCAGTGTAAATAATAAGACACTTTTTCTCCTCCCTCATATCTCACATGTACTCATGCACTTGTCTGTACAGTTCTGTTAAGAGAGTCCTAACTATACTCCTATTTTATTGCATCCTTTATTTCCTGGTCACCCCTGACCCTTCTCCTATGATAATTTTTATAAGGTGTTTTTTCTCCCTCTAAAAATTTTCCATACCTTCCCATGTGCTCTTCCTCTTCCCCTCTAGCCCTACACATCTACTTTATAAAAAGAGCCTTGATAATATTCAACCTTTGTTTTCTAAACTTATTTTTGTTTCTATTTCATTTTTATTTATATTTCTAAGTTGTGTTTACTTCATACTTTTATTTCATTTCATTTATTTTATTTTAATATCAATTATTTCTGTTATATTTATCGTATATTTTCATTTTGTATTTCTAATTTTTATTATCATCTCCTTATTGTTACTTTTGTTTTTATCTTTATTTTTTAAATTTTAGTTTACTATTCTATTCTTTTTTTATTTATAATTTTATTAACTTTTTTATATATTTTCATATATATTTTTATTCTTTTATATTTTTATTATCCTTTTATTCTTTTTTCTTGTTCTATTTTACTTTATTTTTGTATTTTAATTTTAATTTTTAAATTTTTTTCCTTTTATTTTATTTTTCCTTTTTATATTTTATTTTTTTAATATTTTATATGATGTTTTATTTTATTCTTTTTCTTATTTTTTATTTTTATAATGTTTTGTAACTTATTGTTTTTTCTAATATTTGTCTCTGTGGCTCGTCCTGTCAATAGATGTTCGTTTACGACGAGCTTGTTATTTTTTTCGTTGAATTTCTGTAAGACATTGTGCTTAAGGCGCTCATCAAGTGCTGTTTCTGAGTAGCTTTGTTAATTAAAAAAAATTAAATGAATTATTTCCAGAATATTTTGGAAACGACCGTACGTCATAATAGACTTGATGTTCTAATTCTTGGAACAATTGTAATGATCTAATTCATTAAATCCTCTTATTTACATATATATATATATATATATATATATATATATATATATATATATATATATATATATATATATATATATGAAGATCAGTTTCATTTTTTATTCCAATAACCATATTTTAATGTTTTTATTTTCATTTTGATTTTTTCATTTTTCCCCCCAAAAATGTGAGATGTATTTTAACGGTCCGTTTTATTTGCCGTGAGCCAAACAAAATTTTAATGACAATATCGTCTCTGCAACACTACAAAATGATCCGAAAGATCCACAAGATTATTAAAAGTTCTTGGATTGAAATACCTTGAAAATTACCTACACTATACAGTGGGTCATTTTTGTGCGAAAACAAATAAAAAACAAAGAAAAGTGCAAACTCACCTGTGAGGAAACTCACTTGTACGCCATTTTGAATTTTTTCAGTTCACAGCTAGTACCTACTAAAAGTAATGCAAACAGTTATACATTTAAATTCAGTAATATTCCTTAATGATGTAACTTTAGGAAAGTAAAAAATTACACTCAAGTGAATTCGACTTTTGATAAATAAATGATAGAATTTAATAACTATTTAAAGGAATATTACTGAATTTAAATTTATAAAAAAGGTGCACCATTCCTTGTATAAGACAGTGTATAGCCGTGTCGATGGTATATTATTTGGGCTTCGAACACAATGTTATTTTGAATATTTCGTCAGAGCGGACTTGTAAGGTTAAGTTCTATCATGGCATGTGGTCCTGAAAAACCCTTGTACAGGGAGACTAAAGAAACTCGATGCTGGTTTCTAGTAAGTAATTCAAATTTACTTTAGTAGGTAATTCACACTCACTCCAGTTGGAAATTCAATCTCATTTTAGTTAGTAATTAAAACTCTCTCATTCAGGTAATTCAAACACTGTGCGTGTGTGTTTATGTGTGCCAGTAAGATGACCAAATTAAACTTGATGTATTGTCTATGGGAAACATTATTTTGATAGTGTTTTCTTTAAGAATAGAGACTTTAATAAAAAATAAAATGAAATAAATAAATAAATAAATGAAGAACTAAACAGTTAATTAGATTTTTAATTATTTCTATATATAAATATAAAATATATTTTTCCCGTAAAATGTATGCACGATATCACATCTTTATTATTTTATGCACGTCACAGCATCTTTGAGAGCTTTTCAATGTGGTTTCTGAAGAGCAGCGTGCAACTACGTTTAATCTTAGTATATTGTACGTTGCTCAACAGTTGTCAGAAAATCATCAATTTTGCGATTGCAAAAAAAAACTGACATCAGTTAAGACTGAATTTAAATAAATAAAGGACTCAATTAGAAATGATATCCTAATATTTCTGAATTTTCTCACCGCATTGATATAAACTATTTACTTCCTTCAAGTCCGTGTAAAATTAAAGTAAATATATCAACAATATTGCATTGTGACCCGACGTCTACTTTTTATTAGTTACTACACTGACGTGTAGTGCATGACGCTACATGTTCCCTAGGACTGTTCCACTTACTCTTGATCATTGCCTTATACATTGAGTTTTTAGCAAGTATACATCAACGACGTTCTTTCTGCAAACTCACTCCTGAAATATTTCTACCAGTTTATGTCTCCCTCGTCAGAGCACTGTTAAAGTATAACACTATGTTCCATATCTAATATGTTATATCAAGCATCTGAAGAAAGTTAAAAGACTGGCTACTCGAATAGTGCAGGGTGCATGGGATCTTCCCTATGAAAGTCGACTCAAAAAATACACTTTTTCTCCCTCGAGCACCGACGATTATGCATGATCGTATTTTGGCCTATAATCTCCTCAATGCTGATTACCATATACTTTAGAACGTATTATACTCTCCTCAATGCTGATTACCATATACTTTAGAACGTATTATACTCTCCTAAATGCTGATTACCATATACTTTAGAACGTATTATACTCTCCTCAATGCTGATTACCATATACTTTAGAACGTATTATACTCTCCTCAATGCTGATTACCATATACTTTAGAACGTATTATACTCTCCTCAATGCTGATTACCATATACTTTAGAACGTATTATACTCTCCTCAATGCTGATTACCATATACTTTAGAACGTATTATACTCTCCTAAATGCTGATTACCATATACTTTAGAACGTATTATACTCTCCTCAATGCTGATTACCATATACTTAAAACGTACTATACTCTCCTCAATGCTGATTACCATATACTTTAGAACGTATTATACTCTCCTGCACCATTAAGAGGTTTACGCGGACACCACAATAAACTATTTTACCACTGATGTCGAATGAACCGGAAGAGGGTCGCCTTGTTAATCAGGCTTCATGGACGTTGGAATAGTCTCCAAAGAGAGGTAATAAATGCGAAAACAACGCAGCAATTCAGAGTGAATTCTGGTAGTGCTCGGTTACTGTATCCCCTTCTGTGTAGATTTATTCCACCCTTTCTCTACATGACAACGGAAACTTGTTTTTTTTTTATTTTGTTACCAAATTAATGAATTGAAAATGAATTGAATGTAATTAAGTATCAGTTTTCAGTGTGTCAGTATGGCATGGCCCATCAGCGAACATTCCAAACACTATGCCAAATAGACCAGTTTGTGTACAATGAATATATATTCTCTAAATATTCTCTCCGCCTATTCCATTGATGTTGACCATTATTTCCGAACCATCTATTTATTATTTTTAACTATCTCACAGTTTAATAACCATCTATGTATTATTTGCACGTGCGATATTAATGGTCTTTATATTAATTTATTTAAAGGGAAACTTTCCCGTGTGTATCGAAGCCATGTGATCATTGCAAGTATAGTTTCATTTCTAATGTGGCTACGATTCATCTTGACTAATAATTATTGTCCCAATTATCTTATGTCGCTGTTTCAATTTCATTTCATCTGCAAAATATAATTCCAATGATATAATATTGCGTGTCTTCTTTTTAGCGAACTAGAAAATTGTGGAGTTAGGAGTTAAAATGGAGTACAACAGAATGCGTTTCTGAAGAAATAATGAGAGACGTTAATGAGCGACTATGCAACAGATAATGTTCTTACATTCATTCACTGTAAACACGGCATGTAGTCACTGAGGCATACATGTTTATAGGGGCGTAAGCTGTGTGGATAGTTAGACAGCATGATATTTGTTGAACTTTCATTTAAATTCCTGTATGTCAATAATATCAATAATATCAGAGAAACCGTGAGCAGGAAAGGGATCCCAAAAGCAAGCGGTCCGAACAATGAAGCTTTAAAACTTAAGAGTCTTCTGGCATTCAGGGATCTCTACAGTCAGAGAATGAAGTTTTGCTGTGACACTGTAGCGATACAAACCCGTGTATCGATTAAACAACGGAATGTAAAAATTGCAATGTGTCAAAAAATAACCTAAAAAGAAAACAGGTCATATGAGTGTTTTAAGAATTATGCAGAGTAAAATTAATTCCCTTGTTTTTTTGTCAATTTCACTGGATTTCATTACATGTATAAACATTTTATAGTTGCATTCGAATAACCATAGAAAAAGTCAATCTAAATACATAATTTTCATTTATTGTTTCAATTTCTTTATGTTCATATTTAAGCAATTTTAGATTGATTTTCTTATGGTCATTGGAATGCAACTATATATGCTCAGAAGCTTGTAAGACAACCTCATTAAGCTTTCGATTTGAAACATATTCGGATATTATAAGGAGTATATACTTAAATATATATTTTACATAAGATCTCATATATATATATATATATATATATATATATATATATATATATATATATATATATATATCAGGCTGTCTCAAAATACCGGCCTCTTAATTTAAAATGCACCAATCATTGATGCTGTTTTTCCTTTCTGTTTGCATAGCTCAAACATGTACTGCAAAGCTAAAAAAAAACCCAGCTATTTTCCCTTAAACAAATTCAACATGCTGAGTAAACATTATTTTTTACAGAAATGACTGGATTTGACCTCACATAACACATAAAATGGGTTGATATGCTATGACACAAAACAACTAAACCAAACACCATGAATAAATATTTGAAGATATAGAGAACACTTGATATGCCGTAAAACAAAATTTGAAGAAATTATTGAAGATTTCTTCAAATGGATGTACATATGTGATGATAGCGGACCACCGCTTGAAACGCGTTATATAAAATTATAAAATAATAAAATAACAAAATGATAAATACATATTGAAAACAACTTTTTGCAAATGTTGGTAGCTATACTCCTTTATATATATATATATACTTTGCTCTCGTTGGAACTGCACTAATACTGCACTACCCTTATATATATATATATATATATATATATATATATATATATATATATATATATATATATATATATTTATATATATATATATATATATATATAAATATATATATATATATATATATATATATATATATTCGCGCACGTATATCTACTCACTCTATACTTTATATGATAATGAATTATTTATTAAACTAAGCATTATAAAATATTTTTAAATGTTTGTGTTGGTTACTATTTTGCTGTACAACATTGTCTAAGTTATGTGTGACAACATTCTTTTGGGTACTTTATACTCGTCGAGGTTAAGTATTTGACAATCGCTCTGACAATGTGGTATCAGTTTGCTCGCTCTATTGTGCTGAGATATTGTTCTGATCAGTATGGAGATAGAACACCCTCACAGGTGTTATCTTCTTTCATTGAGAAATGAATGGTGCATCACAAATCGCTTAAGGAGCCGTCAGCGGGAACATCGATGGGGTTGCTCAGGCATTTTATGGGGCTAGAGTGCACTATATCTGGTGTGCTGGCCTTTATATGCCTACATTTCGGTATTAACTTCATCTTCCTTGCGAGGTGAGGAAGGTTAATATCATGGGTTTAGTGATGAATACTAATTGTATTATAATCAACGATGCAAATAATGTACATGTTTTAAAACTATTAAATCTATCCCCGTAAGTTGTCGGGTAGGAAGGGACAAAATATACATGCATTGCCAGGGTCATGAACATGTGATAAGTTGATACTACACGGTGTCATGAAAGGCCGACAAAAACCTATCCTCCCCGAGTATACAATACCTGCGGACACCAGCCAATAGGATTTAGAAGTAATCTTAATACAGGAATTGTTGAACTGACATCCCAATGCAAACACTATATCCGATACACACCGAACATGGCCTCTAAAATCAATGATTATCAAATTGTGTTTTCACTGGGAAATTACCCCAAAGATTTATATCAGGAAGGTTTCTTTATTTCTTTGAAGCCATTTTTGTCTTTCGTTTATTTGCGTCAATCTCAGTCTGAGAATGAACATTAGATTTCCAAATCCAATATCCTAACGAAAACCGCGCATGCTACGCAGTCAGGCAGACTAAACAAGGTCCGTGAAAAACTGCACTGCGGAAGTGCCGAGGTCCACTTAAAAAAAGATCATGGATCTCTAATTTCCGGGATACAAGATCGCTTGAAAAGGCAGTTCCCTGGCAAGTTTTATTTTTTATATATATTTTTTTACATTTCTTTCTATGTTTATGTTTTTAAACACACTGATTATTTCTCGATATTTTTTTAATATGAGGGGAAGCTGCCGTTTAAACTTAATTATCTATCAATGTGTGTATCTATCTACATATGTGTGTGTCTATCTCTCTCTACTTATCTATCTATCGCTCCACTTCTCTCTAATAGATTCATTTAATAATCTTTCTCTCTTTATAAAGCCAACTTATCCATCTGTATTTCTCCTCTGATGATAAGATTTCGATCTTTGAAAAGCCTTGGCTTAAGGAAAGAAAAATAAACACTAGTTTATTACTGACAACCTTGCATTGAACAATTGAAATTTGAAATAAATTTGGACAATCGTCGCATATTTATCACTCTTTTTTCTTATCTCTCTCTCTATATATATATATATATATATATATATATATATATATATAATAGGAAATAGGAAGTAAAACTAACCGAACCTTTGTTCGTGAGAAGCCTAACGATTGGCTAAGAGAACAATAAATAATCTGATAGGTGAACTAGCTCGTAGTGTATATAAAAACACCCGGCAAAACTACTTCCATGCATTATAGACTGCAGATTCCTCTGGGAATGAAACGCGACAGCTTAAGTGTAGCTTAATTGTCATAAATGTTCAGAACTTATTATATATATATATATATATATATATATACATTTCTTTTTCATGAATTTCTTTTAACTTACAGAATACGTAAAAATGAATACATGAAAAAAATTAATCAATAAATATATATAAATGTATTACACGTCCGATTAAGGGCGATTGCATGCAGTATTCTGCATATTCTTACAAACGATTAGGAAGTGAAAAATAATAAGAAACACACCGGTGATCAATCGCTAGTAAAACCAATAACAAACAAAAAAGCTGCGTATATATATATATATATATATATATATATATATATATATATGTTAATACAAGCGTATATTCTTGGAAGTAAACTAATATAGTGACTGTAAAAATTAATTGACTTACAAATATAGTAGTTTTTAAACTAAAGACTCGAGACTAAAAGTGTTTTTCTTGTTTTTCATATAGTAGTTTTAAAGGTTTAAAATCTTCCAACATTATATATATATACATATATATATATATGTATATATATATATATATATATATATATATATATATATATATATATATATATATATATAAAGTATATTTATCCACAGATACGTGCACATTATCTCTACTACTCACACATTTGTTTAGACGTATCGAGACTGGTGTACGCTATGACGACTAGGCTAAGTTACAAATGAATCCTTACATAAGAAATTTCCGAGGAGTTCTTCCTAATATTGAGATGGAGTTTCGTTTTCTCAATTGAATTGATATATTCTCATGGATTCCAATATGACATTGTTTTATGTAGGTGCTTTTACTTAAGTATATTAAATGTATTACTTGGGATTTGAATTTTCTGATTGTAGAAGAAACTTTTTCTTTAACACAATAAACATTAGGAAGGAGTTATGTTTTTAATAACATTTTAAAAATATTTTTAAAATATTGCTCTTCCTTGGATTGGAAAATTAGATGTGTCTACATAATAATAACAACCACTTAAGAGGCCGCTTAATCATACACTTGTTGCATTTATTCTTGAAAGTATTATAACATCTTTTAAACAAAGAACTCGGAGTATGTTCTTCAGTTCACCGAATTTAAATACATATACGTAAGACGTTACACACATCATAATAATAGCATCGAACACGGAATGAACAATGAACAATATACATGAAGAAGAACGGATAGCAGATTGTTTGAAACGAACTCCAAAATAACACAGCGCCGATGTGGACAATCGTCTGAATCTAAGCTTTGCAAATAATCTATATCGTGCTGTGCACATCACCAACAGAGGAAAATGGCAGTCTAACAATGATTTAGGATTTTGATACAAACTGCGCGATCGAGTCAAAAAGAAAGAGAAAACTAATAAAAACCAATAGCTGCGCTTTCGAAGCAAACAATCCAGCAAATAACCACATGAAGGGCAAACAAGAATCACTGGCTATAATCATGGCATGCCCCTTGTTGTACATATCATATTACACTGTGCGTTTTTCAGTGAAAACTTATTTCACGTCATATTATTGTGGGAAAACGGAAAAGGAACGAAATGGGAATATTCCGTGACGTGAGTTAGGGTTTCCTAAGGTTTGGCATCGATGAATAAATAAATCCATGTTTAGAAATACACACTGCGGTTTATCGTTTAGTATCTGGGAATTGATTTCTGCTTCCGACTTAGATCATTCTTTTTCCAATACTGATCTGTTTCATAGCCACCAATTTCAAGTCGATATATTTGTATAGCATCGGAAATCTCTTTCCTCTTACACATATTATATCCGTACATATGTGCATATGTTAACATACATGAAGCATCACTTGATAATTCTTGACTTTAGCTTATAACGCAACAACCCTTAGACAGAATTAAACTTTATTCATCAACATAGTTCCGTCAAGATTATACATTAGTTCCAGCGCTTCTCTAACAAGTCAGTGCTTATTTTGTATTAGTATTTGTCTTTGACCCTGCAGTACGACTTAGTTCCTTATATTTCTTCTTTATTGAAGACAAATATTTTTTGACGTCTGCAAACAATAAGTAGTCGCTAAAAGCTATATCTAGAAAAAAGGGTAAGTGCGAAAACAATTCAAGGTGTAATCCATGTTCTCCTTTTGGCTAAGATCAAAGTGTAGTATCTGTTCCGATGGATACTGCACCCCATAGACTGGTATCGTCTTAGCCTTCGGGGATTGATTTACGCCGGTCTATGAGTCTGTCCGATGCAGTTCTAGGATGTCCACGCTCTCAGGTTTCGCTTCCCCTCTTTGGGGAGGGTAATTTTATTGCTTACTGCCCGAGGCGCCCCTACCGGGGAATGCCGACGGGGCTGCCCATGCAATTTTTAAACCCCACTTTCCCGACCCGACCTTGGGTTACATCTTACTTGTGGGAGTAAGATAAAAACTGGCCTTGTGCCTAACTCCTGGAGAGGAGTAAATCAATACTATCGTTGTGATCGATTGGTGACACAGAGGTTGAGCACTTTTTCTTTTAAATTTGTGTTTGCTTTTTCCTAAACATTATTCGCAATCGATGATTAATCTTTATTAAGTTAATCAACGAACAAATCATATCGTGCATCTCAAAACATGGAGACCTCACTTTACCTGCTGATTCTGTGTCTTTGGTCATTTTGGACGGCTTTCCCCCGCTGCTCTCCAGTCAGCTGACAGCCGATTTGTTTCATCAGATGAGTAGTTATCCAGGATTCATCCATTCTCTCATTTTTACGCAAAACATCTCACATGTTGAGGTTTTTGGTCGACTGTAACCAAACGCGGCACCCATTTACACATTTTTATACTTGGTGTATGTCCATACTTTATCATGGATACATTCAATTCTGATATCTTTACCCCCTTCTGCTGTCTGACGTCACTTCAATTTACAATAGGAAACATAAATTTGTAAACATTTTTTAAATGTTTTCCGGCTCAACTTCGGTATTTGAGCGGCCTGAACGTTAAGCATCATTAGTGTCTGTTCTATGGCGTTTAAAGTTAAGATATCACTTCTTAACTCTCGTATCCGACGGATCAGAGTTCAAATGAAAGTTAACAAGCCATTACTTTGCTTGAACCATATTTTTCACACAAGATTTCAATACTTTATAAATAACGAAAATGTTTGATATTTCATCTATTTTGAAATGTTTAAACTGTAGCTTAAATTAAATAATTATAATAACACTAATAATCTTATAGGACTAATATATCACATAATTCGCGTGTGTGTGCTAATCACGTGTCGTCAGGGCTGTAACAGCAATTATACTATATGCAGTCATCGAAATATATATGTATATATATATATATATATATATATATATATATATATATATATATTCGTTTTGTTCGAGGGGGAATAGTTTTAAAAATTAAAAAAAGAAAATACGATTAAATGAAACATAATAAAATAGATGTAACCACGAGGCGCCTTTCGACCGACTACTTTTTAAGGGAAAACGTCGGTATTTGTTTTAAAAAAAAAAACCCTAAAACGACAAATTTAAAACCAATATATGGTATAATGAAGAAGTTCAACAGGTGGCGGGAGGGAGAAAAACTATTATATCAAAGAAAAACAAATTAGGGGGTATATTAGTGCATGCATATATATGTATAAACATATATATATATATATACATAGCCAAGCACAGATAAAATGATCACCAATCAGAAGCAAAGGAGTGTCCAAAGATCAACAGTCTGTGTTTTAAGTCTCTCTGTCGACATAGAGATGGCCGTTGAGTATTGATTACAATTGCCTCGAGAATATCCAGATGAAGCTTGTGGTGTCCTCTATATAGAACGGAGAAGTTATCGTCTGAATAACTAATTTTACTTGAAAAGTAGTCGGTCGAAAGGCGCCTCGGGGTTACATTTATTTTACTATGTTTCATTAAATAGTATTTTCTGTTTTTAAATTCTAAAATCATTCCCCCCTCGAACAAAACGACTTTATATCGTGCGACACCAACATAACTTTATATATATATATATATATAATATAACTATCTTAATTCTACATTCCAAATTATTTTTAAAAATTTAAGTAAGAGATCACACCATATATCATACCCTTCAAATAGGTAATAAAATAACTACTCTATTTTCAGTTATGCATATCAAACAGTGTCCGTTTTATAGCCGTTCAATGCTAGGCAGGGGTGGATAAGATGTGTACAATTGTCAGTAACACATCTTTTTTTCACACTGCCTGAATTTTGCTTGTGATTGCCCTCTTCTGTTAACGAATCGTTAGCGAATTGTTTTGATAGATATTATGCTTTTTAGATAATCTTTCAGGATAAATCTTGGGGTTTAACGGCGGTGAGCATGAAGCCGCTTCTTACAGATAAGACTTTATCAAAGTGTCTCCGCATATCATTGAACCGCGATACAATAAAAGACTGTTGGACATTCATGACTAAATATTTCTAGACTAAGGTTTATTTATACCCAATATGGTGTGATTGCTAAAAGGATGTGTGAGAGTTATTTACCATTCCATCGACAGAATTATTTGAAACCTGTATTTAATAATCTTCTTCAATTGAAGTTCTGATATTGTTCACATGTCCACTCCGACAAAAGGACATATTGGTTAGCTTTTTTATGGATTTAAAACTCTGAATTCTGCAAGTGACGCAGCATAATTACTCTAAAACTTTAATAGTTATGAAATAGTGGAAGTTATATGGACCACGAGTTGCGGTTCAGTAAAAGAAAATGCGTCCATGAGATCGATTACTGTTGCCACATCTGAGGAGATGTCGCTCATGGCATTATATTCATGTGTCATAGCACTTTTGTAGCGTTTAGTATTATATTTTATATATATATATATATATGGCGAAGGATCGTGATTCTCTCTTGAATCTACGAACTGCGTTCGATCCCGTCTGACTGCCTTAAACCACCACTTCCTGCACCAATGATGACGTAACTCCGAAACAACGTTGTCTGTAGCTAAATACGCTTTAGTATTTAATTTTTAAAATATTCATATTAATGGCCCCTTTAAGATAAATAAATATTAATTGTCTAGCACTGACTGAAATTATAAAAATCTGAGGTCGTTAAACTATGAAAGCAAAGCTTACACGTCCGCGTGTTTAAGTACTCTTTGATCTCGGAACGTTAAAACTCTACGGCTGTTTTTAAATGCATTGTAATTTTAGTAATGTATGTCTCGATATCCGTTTGCCTCATGGATTGTGATACTTCCTAAATCTACGAACTGCGTTCGAACCAATCTGACAGCCTGGCACCACCACTTCCTGCACTGATGGGGGCGTAAGTCAGAAACAACATTGTATGTAGGTGAATACACTTTAATTAGAAAAAATTTCATATATATATATATATATATATATATATATATATATATATATATATATATATAACTTCTTTGTAATATATTATATCTCTTTAAATCTTCTCCAGTTTTAAATCGCAACTGTTATTTTTCACCCGCCCCTTTTTTCAAACCTTCCTTACACTAGATTTAAACAAACAAACACAACACTCTAAGAAAATAACGCCTCCAAACGAGAGTGACACGTGACTTCACATTTCTGAAACAGATGACAACAGAAGCTGAAGAGAGCCGGATAACTAAGCCCTTCTGCGCTTGAAACCGAAGCTGCGAATTTTGTACTAATTTTTTTCTACCAATATATATATATATATATATATATATATATATATATATATATATATATATATATATATATATATATGATTATTTTCATTTACACAGACATGTACACTGGCATGTCGATATTATCGATCGAAAGCTATTATAAACTGAGATCTCATTAGGCAGAGTAAGAATCCGATCTTAAACTTAGATCATATTTGGAAAAAATGAAATGGAGAAAAAAGAAAATACATTTAAAATTTAAATTTGGAAAGTCACGTGGTTGGGACCGTTAAGAATCAAAATCAAAAAATCAAAATAAGAAAATGCCAATGTCGCAGATTTTGTACATGTCTGTGTAAATAAAAATAATCATATATGAAAGCTCTATTTGATATTGAGCACTTTTATAAATCCGGTTGAAATTCTTTGGATTACTACCCTGAGGATGTTTTACCTGAATTATATATATATATATATATATATATATATATATATATATAATAATCCAGGTAAAACTACGAATATTTGTAAACAACTTTTTTCAACAATTGTTTGTTATTTTATATTTTATCATTTTATTATTTTGTGATTTCATAACGCGTTTCGAGCTTTCCTTGCTTGCTTTCTTCAGAGATATGCCTTGTTCGGGGGAAATACATATATTATTGAAATTACTTTGTAAAACTTACTTTTTTTTATATAAAATGTTGGTATTAAATGTCCTCATCAAATAGGAAAGAATTGATACTAATGTGGGACATCAATTCAACGTCAATTATTATAAGTCTTGTTTTTTTTGCTATATCTATCTATCTATCTATCTATCTATCTCGCTATATATATGTGTTTATCTATCTATCTATCTATCTATCTATCCATTTATCTATTCATCTATCTATCTATTTCTCTCTCTATATATATATATCTTTCTATCTATCTATCTATCTATGTATCTTTCTATTTATCTATATTTCTATCTATCTATCCATATATCTATATATCTATCTATTTATCTAGCTATCTATATATCTATTTATTTATCTATCTATCTATTTATCTATCTATCTATATATTTCTATCTAGCTATCCATCTATCTATCTATCTATCTATCTACTGACCAATCTATTTTTGCACTAAAGCTGACTTAATCAAAATGTGTATCCCTTATGCTTCTCTTTTATATATGTTAATCACACAAAAGAGATTCGCTGGTTTTGGGATATGGTTATGTTTGAAAGAAAATCCATTTTAAATTCTTTTAATTGGCTGTAATTTCCAATTAACTCACCAAGTCACTCAGTAAGTTTATGTCTATTACCTCCATGTCTTGTACACTATATTTTACTGTTGCTTCAGTCATTTCTTACAGAATTAACAGGCAAATGTATTGAAACTAACTATAAAACAGAAGATTGAACTAGTTAATTAAACATTATATGAAATTATTAATACTATTTAACCTATTAAAATAGAAAAGAGAGAGAGAAAGAAAGAGGGTAAGAGTGAGAGAGAAGAGGGAGAATATATAGTGTAGAAAAAACTACTTTGGGATTTTGTATTATTTAAAATGAAAAAAAGATAACAAAATAAAAAAAAGCACGAGATAGTAACCACATCGAGAAAAAGAGCACAAGATAGTAACAAAATCGAGAAAAAGAGCACGAGATAGTAACACGATCGAGAAAAAGAGCACAAGATAGTAACACAATCGAGAAAAAGAGCACGAGATAGTAACACAATCGAGAAAAAGAGCACGAGATAGTAACACACTCGAGAAAAAGAGCACAAGATAGTTACACAATCGAGAAAAAGAGCACAAAATAGTAACACAATCGAGAAAAAGAGCACAAGATAGTAACACAATCGAGAAAAAGAGCACGAGATAGTAACACAATCGAGAAAAAGAGCACGAGATAGTGACACAATCGAGAAAAAGAGCATGAGATAGTAACACAATCGAGAAAAAGAGCACAAGATAGTAAAACAATCGAGCAAAAGAGCACGAGATAGTAACACAATCGAGAAAAAGAGCACAAGATAGTAACCACATCGAGAAAAAGAGCACAAGATAGTAACACAATCGAGAAAAAGAGAACAAGATAGTAACACAATCGAGAAAAAGAGCACAAGATAGTAACCACATCGAGAAAAAGAGCACAAGATAGTAACACAATCGAGAAAAAGAGCACGAGATAGTAACAAAATACAAAAAGAAGAGCACGTAAACAATTGTACACAACATGAGCAGGCGAATGAAACTACACTTTTCTCTGATCCATACAATCTAACCGGGTCTGAATCTTCTAGTTAAATATTAAAGTAGCTTATCTAGACACCATTACAACTTCTGATATTCGTTAAGGGGGTGTGCCACACGACATGGCGCAACATCCACGTGATTCGATGGAATCTTATTGGAAGAACAAATACGCGCTCTTCTAAAACACACAAGTCACCAGCCGACCGAACAGAAATAACCAGATGTAATCACTGGCTCAACGGTGAATACACCGAATTGATTCTACGATAGATATTTGCAGCAAAGAATTCGGAGAACATTTTGTTTAACGACCCATCTGTTTGGATGGGGGCGGGCCAGGAAAGAGACAAAATAATACGACAAGAAGAAGACAAGAAAATAAGTTAAGGAACTCGAAATATTCGTGCTGTTGTTTACAGTGTATTCTCGGTTTCGCCTGAAGGAATAAATCACCCGTATGTTTAGCAAATACAAACAGGGGTTTATTGTCTTCGCTCCGGAAATATATTTATACTTCTCCGGTGATAGAGATTCCCTTCAACTCACATCCATATCTAAACTATCTATGTCTACTAAACATATATATATATATATATATATATATATATATATATATATATATATGTAATATTTAAATGTTGAATTGAATTAAAGATAATTGAATTATTGTTTAATAATAATCTATCGTGATAATATCACATATTTTTACGCCTTCATGAATTCATAACGAACGGACCATATTGGAGGGTTGCCTGAGGTTATCGAGGTAATAATAGCTACAACTGAAACATGTTCCGAAAAGTCTAGCTCATTCTACTATTTATACTAATGGGTCAAATATCATTAATAATTTGGATATTGTATATAATTTATGATAGATTATCCCAATCTTATGTTTTTTAGAAGTTTTACATTGACTGATTATGTATATAAATATTCTTATGATAAATATATAGCGCTATTTATTATTGACCACTATTATACTGGATGCAAACTGTACTTGTATTATCATGCATATATATATATATATATATATATATATATATATATATATATATATATATATATATATATATGGTAAACATGAAAAAAGTTACATGATAAACAGCTGATGATCCCCGTGTTAATATTAGACGCTTAAGCTCTCCTGTTTTTGTTTCACTGTTAGATACTTAACCCCCCCCCCTTTTTATATTATTTACTTATTTATTTATTTATTTATTTATGAGTTTTCCAACGAATGTTAAGTCTGAAATATCTTGGATTTAGTTAGTTTCTCTGGGAATTTAAACTGCATTTTACTTCTTGTTTTTCTTTTGTTTAAAATGACTCAAGGCTTCTTTAGACTATTAATACATATATATATATATATATATATATATATATATATATATATATATATATATATATATAAACCTTTCGCCTCTGCCCTATGCCTAATATCATGGGACTTAGAACCAATATCAATGACGTAGACACTATTTTATAGTAAACTCTCCGGATATTCTAGCATTAAGTGAAAACGACCTGTAATCCTCACTCTTCTCACACGAGTTTTACGTGACTGAATTCATCCGACTCTACCGTAAATACTCTGACAAACATATGCACGGGCTAGGAGTTTATGTTCGTAATCCCATTCCATGACTAGCGAGGATAGGATAGAATCGGATCACTAAGCCTACATGTGCTTTAGATTAACATTAAAGCACAATGTTAGTAACTTATATTTCTTATAGCGTTCTCCTTTAACTCAGGACTGTGCCTTGCTAAAATTTGTCTCTGAAAGCATAGATACAGAACCGTCACTAGACTCGAGTGCCCAAATACATGTATTTGTGGATCTTAATGCACATCACCGTGACTGGCTTGGATTTTCCAGCTATTCAGACGCAGCTGGTAACTCCACGTATAGTTTCTCCATAGCGCACTCCCTCTCACCGGCTGTCACTTTCCCGACACCCTTCCTTGATTGTGTGGGCATGCAGGCTTAACTTCACAACCTGTTCTTGATCTCACTGCCCGAGGCTTGTGTTACATATGCCCATATCCAACTCGGGAACTTTGATATAGCCTTAAAATCTCTCCCCAAAGCTGATGAGGTGTTGCTAAAAACAAGATACTACAAGCAGGCTGATTTTGATTCCATCAGAGACGCCCCATGGAGTGAACTTTTTTCTCACCCTGCTGATCAGTGCGCAAATCAGGTAACCGAATAGGTTAAAGCAGGCATTGAAGTACATGTCTGCATACGAAAATCCTACATCAAGCCGCACTCTGAACAAAACTTCACTTTGAACTGTGCAGCTGCTATTGTTCATAGGCAGCAACAATTCCGACAATTCAGCCGTGATAAGTCAACTAACGAATAGACAGACATGTATAGCGTCATAAACTAATTGTATGGTATACATAGATGATCAGTAAAGGCATTCAGTCGCAGAAACTCGTCAATATTGTGGTGAACAATAGGCAATCAAAAATGTTCAATCTATACAACCACAATGATGTCGTTTGCACAATAACTTAAAAGCTCAACTACTTGACCAACGTTTTGCCTTAAACTGCACTTTGGACTTATTTAACAACTCCCTCTCAAATTTCTCATTGCGGACTGAAGCTAAACTTGATGACATGGCCATCACACCATCTCATGTCAGGGATATCATAACAAACCTTCACACCTCCAGAGAATGAGGGCTTGATATTATACCATTAATTGTAATAAAAATGTTTTGCTGAACTGACACCTGTCCTCTTCAAACTCTATAACAAATGCCCAGCCGAATCTTGCTTCCCTGATAGATGGAAAATTGTCTCTGTGATACCAGTCTTCAAGAATTCTGGAGATAGAACTGACCCTCAGAATAATCGCCCATCAGTCTACTGTCGCTCTTTACCTAAATTACAAATCCGTAATCAATCAAGCGATAGTCCGGCACCTCGTTAATGCTAAACTTCTTTCTGGCTACGAGTATCGATTTAGGCAAGCACGCTCTACTGCGGACATCTTAACGGTCATCTACGAACACATACACCATACACTAAACACATCAGGATAAGCCGGGGCGGTAACGCTTGATATACCTAAAGCCTTTCACAATGTCTCGCATAAAGATATTCTCATAAACATTAGTTCTGATTGTGTTATTATACGAATATTTAATAGTATTAGATCCTATCTAACCGAAGGAAAGGTCCAGGATGTCTTCAACGACTGTTCATCCGAACAACATGACATGAATGCATGTGTACCCCAGGAATAGATTCGTGGATCTTTATTGTTACTGATTTGCATAAACGACCTCACTGATGACATTGTGTCTGAGATGAGTATATTTCCTGACGACATCACGCTCTACTTTCGAGATGTGGTAAAAACGGACGCGCACATATCCGAGGCAATCAGTGAATCCATAGAAACATACTTCTAGTCTGTAGTAGAATGTGGTAATAAAAGTATGCTAGCATTTAATGCTGCTACGACAAATCTCTTTGTATTCAAACACCTTCATGACACCTCTTGAACTAATAAAGAACACCCTACCTAAAAGTCCACCGTTCAAACTCCTCGGCCTAACATTCACAGGTAACATGAATTGAAACAAATACATAAAATACATTGCCAAGGCTGCTACAAAGAAAGTAGGTGTCCTCTCCCGTGCTAGACAGCTTCTTTCACTTGACAGTATCCTATATCTCTACTATGCAACCATCCTCCCATGCATGGAGTAGTTTCGTCATATCTGGGGTTGTTCACCATCCACTAGTCTTAGGAAATGTCCCCAAAAGAGTATTTCATCTCACAGATCCTCACTATCAACCAAGCTCGAGCCCCCTGCCCGATCTCCGCAATGTTGCATCCTTATGCTTGTTTTACAAGTACTTAAAATCAAATGCGCTTTGGTGAACTTTCTGCTCTAGTCTCTCCTCGACGTAAATATGCTCGATCAACTCGACAATAAGGTAAATCCAATCATTCACTGTAGAGACCCCTAGATGTCGGAGGTCCTTTTACTCCAGCAGCTGTTTTCCTCGTGTTGCCGGACTTTCGAACTCCCTCACTGCTCCCTGTTTCTCCGCCTGTACCGATATGCACAAATTTAAAACTAATGTGAACAAGCATTTAGCTTCCCAGCCTTCAATTTAGGATGACCCTCATAACTTTCTCCCTGATTCTCAGTAGCTCTTTACGTCTACAGTAGCAACTTGCCTTGTTTAGTGTGAACTAAGTTATATATATATATATATATATATATATATAGATATATATATATACATATATAGATATATATATATATATATATATATATATATATGTGTGTGTGTGTGTGTCTTTATGTGTGTCTGTGCGTGTATGTGTGCTTACGTATGTGTGAGTATTTTCTCTCTGCCTACATGTCTTATCGCATGCTTTTGTTAACGAACAGGTGCATTCGGGTGTCTCCCAAATTAAATAGTAACACTTCATTGTCATCCGAATAAGGGGTAGTTGAGTGAAAAAAACTAATCGATTTACTTCATGAAACTAAAATTTAAAAAAAAATCATTAGCACGTAATACTGAAGGTAGAATGTTCGTTTCTCTTGTTGCCTTGACGAATTCTTCTTGGAATTAAACAGAAATGTTTGTGTGCAGTTTCCGTGTCGTAATTATTTTATATTACTACCACACACTTAATAACTTAATACTGTAAAATATCTAATTTCATGATATAAGTGCATTTTTAAGCAATATATATATATATATATATATATATAAATATTAATTATTTATTACCTACAGACATCGATGTTTCATGCTGACGCAATCTTCAGTGCAGGAAGTTAATTTCAGACGGTCTGCGGGCTCGAACTCCGATCACAAATCGACACTGATTTGTAGTCAAGCGCGTTCTCCCATTAGCCACCACAAACTAGCTAATAATTAAAGAGGAATTTACCTTTGTAAATTCCGAGTCTGCGTGTATTTGTACAACAAGCAGCGACAGTGATCTACGACAAAAAAACTGTGTTGGAACTCGCAATTAAGCTATTAGTACGGATTGTTATTAAACTCACTGATATATATATATATATATATATATATATATATATATATTTATATATATATATATATATATATATATATATATATATATATATATATATATATATATATAGATATACATATATATATATATATATATATATATATATATATATATATATATGTGTGTGTTTGGGGGTGTGTGTATGTATGTGTAATAATATTTACATTGTTTCTTCAAAAAATGTTATAATGGGAAATGTCCATCTAAGGTAAAATAAAAAAAGATAAAATATTTCCATTAAACATCAATTGAGAGATACATATCCAGACAGTTACGTCACAAATAGAAGTCGTTATGGGGAATGAAATTGATCGGTTTATATTTGTACAGAATCAGGAGCGGTTGACGAATTTCTTATGGCCTCCTTATACTATGGAAGATTGTATATGTTAAAGATAGGTGTATATATGTAAAATGTCAAGAAAGTCTTAAACCACAAATACATTGTTCAGACGTATTTTTTTCTTCTGAATGATATTTACTCAAGCTGCCTACGTGATGATACGTTGTAGTGATCAAAGAAGTAGTCACCATCGTTATTTCATGCTCAGGTTTCTGTCAGAAAAAATGGGTGTCAGCTTCATATAAACGACGATATTTTTGAATACAAAATGTGCCATAAATCTATATCTCAACAAAGCCACCATGAGTTCATTCATGAAGTATTGTTGTAACACGTGATCTGGTGTAACACTATATAGTATTTTCCTTTTAGACAGGATCAAAAAAAGAATATCTTATTTAATAGGACCCACACAGTCTACAGGGTTCCAGCCTCTGTCAAATCGCTGCAATGTAGTATTTATGTTTTGCCAGCACTTGAATGATATGTGGCCCGACAAACTAGATGCACTGGTGCTCCTTACACGTAAATACTCCTGACCAACACGACAATCAGCTAAATTGTTTTTGCTCTAATATGTTATTACCTCGAAGTGCTAGCCTTTAATATTCCCTTTCTTTCTACCTGTTACCAACGTGCAGACATGTATATTTAATGTGTACAAACATCTCGCTGCACATCTCCCAACTTAAGATGGCCCTATTAACCTGGTCCCCTATTTACACTAGTCCCTTGCGTGACTGCACAGGGAACTATTTCCAGCATTTTTACGTACGTATAAAAAGTTTCTATGGACACGTGCTTCTGGCTGTGAGCCGTAATCAGCATGACTAACCGGCGCAATGATCGAACCTACGATATTACTCTTTGCAGTCTACAGATTTACAGCAATATTTTTTTTTATCGTAGTCTTTGTTATTGTTTTTACTGGCTATAGAAACAGATTTCTTGATAAATATATAATTAATAAATATATATATATATATATATAGATATATATTGATATATATATATACATATATAGAATGCTCGCTGTATAAACAGTAACAGCGTGGGGAGTGTGTTAGTAACTAGACAAGAACCCTCTACATAGACGGCCTTCATCCAGACAACAACTTCAGCAGATCAACGCCCATTGACCGATCGATCTCGGGGATGGCAATACCGGTGACGTCATCCCATCGTTCCGACGTGTGCAGAGGGTTGGTGTGTATATATATATATATATATATATATATATATATATATATATATATATATATATATATATATAGTATTTCAGGTATCCACATAAAATGTTATAAGGAGATATCATTTTTTATGTATCAATTTTCAGTATTTACTTCAACAGCGCTCGATACGTAAGTAGAGCTAGGTTGTAATCCATGAAAATATATTTATGGCAATTAAGATATACACACACACACACATATATATATATATATATATATATATATATATATATATATATAATCCTATATAAATGTAAAAGTAAACGAGAAATATGAAAAAGGAAAACAAAGCATGGAACGACTTTAAAGATAACAATAACACTTTTGTTTCCCTTTTATACAACTTATTTTGACTTATCTTATGGTTTAATGTTTGCCTCTCTATACTGTTCGACATTCATCGCATGACTTATGGATGGCGGTACACTGTGCATACGCATACGTATCTTTTATCGAGAAGCCTGATAAAATAGATATAAAAAAACGATAATAACCCAGCAACTGTAAAGCGAGAAGACAAATGATTCGATTATGCGTAATATGGGAGTAAGAATTGATCGTGTGTTTCTTTTTTTTGTAGACAATAGGAGTTTCTGCTGAAGAAAAAGTTTATTGCAATTTATAAGCAAACATCATAAACCAAAAATATTTTTTAATTCTATGACATTTCCACAAAACGTTTGTTCTGTAAGAACATAATAATGCCTTTCTATCTATGTTTTAGATGTTATAATATCAAATTTGATAGGTTGGACCGATGAGTGTCAATCGTATTGATTCAGTTAGAGGGGTAAAAAAAGCGACATGATTTAAATAGATTTTGGTAAATTTATAGTCTTTAGCGGTGTTTTATAGATTTCAAAAATGGAATTTACTTTTAGTCACCCAAAACAAGGCGCATGACGACTGATATGTAAAGGGCTGCTGTGAATTAAGGGTCAACTCTATAAAGGGCACGTTAATGCAGGAGTTATGCAATTCTTATTAAATAATAATTTCTGCATTTTCGTACAGTCAGTAACACAGAGAGCAGAAATGAATTCCACAAGCTGGCACTCCAAGGAAAGAAGAGTTAAAAGTAGAAAGCCTTATACATCTGGAGATCTCGACAATAGAGGGGTTGGATTTAGCTGAGTGTTTCTTAGTCGGTTGTATTTACGTCGAGGGGGCTACAGACTGGCTTGTTAGGTTGATAACACATCACATTGGAATACTTGTAAAACGAAGACAGGGATACAACAATGTGACAATGGCACATGGGCTGGATCTTGGTTTACATTGTGAGGCCTATTTATTACAGACTCTTTTTTGGACACTGTCTAAGAGGGAAAGACTAGTGGTTGGTGCACCAGCTACGATGTAACAACAATAGCCCATGCACGAAGATAATACTCCATACATGGAGACAATACTCAATGTATGTGTGACAATAAAATAGGTCGGTAGTACTTTTTAATACGAAGTTGCTGTATTGAAGTTGTATGATAGCATGGAAGTGTAAAAAGTAAGTAGAACATTATAAAAACAAAATGATAAATCATGTTTTGAAAACATTTATTGAGCAGGAGCGTGTGAAAATAACGTCACACAATTTAAATACATTGCTGTAAATTTAAATTCTATGAGGTCGTTACCCCTGTATGAATTAAAACAACTGTGTACCGCTGCACACATCCCTAAACCCTAGATTAACATGCCCAAATACTGAGGGTAGGATTAAATCTAATTCTGCCTGATCAGATATCAAGTTTCAACAGCTGTATATCGATAACATCCACATGCCAGTGTCGCAGATTTTAAACATGTCTGTTTGAATAAAAACAATCATATACCTAAAAGCTCTATTTGATAATGAGCACTTTTTATAAGCCGGTTGAAATAATTTGGATTCCTATCCTGTGGATGTTTACTTGATCTAGATTACTATATATATATATATATATATATATATATATATATATATATATATATATATATGACGTACATGTATGTGTATAATAATACACTACTTATGACGTATATAAGGAAACGTATGTCGATGATAATTAAATGTTTATTATTAAATTATAGCACCCTTTCAACCGTTCCTTTTAATAAGAAATTATATACGCCGCCCACTCTAAGCTATTATGCAACTTCCTCGCTAGATGATTTGTTGAACACATTTAAGATGGCTGACTATGTTTTTCGTCTTATTTGACATAGATAGGGTTTATTTCTCTAATCATTGTATAACGCTTGGAATTGCTCGCATTGTTTAGAGCGCTCGGAATTGAGTTAAAAGTAACTCGTGTTCCGGGGTTCGTATCGTGCGGCAGATGTGAACAGTTATCTCCACACAGAAGATTCCACAAGGATGAAACGTAGACGTATTCAGATAAACATTAGATAGTCATTATTAAGCCCGGATTGATGGTAATACAGATGAAGCAAAGAGAAGGTATACAGAGATAACCAAAATACGCATTCAGTCACAGAAACTAGTGACTCGTGATTTCTGGAAAATCTACAATAGTGTGATGAATAATGGACACTCGACAATTCCCCCGCTATCAAATCACAACGATGTTGTTTGCACGCCAACTGATAAGGCTGAACTCTTTGCCCAGCGTTTCGCCTTAACCCCCGCCTTGGACTCAGCAAACCACTCCCTATACTAAATTCCCATTGCGTACTGACGCCACACTTGAGAATTCGGTCACCAGCCATCTCAAGTCAGAGACATCATAACAATCCTTGACACCTCCAAAGCGTGTGGGGCTGATCTTATACCAGTAATAGTAATAAGGAAATGCTCTGCTGAGCAACTCACCCTACCTAGGAGTTCATCATTCAAACTCATCGGCCTAACTTTCACAGAGAATTAAAATAAATTCATAGAATACATTGCCAAGGCTGCTGCAAAGAAGGTGGTATCTCTCTACCTTGCCAGTAAACTTCTCACAGCAGACATAATCCCATATGTTTACAAAGCCCCCATCTGCTCATGCATGAAATATTGTTGCCACATCTCGGCTGGGGCATCATCCACTAGTATCTCCCATCTTGACAAAGTCCCAAAAAAGAGTCCCTCACTGTTCACCTAGTTCCAGCCCATGTCCCATCGCCGCAATGTTGCTTCCTTATGCCTGTTTTACAAGTACTTCAATGGATTGTGTTCTGATAAACTGCTGCTTAGGTACTCCCACGACGTAAATTCACTAGACCAACCCAACAATATACCCCAGATGCCAAAGAGATTCTACTCCAAAATGTTATTTCCTCGTACTGCTGGTGTCTCAAACTCCGTCTCTGCTCCCTTTTCTCCTGACGGTATTGACATGTGAAATTTAAATCTAATGTAAACAGACATCTCTCTTCCCAGCTCTCAATTTAGGTTGACGCCCCTCAACAGTTTCACCCTTTTTCTCAGTAGCTCTTTATGTCTACAGTGGTGGCCTGCTTTGTTTGGGGTGAACTATGTCAAAAATAAATAAATAAATAAAAATAAACATAAATGTGGAACGTCGATTGGTCAAATAAACCAATTTTGTATTACCAACTGATCCGTACTTTTCGCCATGATTATAAAATACATAAATAAAGACATAATGAATATTACAGAAAAAATACACCTGTTTTAGTAATTAAGAAAGATTGGAGGAGTTTTTTTCCTTTCAATGACAAATGTTAAAATTATCCTCATCATCATCAGCAGCACCATTATCATCATCATCATCATCATCATCATCATCATCATCATCATCATCATCATCATCATCATCATCATCATCATGTTATTGACTGCTCTGCATTTTGTCTTGGAGCATAATGTGGAAATTGCAATTTCACGACCGAGGTAATTCAAATTGTTGTTTCAATCCAGAGTGCTCCTTTTGGGGAGCTAGATTTACCCCACGTTAATTATTGACATCGTGCCTAATTCCGCTCTCGTGGAGGGAAGTAAATAGCTACAGCAAAAACAGCAACACATTTATTGTTTTCAAAATAATAAACATATGTACTTACAAAAACACTTCGGTAATTATTATTAATTTTAAAGTAATTACTCGAAAGTCATTAGGGTCGTTGCTATGTGTAAATATACGCGTGCGAAAAGGTAACCGAAAAAAAACAATATATAATTAAACGGACTTATTATTTTGAATTTTAAACTTAATTGATAAAACCCCTTAAAATAGTATTACTACTGGTAATAATAAGGAATTTAATATCAATAAAAGTTGTTCGTATATATAATCAAATAGCAGAATCAAACAATAGGTGAATAGTACTCAATTTGAATTTATTAGGCAATTTTTAAAAGATAAATATTCGAATAATGTTAATCGTTGTGAGTGTTTAATCAGGTTTTTTGCGATTATATATATACGATATGTGAAACTATTTAAGTGTATAATTTAATTAGGTAGAGCTGAGGTTGTTTGATATAAATAAAGTTCGGATAAATGAAAAAAAACAGATTTCGTATTTATTTTGTTAGATATATGTATATAAATATAAATATATATATATATATATATATATATATATATATATATATATATATATATATATATATATGTACACTTTAACATTTTATGACGATCTTACTTTTTGGAAAAAAAATGCCATCCAGGCTCGGACTTCTTTAAGTCTTTATGGGTCACATGGGTCACATGTAAATCTTTAATCATCGCTATCCTGGTCTTCACTACTAGCACTCCCTACATTTTGCACTACTAGCACTCCCTACGTTTAAATAGACTGAGGAGATACGATGAAAATAGTCGAAAAGTATGTTTTTCGAGGAAATATTTTTGAAAGACATTTTGCATTGCTATACGTCAACAGTTAAGCAATAAAAAGAAAAAAGCCATAAACATTCCTGATTTTTGTTCGTAGTAATTGTTTATACATACATGTACTTGTATATATAGATATAAAAAACACACGATCAAAACCCGATCGAGCACTTTATTGATTTCTTTACAACCGATACCGATATACACACGCTGAATATATATATATATATATATATATATATATATATATATATATATATATATATATATATATATGTATATATATAAACATTTTTTTGAAAAACCATATATATATATATATATATATATATATATATATATATATATATATATATATATATACATACATATATATATATATACATACATATATATATATATACATACATATATATATATATATATATATATATATATATATATATATATATATATATATATTCCCGATAGAGATCATGATCAGACATTAGATTGCGCTTTGTTATTCTATATGTGACTCTTCCATCATTGTTTTTCTTGTTTCCTACGCAATATAATCTGATGTATTTATATACAAAGCAGAATCGATGATAAATCCTAACTAATACAGGAAACACCATGCCTATTTATACAAAAATATCTCTCTCTCCTCATATATATATATATATATATATATATATATATATATATATATATATATATATATATATATATATATATATATGGGAAGAGAAGGATGAAGGTAATCCGACGTGATGGTAAAATGAAAAAGGAAAACCAAAAACTGGATGTTTTTTATGTGTACATCAACGTTTCGTCTTTATTTATAAGACTTCATCAGGATGATGATATAGGGAACAGATATCATGCAAGCACAGATACATGTAGGGTAGACATGTTGGGAAGAAAAATAAAATAAAATGAAAAGTAATGGCAGCGTCTTGCTGGACATCCGTACTTGTTAGAGAATGAAATATATATATATACATTTATATGTATATATATATATATATATATATATATATATATATAAATGAAGGAGAGTGGAAAGGAATTAGAGAAAGCAAAAGCCAAATCAAAATTCAATTCAAAAGTTCAAAGCAAGGTACATTCCGCAAAAAAGGCAATTTATTCAAGTTAAATTTTCCTTAAGCCAGGCTTTTCAAAGATCAAAATCTTATCATCAGAGGAAGTCGCTGGGATAGATAAGTTGGCAATGGCCAAGATTTAAAATTTGAAAAAATGAAAAAAATAAAAGTTGTAGGGAAGGAAACGTAGGGCAAAACTGTGCCAGGGTGCAAGCAAATGTCCGATTGCCAAAAGGTCCGGTGTCGAAGAGTCCAATGGAGAGGATACGATGTAGATAGGTCGGTCGTTAGAGGCACGAAAAGTAATGAGAGAGGTTTCAAAGTTAAATTCCAAGAAGCCACAACTTCAGGTACGGCGAAAATAGAAAATCCAGGAAGGGTAAAAAGTCCAATAAGAGGTACATTCGAAGATGCAGGCAGGCGTCAGAGGAGATTAAGATGTAAAATATTCGCCATTAAAGAGACTTCCCGGGCAGAGATGACAAATGGAAAGTGTTTTAAAGTGGAAAAAGGGGCGGTGAGAATATTTAAAGTCTGCCCAGTTGAGAAAGCCGGCTATAAATGAAGAAAGCTATAAATATCCTGGATATTGAGCTGCATACTCTTCACAATAGGGTTTTACCTTTCCTAAAAGTTCGCTTTTAGTACACCTCTTTATATATATATATATATATATATATATATATATATATACATATATATATTGTATGTGTATTTAGGCAGCATATATATGTATATATACATATATATATATATATATATATATATATATATATATATATATATATATATATATATATATATTGATACGCGGATAGGCGAGAACATATAGAAAGCGGTATAAGAGAGATAAACATTGAAATAATAGTTCAGAAGAATAAAACACAAAACAAAACATGATTTAAATATACTATCTCTATTTCCATTCCTCCTGCTTCTTTCCCCCTTTCTCTCACTACATATATATATATATATATATATATATATATATATATATACATATAAATGTATATATATGGATATGTGAGTGTTTATATATACATATATATATATATATATATATATATATATATATAATCTGTAGACTTTTAAGAGTCCGTTATACGTCCAAATTATTATTGCCGGATATGTTTTATTAGACGTTACACTATAGTCTCTGAATATTAAAACATTTAGCTTTCCAGACAGCAATATGACGTCTGATATATATTTATTAGTCTAAATGATTTTATATTAGACTTAATTTTTGCATTCTTATTGAACATGTAACTACTAATTTTCAACTTTCTTACAGACACTCATATATATATATATATGTATATATATATATATATATATATATATATATATATATATATATATATATATATATATATATATATAGTAGTAGATTGCTTTACATACTAGACATAAATCTTTCAACGAAAATTTTTTTTCCGGTTTTGAAGGTTAAAATAACTTCCGAGACTATATATATATATATATATATATATATATATATATATATATATATATATATATATATATATATATATATATATAAAATTGAAATATAAGCCAAATTAGCAATACAAGATTAATTTTTTTTTTTTCTTACTTTAATCCTATCGATTACGGAATAAAATTCCTTCTTCAGGGGTGACCAGTATTGAGTCATTTTTTTCTTTTTTTCATCAAAAAACAAGAATAAAGAAACTTATTTCTTTGTTAATTTGATAAACGTCTTTGATGGTACGACGTCATCGCCTTGATGTTATGAAATGGCGGGTAGGAGTCAAAACCGGTGTCGAACGAGAGATGCGTTGGCACGCCGTCGAGTAATGTGTGTGTTTATCCTTCAAGTTTTAAAGTATTGCATGAAAAGTTAATAAAATTGAAATATAAGCCAAATTAGGAATACAAGATTAATTTTTTTTTCTTACATTAATCCTATCGATTACGGAATAAAATTCCTCCTTCAGGGGTGACCAGTATTGAGTCATTTTTTCTTTTTTTCATCAAAAAACAAGATTAAAGTAACTTATTTCTTTGTTAATTGGATAAACATATATATATATATATATATATATATATATATATATGTTCACATATCCAAGTAAACGGCTCATATTATATAAGAATAAACACACGTTGAAATCTTCCACAACACGCTAGAGAGCTCGCATGCATCCCAAAAAATAATCGCCGTGACATGATCGCTTACAAAAAGAAACGGACGTCGAATTTAGAAAATTGCAAAGCCGGTTTCCTGTATTTTCTTTCTTTTGCTCCTTTAATCATCTATTTTCTTTGTTTCCTTTTCATCATTTACATTTTTTTACTGTTCATATTTCGTTTTACGACTGTTTTGTTTTCACTCAAACTTTGGTTATTTTCTGTTCTTATAACTTCTACATATCTTGTGCTGTTATCTGATTTCAAGTAGTATATTCTTTCTCTATTGTTATATAAACATACGCCTCCCTGTCTTTCTCTCTCCTCTCTCTCGCTATATTATATATATATATATATATATATATATATATATATATATATATATATATATTATCATATTTCAGAATTATCGATATGAGGGTTGATAACTTGTACAGTTTTCGTTATTCGACGAGATTATTATTGTTATTCAAGACGAGAAATGTGGGCCAGATAACCAAAATTATATATATATATATATTGTTATGGTGCCGTACCTACCTACAAAGAACTAATGGACTCGTCCACTTTGTAAATACGGGAAGCACGTGACACTTGTTCTCTTCTTCCCAGGCAAACCGGCAATGGCGGTTGAGAGCACATCTCCTTGTAATATCTTTCTTTCTATTATATAATATATACCTTTGTTCATTTAAACCATGTGTTCCTGTGTCATTCATTCAGCCTTACCCAGGTCCACAACATATATATATATATACATATATATTACAAATATGTTTGTGTTGATTAATTGTTCATAAATATTGTATAAACACAATTCTGAATAGTTAATTTTATGGTACTTGTAAGGAATGCCCACCCATAGATTTGTATTTCTCATTATGTAATCAGTTTCGAGTATTAACGGAGAATACTGAGTCATAACCGAAAATGTCCGAAGTATTTTACGATTTGAAATTCCTTAAACATTTTTTTATGGCGACGACACTAAACATGCGAACATTTAGGTTAGAGTTTTTCAAAACTTAGCCCCTCAAAAAATACTGTTGAAAAACCTCTTAAAAATAAAATAAAACGAAAGAAGGTGGCGTTTAAATCGTAAACTGCTTCAACAATTTCTGTCCCTACAAATCGTTAGTCGGAATTCTTTTTACTTTACATTGTATTGTTACTTGGGCGACGGAGTTATGTTTCCAATTTAACAAATAATCATAAAAATACACTTAACCGTGAGCATGTGCTTGTCGTGTTATACCTAAATGATTTATAAATGAAAAAGAAAAAAAATCAGTTAAAAAAAACCAAATAAAACAACCTTTAAATTAATAAAATTATTATTCATTGGGATATAAAACAAACTCTCACTCCAGATGAATGCGGATAGGTGGAATATGGATGCATTCAACAATTGTTTACAAACCATCCGTAAGGACATTGAATACCGTGCATCGCCCGTTAGCACTTGAACATTTCTGTGTTCTTTTTTTCGAATTTTTCTGGCGCGTTTCTCCGAACACTCGTAATGCAAATACCTATTCAGAAATATAGTTATACTAATGTTCATACGCCTTCAAAAGTGACAGCAAAATTATGCTTCGCCAGTGTGCGCACTACTCTTCATATAAAAGTCAGTAAGTTTTGTTTTCATATATTAATAATTATTATCATTTCTGATAACGTGAACGAAGTAAGAGAAACATCAAGCGTTGGCTTTTAATTTAAAGATAATGATTTTTTTGAATTAATTTCAGATGGAAGAGGATTTTCTGAACTTTTTACCTTCTCACTTTATCTCACGACTCGAAATTGTTTCGTCTAGGTGGAGAAAAGGTACGTTTTTACTCGTTAACTTTTGTGAGACGGGACGGAATTATATTTTTTTATATACACCTAAATAGAAATTAGTCTTTATTATTGAAGGATTGAAATAGTTTCGCCTAACCGTCACGATCTATCCTTATATTTATAGGTATAGGTATGAATTCTATCGGCCATACATTTGTATCAGTATTTTTCCATCTTCTCATGCCTGTGGTTAAGTGCCATTTGAGTTATCCCCCTTTGCACATTGGCTGTTTGGAGTGTTTAACCACAAGATGGCTCTGGCGGGGAGTCAATTTGCATAGGGGTGTGGTTTAACAGTATGAAAACTGTACTCTTGATTGAAGAGTGTACGTTGCTCAGTGAGCAAAGTGAAGTAGAGAGAGAAAGAGGTGCAGAAGGCAGTTGTCAGTTGGTGGAGAATTCATAGATTTTTATTTTTCAAGTACTTTCCTTTTATGGATAGACCAGAATGCAGAAGCAACAATTATTTGAATTTGTTCTCTCTACTTTCCTTTTCGTGTTTCTACTATTTTCTGACAATAACATTTTGTTTTTGTTCTTTCAGTCTAATTCGGAATTGGTCGATGGTGTTGTCATCACTGTCCGATTAATGGTGTTCTCACATGTGGTTCATTAGTTTGTTCACGAATTTGTAGATGGCGTTATAACCCCATAAGTACATACTCTCTCGTTATTTCTGTAATTTCTCTATTCGCAAACTGGTGATGCTGTGGATGGGAGTTGTCATCTTCACACCACTATTGTGTCTATAGAGTTTGTATCGTTTGTGGAGGCAGCATACTACACTGGAAGCAACTCTGCGAACATCTTCTTCAAATCCCCTCCTTGATCAGATAGAGAATAATCTGATTGGTTGCTGACTGTTGGAGGGCTAAGGCTGAAATCGTCAGCGATGTACCTTTGTAGATGCCAAAGCAAGAACGTAGTGCAATGGGTTGGCCTCACACAATTTATGCCAGGTTTCTAACAGAGGCCTTAAAATGCCACTATAAAGACCTACCTGGTACGATAGAGGACGGAGCGAGATGGTGTTAGAGAATCAGGCAGATCTATGACACTACTATGACTGGAGGAGGATGATGATGATGATGATGATGATGATGATGATGATGATGATGCACTTGTACTCTCCCCCTCACCCAGTGATAGCATCCTTCCAGAAAGTGTAACGGAAAAACTACTCGACCATTCATTTTAAGGAAACATGATATGGAATAACTACATAGGGAATGCTGTCACGTCTGCTATAAAGAAGACCAGCCCCATCTATTGGGCTAGACATTTCATATGCGTGTGTTCGATTTTAATGAAATTTCAACCCTTGTATAATGCACTAATTTGGAATTCTTTCAAATTGTCAGTGCCTAGTTACTATTGTAGAGGGCGTAACGAGGATCAGTAAAATAAGAAAGTAATACGGTGGTATGAGTATAGGTAATAGAAACATAGTGTTTCTCATTAAATCGATCCAGAGCAATGCCGGGTGTTCTTGCTATTGTGTCAAGTATTACATAGTCATGTTTTGTTTATTAAGAGGATTAGACACAAGGTCAGGTTAGGTGTGTGAAAGCCAAAGCACTAAGAGAAGCACACGATTACCTATAAAAAGCAAAACCATTTAATCTACGAGAACTGAACAGACTCATACATCTGCAAGAAATCCACTGTCGGAGTCATTGGACTTTAGTATGAAATGGAATCGTATTTGTTCGTCACGCTTTAGTCTGAAATATCCTTTTCTAATCTAAACACACAGATAAAATGGCCGCATATTAAGAATCCTCGTCCTACGTGTTTTTTAAAAATTATTTTCTTCTATCCACATATTATATTTGCCTCTCCGTGTTTTGATACATCTATCTCAAAACTGGCATCGGATTAAGTGACTTACGTAAGCTGGCCTTACGTCCTGATCTCGACGTAACATCCGGTTTCATCTTGCCAATTTCCTTTGATCTTCTTGAACAAAGAGCGATTTCCAAATTTCGTTCATATTTATTGTCTCTACATATCCGATCGGCTCTTTGACCCTCCTCCCACCAACACACACAAACACCAATCTAAAATACGCAGACATAGATGTACACAATCAATATTTGTAGCTGTGCTATAATATTTCTGAATATATATTTTCTGTCCAAAGCCGTAGTCCGCTGCTGAATATATAAATTATAAATCTACTAGCAGACATATTCCCCCATGGTCTCATATTTTAGATAGTAAATATACTTACTCTGCAGCTCTTAATAAATGAATTCACCAAATTAAATTAAATATAACTATAAAAAATGTTTTAAGAATGATCTAAAATATAATTTGAATTAAATTTTTTTGTTGAATAAAAATATTACCTGAAACATAAAATATAAACAATGCAATCAATGGTTGCAGTAGTAGTATTAGTATCAGTAATATTATTATTACAGTAATAATAATACTTGCATTGCATTGTTTGATACAGTAAAGCAGTGTTTTATGTGTTTTTGTAAACCACCTATCCTGGAAAGATGATTATTCATGAGATCTTACTGGGATCTCTTTAACTGAAAGCCGTAAATCTATTTAATTAATGCAAAAAATTACAAATATTTCATTGTAAAATTTACTAAAGTAAAACAAATTGAAAGTAAATAATACAGTACATTTTGATATATTGCAATTACTTACCGAAATATTAAATAATGATTTTTTAATCATCCGGACACCACACAAGCAGCTAACAACACTCTTGCTGTTTAGTAAGATTTTAGGAAAAAAAAAAGTAAGTCATATTTCGTATTCGATTTATTGCTTTTGTTCCTTACAACTTGCATCTTACCCGGAATTTGCATTGCCCACAGCCTTTAAAACATACTACTAATATATATATATATATATATATATATATATATATATATATATATATATATATATATATATATATTTATATATATATAGTCTCGGAAGTTTCCTAACCATTAAAACTATATAAAGAAAAGAAAAAAATTAGTCCCAAGTCATTCGGTGGAAAATCACTTTAAAAGTCAATTTACTTTTAGCAGTTACTATATTAGTTTGATTCCAAGAATTTACGCTAGTCTTAACATTATGAAAGGGATCATCAGTTGTTTACCATGAAAAACTGTTTCAGGAATTTAAAAACAAAACTGTATTTCATTTCATGGCTTCCCAGCAGAGTTGATCAGACCCCACTTCCCTTAAAAGGCAAGAACATAAACGTTCCGTATAGTAGATCTAAGTGTTGTTCCAGATAGACGTTTTGCTAACTTATATTAGTTATTTAAACAAAAAAAATATCCGCCTCACCTGCGCTGCTCGTCTGTATCAATAAATTGTATCCGTTAATTACAAACATTTTTTGTACTTTAAAGTGTTCGAACGAATCCATTACACTACTTTTTAGGTGATATATACTTTTATGTTAAAAATATTTAAAAATTAAAAAAAATATATATACATGTATTTTTATTCTTTAATATAATTAGTGTATGTGTTATATATATACTTTTATACATATTCTACATTTTTCTTAATTTAGATAGTTATGGATTTACTCTATCAATTTATTTTGATTAATTTGATATGACTAAAAAGTATCAGGATGGCGAGTAATTGCCTTATTTAATTGTCCAAATATTTTATTTTGATCGCCACCTTGGTAAATCATTCTTATTATTAGATCAGAAATTGGGGGCATGAAATCTACTAATTTTAAGTTAACACGAGCAATCCCCCGAAATTCGGGCATAATGCTCCCGTAAAAAATATTCACAGGGCAGGTACTATTTTTATGTGGCATCCGCACGATATGAAAAGGGAATGAATTTCTTTCACCAAATAATTTATAGATAAATATTTTATCTTCAATTTTGATATCCAAATCAAGAAATGTAGCTTGTGTTCCCGTATGTTCACAGTTTAATTTTGGCTCTTTAGGATATCTTTAATGTTTAACTCTTCGTTATCATTAATGCATACAAGGTCGTCAATATATCGCCTACATCCATGAAAACTATACGCTCTAGATATATCATTTTTATTAATGATGACATATATATATATATATATATATATGTGTGTGTGTATATATATTCAAGTCTACGTAAATATACATTTGCCAAAAATGGTGAAGGATCCAAACCCATTGGAATACCTATTGTTTGGTGTAGTCCTTTATTTCCTATTTGAAAGTAACTGTATTTTATAAGGTGACTTATAAGCGTTTTCAGACCAGTTTGGGAAACACTCGTCTTAACATTTTTAGTTTTTCACCAAAAGGCTTTAGATTTTGCAAAGTCTATGTATTTACCTTTCCCTCCTAAACAGCTAAATCTATAGTATTACCTAATTCTTTAATAAGTTCTTTATGCGGTATTTTTTTATATTAGTACTAAAATCATGATTTGAGATTGATTTAGCCTTTTTACGATATATATATATATATATAGATTAATTTACATATTTACATATATTTAATATTTTTATATATATAAAAATTTGTATATATATATATATATATATGAATTATTTTATTCATTTGCACGAAGATTCAATCAAACAACTGATGATAAATTGTGATAATATATTCTAACGATGCGTTTCTATGTATAATGCCTGCTTCAGAAGGGTTTATTTCTGTGGATCCAGATATTAACTGTTATGTATCTTCTTATACGAGACCGGAATTATCATACACCGTTATGCTCGTTCAGGATCGTTAATAGAATTGTGTGAGTTGTTTATAAATCTATCATGGTAACAAGGATTAGGACATACTTCTGGATTTTACGTACCATTATTTGTCCGCTTACAGCGAAGATAAGTACAATTCTAGTCTCGTTTCAATACCGAGATACAGTTAAAATGGAGTTAATTGTATTTTCTGCCGGGAACTTTATCAAATAAAGCAAGAACATTGAAGAATCGTCAGTTTCTTTAGTAATATATAACTGACATGTTTACTACATTTATATCTAAATTTTAAATAATCCTATAAGTGTGAATCAGTATTGTTGTGCATTGGGTAAAGAGAGAGAGAGAGAGAGAGAGAGAGAGAGAGAGAGAGAGAGAGAGAGAGAGAAAGTGTGACTTGGTATATCGTCACGGAACGGAAGTAAGAAGCTCTGACATTCACTTTTGTGGATGTACTTCATAAAAAGCAGACGTCTCAAGAGTGATATTAATGCATTAAGAGCTCGAAGAAGAAAAGTTTGGTTAAAACTAAATAGCGATTAATGTAATGGTTTAGAAATGTTTTCTCTGGTCGGAGCTAGATAAAAGACCTGAACCATGAATCTCTATTGAATTTTTATATAATCGATATATACGCAACACATATTGTGGACTACTAAAGATGGCGGACAACAAGGATCTTACAGTTAAACAGCACACTTATTTAATATGAGTTCTCACACGGGTCGTCACGAGATAAAAACAGGTTTAGCTCTCCGTCCAAATTTTTAGCACTAAGCATGTTTCCACCATCATTCAGCTCATTTGATGGTCCGGCAACAGCTATTGAACAGTAAATTCCTAATCGTGACAGACTGTTTTTCTGTAGACTTGGATTGAAAATAAGCCCACTAATACTCACTGAATAATTCTAGTAGCTCTGAATAATTATATCGTTTCTTTGGGGTTTACATACGTACATAGCCACATTGACACCGCCCTTATCCTCACAAGATGTTGGCGGATTGTGTGATTTTTATTTGAATGTAAGATTCTACTATTTTCATGTATCTGTCCAGGCAATATCCGTTTCATTAGTTGTGTCTATCTATGAGTTTAGGTACGTTTATCAAATATCATTTCGTTTCAAATGAATGTCATAATCATGTTTGAGTAGATTTAATACGAAAAATATGTATTACACTTTTCAATTATATATATATATATATATACATAAATATATATATATATATATATATATATAGACAGAGAGAGAGATAGGTAGAAAGAGATAGATAGATAGATACAAATAGATAGATATATATGTATATAAATACACACACACACACACACACACATATATATATATATGTATATATATATATATATATATATATATATATATATATATATATATACACGGTCTATCTGTGGATGACTATATATAAATACACACACACACACACATATATATATATTATATATATATAATTATTGGTAAATTATATTTGTTAAATGTACACATATACACATGAGTTTCATGCTAAATCTGCAATACTATGTATGGGACGAGACAACCACTACCTGACACACGGTTCTAACTCCAATATGAAAGTCATATTTGACTCCGTAATTGGAGCGCGTACCGATGTGTCCACCACGCATTTCCGTAGAAATTGGAGAGTAAATTAACGTCTAAATTGCAGATTCGGCGGGCATATTAGTAATCCGTCGGAAAACATAATATATATATATATATAAATATATATATATACATATATATATATATATATATATATATATATATATATATATATATATATATATATATATATATATAGCTGTGATACAGCGAAACAGTCTGTATGTGGATGACTATATACAACTCCCTCCCTGGGTAGAGCTTATTTTGTAATGCTATCGCCCACTGCCATTAGTTTTAAGGCATAGTTCATTGGGTAAAACTAATTCGAGCTCCCGGCACTTGCAATGTTTACATTGAGATATTTCTTGCATTCAGTCAGTGTCGTATGATAGCGTAGTGGTTAGCAGCGCCGACGGTCAGCTCGATGGTTGAGTTTCAATCCCGGTTTCAGGCACTAACTGGTCTAGTCGCACTGATGAGCTGTGATACAGCGAAACAGTCTGTATGTGGATAACTATATATATATATATTTGTAATTCCTGTCATAAGCGCGACGGACATACAGCCCCATCGACGGATAAAAATAGGCTCTTATAAAGATGTGTTATGCATCTAAAATGCTACTTAAACCTTAAGCGTTACAGATCGACGAACATCCAGAATTTTTTATACAGCAAAGTGGACGCATCTAATATAAGATGCGTCTAATTAATCATTGCGTTTAGCGATCAGCATCTTAACTCAAACTGAAGCGTGACATGCCGATGGGTATTTACTTCTTTTTTTCCACGACAGAAAAGTTGTGGGAGAAGGACACAGAGGTGAAAGATATGAAAAGTTAGAGGGTGATTAACACTTTCCCCAGAATAATAACCCTTTACCGACCTTTTGGGGTACCTTGATTGGAGTACGTCAAGCGATCGGTAAAATACTAACCTGTTCTCAATGGGGAACTTATTGCCTGCAAGAGTGTTACTCCCATAACTATAACAGATCATGTATCGATATGTACTTCCTTCTTATCGCAGGTAAATGTGGCACAACGTAGGAGATAGGGGAGAGAAAAAACAACACACTTGTCCCGGTGCACTCTGACAACAGAAAAAATTGCACAAGCAACGCTTTCGGCATATCCTGGGAGAGGCACGGTCAAAGACTGGCAATAAACCAACCCTTTATTAATGAGAAGGTAGAAAGCTGCAAGTATCAGAACTAAATCTTTACCCGGATATACCAAAGCCAGCTGATACTCTTGAACTGATTCTCTATGAGATATCTGCGACTGATGGCATCAAGAATATTACTGTGGTCACTGACCGAAGTACCAAATTTTCATAATTCGGATATATGCGTGTTTAGAGATCTAAGACAGTGTAACAGAAAATAATCGAATTATGCCCAGAAACAGTGATGTAGAATGTCTCAAAACGTCGTATTCCGTGGTTATCACTGCCTAGCTATTGTAGTTTAGCCTGCGCTTGACATATATTAAAATCATGTAGATGTATCGTTATCTTGTAGTATATTTTTTTTTGGGGGGGGGGGGGCGGGACTCCGAAGTTAATGCGACTGACAGTTAAGTTTTAACTTTCAACTTAATGCCTTCACATATCTCTTAAATAACACTTACACACGACTTACACCTTGTCGCATTCGGGGAAAATTGATTTTAAAAAACATTAAATAACATCTCTGGCTCTAAACGAATTGACGTTTATGTTGTAAGCAAGCTAACATCACGCGCCATCGGAACAAAGGTAACAATTTAGAAATAACACTTCATGTGTTTTATTATTTCTATTGTTTCCAGTCGTGACATTTCACTGAATATATTACTTTGATCACCGGAAGTAAACTAATAAAAATACGCCATTCGTCTGAATTGCATATTTATGTCTGACATACTTATAAAAAAATGTCTTATGTAAAGATTTCTACAACTGTATCTTATTGGTGTGTTACGTTCCACCATACTTTCTTCAACTCGGGTATGCATGACGTCTTACTCGTTAATCAGACTTTTAATCAAATTCCGCTACCAAGTCTAATAAATTTCGCTATGCTATTATTTCAATAATCAACAGTTCCAACCATTACATGTTTATTTATAAAGAATGTTATGTCACTTTCAGTAAACAGACAACATAGCATTCTTTGAAGAACGCCTAGATTCACACATGATGTCGGTCGTATTTTTTGTAAACGGAATAAGTTGTTCGTTTCGGTGATTGATTGAATAGAGACATCACTCAGCAGACGGGACAGTAGACGTCGTAGAGATGCTGTTCTCTCTTTCTCTCTGTGACTAGAATAATAGAAGTAATTGGGGAAAAAACATAGAACTTAATTATTTGCTCTCAGATTTGAAACACCTTTACACAGTAAGTGCACAACATGAACTGCACCTTCTTCTTTCAAACCCCGAGAGGTATCAGAAGCCTTGAAAACACTAAGCGTTCATTTTGACGCCGAAATTTCAAGAGGTGGATATTCTCTAAAATCTCTGTCCCGTACTACTTCTCATGACGTCATATTCTGACAAGTAGTCCTAATTCTGAACTTTCAAATACCAATCATATGTACTACTCTCTATTTAATCCGAAACAGTCTAATATCTCTATAAGAAACTAATGAACGAACACAAGAACTAAATAAGATGGGAGTAAACCAGGTTTTGCAATTGTAGTTGCAAAACTATAGTGTCGACTAAGTTACCGATTTTTAGGTTTGGCATAAATCAGATACAGGTAATAAGATATATTAATATATAAAATTAAACTATTTTTGTACTCTTCGTAATAGTTTCAAACAAACAAATGTCTACTTTAATTATGTCTTGACTTACGTTCTGGAACCAGTCTCCTTCCGATTGTTGCTATAATCTTTGAATCCTTAATCAATCTAGCGATAGTCCGGAACTTAGTTTAATGCTGAACTTCTTTCCGACCGCCAGTTTTAGAGAAGCACGATCTACTGCAGACATCCTAACGGCTATCTCTGAACGCATATATCATACACTTGACACATGAGGTGAAGCTAGAGCAGTAGCGCTTGATATATACAAGGCCTTTGACAAAGGTTTCTCTTGAAAATACTGGCATATGGTATTAATGGACGAATATTTAATATAATTAGATATTTCCTAACACAAAAGAAAGATCCAGGTTGCCATCAATAGCCGTTCATCTAAGTTACATGACATAAATACTAGTATATCTCAGGGAGCTATCCTTGGACGTTTATTGTTCCTGATCATTATAAACGACCTCCCTGTTGACATTGAGTCTGACCTATGGACATTTGATGACGACAACACGCTTTACTCTCGTCATGTAGGCAAAACAGACGCGATCATATCTAACGCAATGGCTGCATTTTTAAGCTGTAGTGAATTTAGGTCATACATGGTTAGTAACTTTTAATGTCGTAAAGACAAAACTTATTTTATTTAATAACTACAATAACCCTCTCCAACCACCGATTGTCATGGAAAATAACACCTCTTTGAGAGTTAAACATTCAAACTCTTCGGCCTAACATTCATATGTAATATGAATTGGAACAAATTCATTGAAAACATCGCCAAGTCTGCAACAAAGAAGGTGGACTTCCTCTACCGTTCTATAAAACTTCTCTCACCTGACAGTATTCTATATCTCTACAGAGCAACCACTCGTCTATGCATGGAGTAGTGTTGCCACATCTGAGCTTTTGCATCATCCACTAGACTCTCCCTCTTAGACAAGGTCTAAAAAATAGTCGCCAACTTAATAGGCTCCTCACTATCTACCAAGCTCCAGCCCCTGTCCCATCGCTTCGATATTGCATCCTTGTGCTTGTTTTACAAACACTTCAATGGATTGTGCTCCGATGAACTGGCTGCTATGGTGCCTCCTCGACGTAAATACACTAGACCAACTCTTCAATCAGCAAAATGGCATCCATTCAATGTGGAGTTCCCCAAATGCCAAAGAGCTGTATACTCTAATAGCTTCTTTCCTTGTGCTGCCGTTCTCTGCAACTCACCTCCTGCTCCCTGTTTCACCTACTGTACAGACATGCATAACTTTAAAACTAATATAAACATACAACTCGCTACACAACTCTCAAAACCGACACCCTAATTCTCAGTAGTCTTTTACGCCTGCCTTGTTTGGGGTGAAATATGTTAAAAAAACAAAAAAATAAGCAGTATCTGAACATCTGATCATGAACGATAATCAAATAAAAGGTGCTTGAACTACGTTTGCACATTTTAAATAGTTTTGTATTTTATGCTGATGTATGCTGTTGTTTATGTTTTAATACTCATATTAAACTTTGCTTAACACGTGTGATGCGATGTCGATGCCCATTATATACACCGCGTCATCAACTCTTTTCTAATCTTCCGTGCGGCCTCCTCAATTCGCATGAACGCATGAGGCTTTTTATGAATGGAGTATTTTTAACCTTAGACATAGAAACATTACAGAGAACAGAGAGTGATCTCGATTAAGAGATATTTCCTTACGTTACACGCACATTATATATACATATATATATATATATATATATATATATATATATATAATATAATATAATATAATATAATATATATATATATATATATATATATATATATATATATATATATATGGGTAATGAAAAAGGAAAAACCAAAATATGTTTTTTATGTATTCATCAACGTTTCGTCTTTATTTATAACACTTCCTCAGGATGATAACTTTAAGAAAAATGTCATGCAAGTACATGAAAATATTGAGTTGACATGATGGGTTAATGAGAAGAAAGTAGTCGCCACTACTGAGAGGGCAGGACCGAGGTCCGAGCTGAGAGAAGTTGGTGGCAGGGAATGAGATTAATGTGGATGGCTGTGAGTGAAAAAGTGGACAGGTGGGAGTGAATGAAATTAATGTGGATGGCTGTGAGTAGAAAACGTGGAGTGGTGGGAGTGTTAGTGAATTTGTTTTAGGATGGGAGAGAGGGGAGGGAGATGTAGCATGGATTTCGAGGGGCTGGAACAAGAGGAGGAGAGGGGAGAAGGCTCTGTGATTTTGGTGTGTAGGTAGTGTCATGGTTTTAGAAAAGATTTGAAGAAATGAGGTGATTTGAAAGTGGAAGTGGTGGGTGGATAAGAGTGTGAAATAAGTAGTCGAAAGGGTGAAATGGGTGATGGGGGGAGAGGGGAGATGTTGTTGTGGTTAGGTGTGACATTTTTGGAGAGTAGGAGTATTTGACCAGCTGGCTATGTCGGGAATGTGTGAATATAAATGAGTTGGAAGGAAAGTGTTGAAAAATGCTGAGAGTATGACAATGAGAGGAAGGAAACATGAAAAAGAAACAGAAGGAGAAAAGTGATATTAATTTTGGTGAGAAGTGGGTGAAATGTAGTTTTGTGCAGGCAGTGTTGATGGTTAAAATTAAATTGAGGGCAAAAGGGGTTTAAATATCTAAATATTTGTGAGGGTATCTGGATTGTGTTTTGATTCGTGGTGAATGAAAATGTATGTGGGGGGGTTGTGCGTTGGTGTGTATGCGGGGACTTGTATGTAAGTACAATTGAGAGCGAAGAGAAAGAGGTAAACCATGATCTAGGTTCACATACATTCATATATATATATATATATATATATATATATATATATATATATATATATATATATATATATAGTGTGTGTAGATTTCAATTTTGTGTTGAGAATCTGAATAACAGAGCTGAATGTAATTTAAACAGAGCAAAACAGAATTATAAAAAGAAAAACTATACACACATTAAGGTTGTACACATTATAACTTATTTCGACCCCTTAATTAGGTCTCCTCAGATGTATAAACAACCACGTCAAAAAACCAAAAAATCATTGTTTGGTTTTTTCACGTGGTTGTTTATACATCTGAGGAGACCTAATTAAGGGGTCGAAATAAGTTATAATGTGTACAACCTTAATGTGTGTATAGTTTTTTCTTTTTATAATTCTCTCTCTCTCTCTCTCTCTCTCTCTCTCTATATATATATATATGGATTACTTAGGACGTTATTCTATGCTAGATCATACTATACGGCCGCTTACCCCTTACTAGTGTTTTCACGGAGGAGCAGATGTTTAATGAATGCGCTGATCGAAGGGTGTTGTCGGAAAAAACAAATTACTATTCCTAAAGTCAAGTAAAATTCCTACTTTCTGCTTCACCGCTGAAGTTATCCTTCTTAAACGCGATATGTCAATCATTCTTGCAACCTAAACCTACGGCTCTTGTTAAGCCACACATGGTGTGGCAGTCAGTCGCAAATCAATTACTATTATAAAATAAAGTACTTGACAACATCAATGGTCAGGCAGCATGAATGGCTAAACTAAATTTGAAGAATATTCAAAGAATCATGCATTAATAGGATTATCGTTAATTCAATGTATGTTAACATATTCAGATAGAACATGTATTTATAAAGATTAACGTGGACGTAAATTGACACATTATTCCTTAAAATACAAAAGAATGGTTGCGAACCACACAAAAACATTTAATAGAAAACCAAAAGTAAATTTGTTTACATGAACTTTATTTGTATTTTCTTCTCCCCAAATAAGTCATATCACTACACAAGTGTAAATGGCTTCTGTGATAAGGGCCGGATATATAGAGAGCAACTTAGCTGGAGAGTTAGGCAGCAAGATATTTGATCACATTATATTTACATGTATGCATGTTTGCACTATCAGGGTAGCAGAAAGGTAATTCCAACGGTAAGCGGCCCGAGAAATGAAAGCTACAAAAGGAGAGAATCTTACAGTTCTACAGTGAAGAAGTTTGAATTAACAATTTCCAAGTCAGAAACATAACAAATACATTAGGGCACATATTAGCGACTAAATAAACAATAAATAATTTCGGCGCCGAGGCTGTGATTCGAACTCTCAACCTTAACGTCAAATAGGAATTTGGACGAATTTGTCTGATACTCTACCATTGAGCTACCTTCAAAAACATGCTGATTTAACTACTTAAAGAAATAGGTTTTTTCAATTGTTTTAGTTAGCAACTAGTCGGAAAAATGTTTCGTTTCTGGTGTACAAGTTCAGTAAGTTTAACAGATAACATTCTGTGGAAGTGCAAGTATGCAGCACAACGTCGATGCGACCGGGAGCGAATCTTGTCAGACAGTACGATGATTAGTAAGTTAGAAATTAGTTGCTGCATCCTATCTAAGAGGGTGATGTTAGCTGTTGGTTCACCCGTGCAGATATGAAAACTGTAGCCTATGCACAGAGTAAAGCAAGTGCATCAGTGTAAAACTAAAACTACATCCACATCTGTTTACAGAGGATCAATATATTTAAATAAATGCAAGGTACCGTCTGTTTGGTATGGATTCAAAAACAATTTCACAAATCTCAACAAGAGCTGGCGTACAGAGAGACGAGGTTCTAAGTAGTTTTATAGATTTTACATATGTCAACACTTAGTGTAAAAAAGCATAGAAATGAGGTAAATAAATTTATTTCACAATTTCATAAATTGTTTTATTTCTTTTTAATAATAGATATTTAAATGTAAAAGCGAATAACACGAAAACTGACGGATTCCATAGAGTGATGCGCCGAATAGATCATGTGATATGCAATAAAAAAAAATAAGAATAGACAGATAAATTACAGGGATTGCATGTGTATTGACGTGTGCACATACGATCGTCCAAAACAAAGGAAAAATGTAAAATGTCCTTTATGGTGATGAAACGGCAAACTTCTGAGTGATTGTTTAATTTAAGTTAATAAATTCGTTGCATTCAAGTTTTCTTTTAACCGTCGTTTCTTTCAAGGATTTCTCGAAACAGTCGTAGCTTTCAAGTATTCTTTCAGTCGTTGTAGCTTCTAATGCTTGGTTCAAAATGATCCGTTGTAAATGACTGGCATGCGTTTATGATAGGTAGCGTGACCGTTATGCACACTGCTAACGATCATATGTCGCTTATGTCGGAGCAAAGACTCGGCCCACGACATATATTAATATTCCAAAAAATCTATGTCGTTCGTAGATAAAGCAGCCACTAAACACGAAGATAAAGTCAATGATAACGACACAATACTCTCGTCGATAAGCTGTTCAAGATGAAGTACTTGAGCACCGACGATTAAGCGGTTATTTCATTTTAGCCTACAATCCCCTCAGTGACCATTACTATATACCTCAGGACCTATAATTCACTACTGCACCAGAAAGAGATCTACGAGGAACCCACAAGAAACTATTTGACCGCCAATTTCGATTGAACCGGAAGAGGACGGCTTTCTCTATCAGAATCAGTGACCTTGGAATAGTCTCCCAAGAGCGGTAATAAATGCGCTAACAACGCATCAATTCAAATTAGATTTGGACAGGTGTCGGGCTACTGTATGATTTTCTGTGTAAATCTCTACCACCCCCTTTTTACATGCACCCTGAAACATACATAATATGTTTTTCAAATTAATTTCATTAAATTAAATACATCAGTGGATTATCACATTAAGCCACTGATACGTTCATGAAAAGTATACCTATATATATATATATATATATATATATATATATATATATATATTTGTCTGTCTGTCTATCTGCCTGCCTCTCTCTCTCGCTCTCTCTCTCTCTATCTATCTATCTATATATATATATATATATATATATATATATATATATATATATATATATATATATATATGAATTTATTTGCTGCAGACTCAAAATGAAACGGTTTATCTAAGTGAAAATATAACTACATATATTGAATCACTACTTTCAATCCGATATCTCTTTTGATGTTAAAAGTTCTTAAAATTGTTTAAAACATATTATTTTAAAACAAAACTAAGAAAACTTAACATTAGTAACAAATGTTCCGACATTTTAGCGTTTTCTTTTAGCCGAGGTGACAACTGATTCCCCGTAAATTCATCGTGCGTATTTGACGTATTGTGTACTTCGAAGTGAATGTTTTTAATTAAAAATCAATTGAAAAATATTTTCTAAATATTCACTAATATATACTTACTTAAAAAATATATTTGATAATTTTATATTCGTGACTGTTTAGGTTTTTTTATTTTTAGACAATCAAACTATTATAAATCTATGTGTACAAATAAAATCCATGCACTAAACTCATTCAAATATATTTTTAAAAGATACAATATTTTTGTTTGATCGCTCGCCATTAGTTTTAATATTTTTTTAACTTCTAATCTTGGATATACAAATCAAGAAAAGTGGCAAAACCAAGCATAGATGGGTACTTCAGCTTTAACATCATATCGAAGAGGCCATACTATAGTTGTATTTATTTTGGTCGTTGTAAATAATGTACATCTAGATATGTATTGGACGGACTACGTATATTGCAGAACACATTCTTATTCATTGTATATTTTTTGAAATTATTTCATACATACTTGGTCTAGGCCCTTTTGAACACACCGGCTATCTGAAAGAATATTCAAATTCATCAGAAGTTCATGATTGGCGAAATCGATACCGTCGGATACTATAGAATCGGCTATATCAAGTTAAAATCCTGTCAATACAGGGGGGTTAGAAAATAGAAATTGTAAAACTAACGTCATCAGAATTATCTCCACTGACCGGGATATACATCTGATTGATGGCCGTTTGTGAACTTAATATTCCCTAGCCAATTCCTCATTTGGAAGGATTCCGGATTATGTTCGGGATTATGTTCAGGATTATGTTCGATATGTATACATAGGTTCATGCCTAGCTGTGTGGGGGTTGTTTGTATTAGCATTCTAATCCTGGTCTGTTTTCCTTTTATGGTCTATTTCTTGCTCTGTTTGATATATTGTTTGTGCTAATCATATTTATTTATCTGTTCGATTCTGTTAGCTGAAATAAAAAGGATGAACTTTCGTAGAATGCCGGACGCCTTCCACCATCTTCTTTATCAAAGGACCCACTTTCGATTGATGCATTGCGTTGTGTCATTTTCTCATGGTTTTGTCTATGCATGTCACAATACCAGTCGTAGGCTAATGTTACCTGTGTTATTGTCACAGGAATACTGTTTATATATCTCAACTGTAGAAATAACAATGCGCTATCACACCCATTTGACGTATTAGGCGTTTACAATAAAGAATATTCTTCAGTATTTGTTTCAATTGTCTATAACTCTGTAATCAACCGGTTTCGGACCTATACACTCACACACCGGAGTTAATATTTGGATTTTCAAAACACCTTTTATATTGTGTCGATATATGTAATAATAATGACGGGTAAAGTAGAAATCTCCAATACCCACCATCTATCAGTAAAAATAGTAAGGTGTCAAACTCATGAAGTGAAGCGACGTTGAGCCTGGTTATTACTTAAAGGGGTGACTATTTAGATATAGTGTAACGAAACTAATCGAAGTTCTATAACGGAGTACAAGCTCAGTTAGGAGTATAACCTGCAGTAGACACATGTTCTACAACGGAGATTGTGTAGGTCAACTGTGTACCATATAATCAGGTTAATACACGGGTTTTTGTTAGTAAACCGAGTTTAAGTAATGTTGAACCTGGTCAGTACTAGATGAGTGACTACATGTAATACCAAGCGCGATATATTGGAGTATAGAAATTGAAAAACTAATATCATCAGAAATATCTTCACTGATCGGGATATACATATGATTGATGGCCATTTGTGAACTTAATATTCCCTTGCCAATTCCTCCTTTCGAAGAATTCAGTTTATCCGTCCAAGCTGAAAGTAGCACTAAGCAAGCATGGCAAACGTCCGGTCGAACCGACAAAAATCATCCGGTCTATGGTCCTTCAGGCTTTAAAAATAAGCTTACTATGAATAAGTTGCTCGACACATTAAAGTCTAGAGAGGTTAAATCAAACATACATTGCAATCGTTTACACTATCCACTACTGATATACGGCTAACTGATTTGTTTGGCTTACAGGTGCGCCCCATACGTTGTCAAATATGCCGATCTTGGTGCATAGCTATCAGTTGTGTAGCCATTTGTGTTAAAGTAATTATTTACAATGAATCGTTTACAATATTTATAGTGTTCAAGAACCCAAAATAATTGAATATGTTGTCAAATGGAAACACTAGATTCTGAGATTTAGCTCGTTTATGCGTATTTGGCAAAATAACTTCGGTTTCTATATATTATTTTAAAATATCTTTCTAGCAAAAAATAACCCGTTACTAGACATTGGAATAGTCTCCCAAGACAGGAAATAAATTCGCTAACAACGCATTAATTCAAAGTGGATTTGGACAGGTGTTTTGTTACTGTATCATTTTCTGTGTAAATCTCTACTACCATCCCTTACATGGACACTGAAACATGTTTTTTTCCAAATTAATTGAATTTTACTCAATACACGGGTGGAGTATCACATAAATCCACTGAGACGTTCATGAAAACTATACTTATATCTATATATTTGTCTCTCTGTCTGTCTGTTTAGTCGATTCTTTGATAAATAAATTCATAAAAGTGAACATTCGGTAGAAGTGTTGAATTTCTCACTGTCCAGAGAAAAACTGTAATGAACGTCGGTGATTTTACGAGAACCGGTGTGTCAACGTAAATTATAGTGTGTGTCATAATATCATGACATAAATACGGTATATATCTGTAGGATCAATAGTTGTATCATACCGTGCGTTAGATAACTTCATATCAATCACTGTGTAGACTAGCGATTGATCGGTTGATAATTAAACGATGAATAATATTTCGTCTTCGGCATAAAACAGATAAAAACAATCTTCTTCCTCAGGAAATACTTATAAAATACATATCCAAATGGACACTGCATTTCTTTGTTTTAAACTAAAACTTACTAAGCAATGTACACTATGTCGAACGTTGGTTTATGACACACGAGAATAAACAATAAATAACAAATACCAAACGCAATACAAGTTATAGTGTAGAAACTGATTATAAGGTATATTATGTCTGACTTATTTTTCGCAATACGAGAAATAAGTAGATATCGAATTTTTAAATGGTTGCTTAATTTAGAATACTTTCTAGCTGAGGAAATAGTAAAAATAATAATATGTACCCTGTTACTCAACGTCTGGGGGATTGCACTCTGGCTAAGCGTTAGTGGTAGGATAAGTATTTTTAAACATGAAGTGATCCGAATATCAACGACCGCCTGGTCGGTACATAATTCCATTCTACTGCGTTTGTGTAAGTTATTTGTTTTTGTTTCATACAATTCGTCGACTGATAACTATTCTGCACTTTTCCTTATAAACAAACAATCTGAACCATAACATTTATTTCGTTCATGTCTGTTTTGCTAAATAAATATTGTCTCTTACTTTTTTGTGAAAGTCATTCTCGCATATAAATCATCTCTCCTAAAACTGTTAAAAGTCTGGACATAACTAATAAGATAGCCGCCTTCGTCTATTCTTCGCTGAATGAATTGCTAAAAGTGAAGGTTCTAATTTTAACAGTTTTTTTCTGAAGCCACCAGACGCCAAATTATTTCAAACATTAATTTTTCAAATTGTATTTCCATTTCTGGCAGACCGATCTTAGAGACTCTGTTTGAGCTTGTACGACGGAGACGTTCGATGGTGTGACTAATACGAGCGCCACCTGGCGGTTGGATGATGTAATTTTACCTATCAATTGAACACCGACCATGATCAACTTAACTTTGCTAACGTACTTATCTTTCCTTTGCAGATAACATTTGTCGCTGGTTCGTTTGATTGGAAATTGCGCTTATTTTAGCAAGATTTGAAATGAGAAAAGAAAGAAAGCACATTAACAATAAAGTTTGGGACAATGTTAGCGTCTGAGCTGGGAAATAGATTAGCCAGAATAAAAAATATATATTAGAAGTAAGCGATATAATGACATAATTAAGGAAAATAGATTCGAGATATAGAAAAGAAGGAAACGCACAAAGATGGGAGAAATGTATAAAGGGCAGACCGTTAGGAATGAAAGATTTAAAAGAAATAATCACAAATCGAAAGATGAAGGGAACACGAGAGCGAAGAAAAGCGTTAGAGAATAAAAATATAAGAGAATAACTAAGTAAAAGATAAATGAAATAGGAAAATATAAATAAGGGGGTGAAAGAGGGCGGAATGAAACAGAGAAAAATGAGCAATGATTGTAGAAATGTTAAACTGAAGGAAGTGAAGCAAGAATGCGAAATAAATAAAAGACAATTAACAAAATGTATATCTGAATTAGCATAAATCAGCATAAATTAGCATAAATAAAAATAGATTAGAATAAATTAGCATACATCAGCGTTAGCATTAAGAAAATAAGTAAAATAATATCAAAGACAAAACGAATTAAGAGAAAAAAAAAATATAAATACATATTTAAAAACCACGAATTAAAGAAATAAAATACTATCAAAATATTATATAAGATAGAATGAATGATGGGCATATAATATGAAAGACTGATATTTCATATATTTTATGGAAATCGTTCAAGACAAGGCATGAAGCCACTTGATGTGAGGATCTAAAGAGAATAGTACTTCAAGGTTAAAAACAAGCTAATGATAAGCGTTAGATGGATATATTCCGACCGAGAAAACAGCAATGCTTCCCTGTTTGTCAGAAACATCACTCATGGAACGCGAGGCCTAAATGACAAAACAAAGGAAAATAGATTCGAGATATAGAAGTAAGAGTTACGAGGCTGCAGAAAGTTAACCCAAGGTCGACTTTCTAATCTCATAATACTCTCCTTTTAATACTCTAAGTTTAAATAAAATACGAGAAAAAAAAACACTTATACACCTGGTACGGCATTCACCCTCGTCTGGTTGAACCAGCTTCCTTTATAAGAGGAAGTATCGTGAGAGTATCACATTCAAAAACAGTCCGCAGTCGCATGTGTATCCCGGATAGATGAAATGACGACGTTTAGTCTTGCAGTTCTTTCAGACAGGTGTCAACGTCTTCCTACATACAGCGCCTCGTATTCCCAAATGGTCACCCATCTGGGCCTGACCAGGTTCAGCGTTGATTAACGTCGGTGATCTAACAAGTACGGGGGTGATTATGCCGTATTATATATATATATATATATATATATATATATATATATATATATATATATATATATATATATATATATATATGGGAAGAGAAGGATGAGAGTAATCCGACGTGATGGGAAAATGAAAAAGGAAAACAAAAAAATGGATGTTTTTTTTATGTGTACATCAACGTTTCGTCTTTATTTATAAGACTTCATCAGGATGATAAAATAGAGAAAAAATGTCATGCAAGTACAGATACATGTAGGGTAGACATATTGGGAAAAATAGAATGAAATAGTGGCCAACTGCTGGGTGGACGTCCGTATTTGTTGGAGAAATAGAAATGAATGTAGAAAAGAATGAGTGGGGGAAAAATGGAAGGATGGGGTGAGCCAGGACTACTGTGGCTGGTGATAAGAAAAAGAGGTGGGGGATGAGCAGGGGTAAAGTGGATGGCAGAGAGGGAGGTTAGGAAGAGGGGGGTGTTTGACCAGATGGCTGCGGTTCAAGATTGAAGGGGAAAAAGTAAGTTGGAATGTTTGTGTATGGGGGGTGTATGCAGGGAAAGGAGGATGGGTATAGAGGAAGGGGGGGGGCTGTGATTTTGGTAGATGGGCGAAAGTTATGGTCTTAGAGAGCGTTTTGAGAAAATGAGGGAATTTAAGAAGGGGTATGGGAGAAAATAGTTGAGTGGGGGAGAGGGAGGATTTGTTGTGATAGGGTGAGAAATATTTGAAATATTTGGAAAATGATAGCAATGAGTGAGGGATTGGGGGGGTGGAGGAGGGCGGTGATTGAAAGGGTGGGTATGGAATATTTGAAATATTTGGAACATGAGAAAGTTTATTTGGACTGCAGTATTAAAAGTGTGAGGAAAAAGTAAGGAGAAAATGAAGATTCAAGGAGAAAAAGAAAGGGAAAAGTAAATGGGAGAGTGTTATAGAGGTTGGAGATGAAAAAAGTTAACCATGATCAGGCAAGAGTCTTTGTTCTGTGAGGATGATCTTGCTTATTAAGGGTGATAGGTTAAAGAAACCATTACGTTGCTAGATGGTGGTGGAGGCGGTGACGAGGGCAGTTTCTAATAATCTTCGCCGAGATTTGTTGTGGATATATTTAGTGATTTTGGCTTGTTCAAATTTGAACGCATGACCATGTTCTAGTGCATGGGAGAAAAGTGCACTAAGAGGGTTGTTGTTTTTTTATGTCCCTTTCGTGTTCATTTAATCGTTTCGTTAATTCACGTTGTGTTTCTCCCACGTAAAATTGATGGCAGTCCATCACTCATTGCTATCATTTTCCAAATATTTCAAATATTTCTCACCCTATCACAACAATTCCTCCCTCTCCCCCACTTAACTATTTTCTCCCATACCCCTTCTTAAATTCCCTCATTTTCTCAAAACGCTCTCTAAGACCATAACTTTCGCCCATCCACCAAAATCACAGCCCCGCCTTCCTCTCTACCCATCCTCCTTTCCCTGCATACACCCCCCATACACAAACATTCCAACTTACTTTTTCCCCTTCAATCTTGAGCCGCAGCCATCTGGTCAAACACCTCCCTCCCCCCCTCTTCCTCACCTCCCTCTCTGCCATCCACTTTACCCCTGCTCATCCCCCACCTCTTTGTCTTACCACCAGCCACAGTAGTCCTGGCTCACCCCATCCTTCCATTTTTCCCCCACTCATTCTTTTCTACATTCATTTCTATTTCTCCAACAAATACGGACGTCCACCCAGCAGTTGGCCACTATTTCATTCTATTTTTCCCAATATGTCTACCCTACATGTATCTGTACTTGCATGACATTTTTTCTCTATTTTATCATCCTGATGAAGTCTTATAAATAAAGACGAAACGTTGATGTACACATAAAAAAACATCCATTTTTTGGTTTTCCTTTTTCATTTTCCCATATATATATATATATATATATATATATATATATATATAATACGGCATAATCACCCCCGTATTATATATATATATCTATATATATATATATATATATATATATATATATATATATACAATATGCAAATATATAAGTAAATGTGTGTATTTAATCAACGAAGCAGATAGTGGGCGTCGTCCTGCCTGTAACATGTTCGTTTGGAATATCACGTTTTTAAACGCATTTAATATAAAAATTAAATCTTTTTCTCCACCCGAAAGGCTCGTAGGATGGGTGTATTTTCCCAGATTTATAGCTGTATGAATAAAATTGGTATTTCTACCACTTAACGTACACATTGAATAGACGAAGTTCATTTTAAATCTATTTAAGAATCTCTATTACGAAAAGTCTTCGTCGGTATGTCACTGCCACGTACTTTTAAATATTATGTCCTACGGTCAATGAGTTAATTGTGAAGTCTATATTTACTTCAAATGTGAGTTAAATGAAAAATTCATTATTATACAAAATTTGAGTTAACTGTAAACTATATCATTATGCTAAATGTGTGTTTAATGATAAATCTATTATTCTACAAAATCTTATCTCTCGGAATTTGTAGAATTTAGTATATTCGGACTACTGTTCTCATCTTCAGTGTTTTTATCACAACGTTTCGACCGATTGAACCTCCGACTTTCTTCAGACGTACTTTGTCGAACTCGGAAATATTTTTGGCGAACTCAGGAATCTGGACGGAATTTTGATGTGAACCTTTATCAAATCCACGGGAGTAGCAAGGACCCGTGCCGCAGTGGATATAGTACTAAGTAAAATTAAGTTCTAAGTGACAGTTATCTTCAGTGCGGGCGATACGAATAATTGCGAATTACTGAAGACTTCTTCCCAGTCATGGCAGATGGAACGATAGCATGCTATCCCTGATTTAATAAATGGTTCCGTTCGAAATTCTGTCGAGATTCCCGAGTTCGACAAAGTACGCCTGAAGAAGGGCGGAGGTTACATCGACCGAAACGTTTTGATAAAAACACCCTAGATTAGAACAGTAGTCCGAATATACAAAGTTCTACATAGAAAATGTTAATCAAATCCACTATATGTTATTAAACTTAACCTGAGTTAAATGTGAACTATATTATTATACTAACTATGAATTCAATTTAAAACTTTTTATTGTTCTAAATGTGAGCAAAATATAACATTTAGTGTTAAGTGTAAACACTTTTATTATACGAAATATGAGTTTAATGTCGATTCCATTATTATACGAAATACAACTGAAATGTAAAATGTACTATGATATAAAATGTGTGTTCAATGCGAAACCTATTATTATAATACGAATCAGTTAATAGAAAAAACCTATTATTATGATATATGTGAGTTTAATGTGAAATATATTATTTTACTAAATGCGAGTCAACTGTAACAAAATATATATATAATATGAAACTTTGTTTATCATACACAATCTATGATTGTATGAAATATATTATCATACTAAATACGAGTCAAATGTGAAATATATTCAACTTCTTATTATACTAAACGGTAATCAATTACTATACTATATTCGATTTCAATATGAAATATATTATTATACTCAATTTGATTTTCCTAAGGCTTTTTATATACTTTAATGACACACAATACATTCTAAAGTATCAGTCCGTGCTGGAATTAAGTAGCATTTGAAATAATATGATTACATTTTCCCAATTAGCCGTAATTTATAATTAATTAAATATGTAAATGTGTATTTCTCTTAGCCTCTATCTATCAATCTATCTATCTCTCCCCCCTCTCTCTCCCTCTCTCTCTCCCTCTCTCTCTCCCTCTCTCTCTCTCTCTCTCTCTTTCTCTGTGTGTATATATATATATATATATATATATATATCTTTCGTCCTTTTCATTCTATATTGACTCGGCCACTCTCTTATATGTGTTAATGAGTCTTTGAGCATTTAAAAAAAGATAGCCTCTTATTTTAGTAAATAAACCACATTTGCGCACGTATTCTTGTACACAGCACAACCATATATGATAACCGGATAGGCAAATTATAAGTTGCTTTACTTATATAGAAAAAAAAACTAGAAAGGTACCTGTCCCAATAAGGCTAAAATGAATTCCCCGAACAGAACAGTTTTGCATCATTAGTTATCTCCCTTACAAAGATCATAATCTAATTATTCTAAGTTTGATAAACATCCATGAAATAATTGTGATTCTAGAAAATGCATAAAATGTTAGACTTAGGTTATAAAGGGGGCGTAAGAAGAAATGTAAATTTAAGGAATCGTGCTTAATTGGTGTCTTATGACTCTGGCTAAAATCTAAGGCTACTCTGAATATTTTAATTTTTAAATTAAAGGAGGGTGGAATATTATGCTGCCTTAAATTATTATAGAAAAAGTAGAATTTGGGGAATATTTGTTAATTGATGGCTAATACCTGTTATTAAAAGATTTACAATAATCGGAGTCATCTCAAATTTCACGAAGTAATTCTATTTCCTCTGTGTCAAAGTTTCTAAGAAAACAAAATTAAAGCAGTTTAGCCAACAGCAGTTGTTTTCTCAAATTCATGATGTTGCTTAACTATTTTAGGAGTGAATCTTAAACATAAACATATATAGACATATACACGTACCATTATTTTATTAATAGAGATATTAAAGAATGATTACACTTCAATAAAGAATATTGATGATAATAATAATAACAATAATAACAATACTAATACTAATACTACTACACCTACTACTACTACTACTACTAATAATAATAATAATGATAATAATAATAAAAATGGGGCGGGCCTAAGTCGACACCAAACAAAATATTTGTAGACGGGCAAGGAGAATGAGTAGACCGAGGAGGGACAGCACACACCAGACCTCAACTGGAAGAGTGCGGCGAATGCTGGTACCTTGGGGATGCTTGTTGCTACCCAAATCCGAGAGTAGACCAATGAGCTTTACCAGCGAGAAATTAATGGTAAGAGTGTGTTACTGTTACATTATGACGGCCCCTGTATTTTGAAAACGGGTAAAGTAGCTAGTATGAATTATGAACTGGGTGAAAGAAATAAGATGAAGTGAAATTTAGGTGCATTGATAATTTAGGACAAACAAACTGATTCATTCAGCTTTCAAGATGGAGGCGCGTCATGGACAGACGTCCATAAACTGAGCTCTGCAATGCACAGAGTTGGGGCGACATCGCCAGATATGGGCTAAGACGTAGAGTAAGATCCTAACGGCGGGACAAGAAAACAGCCGATTGCATCCGTCACATCTCCACAAAGCAGTATGAGGGGAAGACAGATTTGGGTGAACAAACCGACGAATGGGAATCTCTCCAATTAAAGTGTGAAATAAACGAATGGAATCTCTCTCAAGACAGGTACACCACTACGATCACGATCCAGCAACGGAGATGAGTGTTCCAGCAAACCCACGACAAACAGTGAGAAAGAAAATGTAAGGTAACGTTTTGGGGGCATAACCTTTTTTTCGGGTCATAATCTGTAAAACGAAAATAGCTTAAAAAATCGGAAGAAATAGTAGACATTGCTGAATTTGATAACGAACAATGTTTAAAATGTTTAAAGTGTTTAATGAACAGTGTTTAATGAATAAGAATTTAAAAGAGAACTATGTTTAAAATGCGTAATTTGAAATATTTAAAAAGAAAAATATTTTAATAACGAGAAGTAGTTAAAATTAATGTGTAATAGGTTGACAGTTTGAAGGCTTAAAAACGCCATAAGGAAATGTGTATTAAAAGTGCCTGTTGAAATGCCTATAGAAGTGCCTTACGGAAAGTTAAAAAAAAGGTTGAAAACGCTTCTAAACTTTCGTTATTGCTTTCGTTTTATTGGAGGCATATAATATACTTTCGTGGCTTAGGTTTTCATGTGTGCTATGCAACATATGCGTTTTTGGACTGTGACAAATTGATCAAGGCAGGAGTGGTGGCGATGCAACATTACAATGCCGCAAGGTTATTTGCGGTGGTTATCAAAAAAAGGTTAAGAATACTGGAAATCTGGGGAGGCTTGTTGTGACTCAGATTCCAGGAAATACCACTGGTTGTTGTCGGTGAGAAATCATTGACGATTAATTGTGTGAGAACTGTTAGTGAGCACGAGTAATAATAATAATAATAATAATAATAATAATAATAATAATAATAATAATAATAATAATAATAATAATAATAATAATAATAATAAAATAATAATAATAATAATAATAATAATAATAATAATAATACTGGTTTAAAAAATTCACGACCCTGCATGAAAGAATAGCGCAGAAACTGAGCGGATGTATCCGCAAAACAGACATACCAGAATGGATGACGGAAGGAAGAACAACACTAATACAAAAAGACCCCAAAAAGGGAACGACACCCAGCAACTACAGACCGATAACATGTCTACCAATAATGTGGAAAATTCTCACAGCACAACTGAGAGAACAAATCTACCAATCCCTGGACAAACGTGGACTGCTCCCCGAGGAACAAAAAGGATGCCGGAAAGGACAAAGAGGTGCACATGATCTACTATACATTGATCAAAAGACTCTGAAGGAGGTGAAGAGCAGACAAAAGAACATAACCATGGCATGGATTGACTACAAGAAAGCCTACGAAAGAATCCCCCAAACATGGATAATTGAATGCTTAAAAATATACAAGATACCAGACAGGATTATTAATCTCATCCAGAAAGCAATGGAAACATGGAGACTAAAACTGACAGCCGGAGGACAATACCTGTCTGAGATAAAAATACAGAGAGGCATTTTTCAAGGAGACTCTCTATCACCACTACTGTTTATAATAGCCATGATGCCACTCAACTACATACTCAGAAAGTGTGATGCCGGATACAGGTTTACGGATACAGAACAAAGAATAAACCACCTGATGTACATGGATGACCTTAAACTGTTTGCAAAAAACAAAACAGAACTGGAAAAGCTGATAAACACAACCAGGATATTCAGCCAGGATATCCAAATGGAGTTTGGAATAGAAACATGTGCACTGCTAGAGATCAAAAGAGGAAAACTGGAAAAGACAGAAGGTATATAACTCTCCAACCAAGAGGAGATGAGGGCGCTAGGAGAACAAGATAGTTACAAATACCTGGGAGTTTTGGAAGCAGACACAATCAAATATACAGAAATGAAAGAGAAGATTGGAAAAGAATATCTACGAAGAACAAGGAAACTCTTAGAAACTAAACTATATAGCAGAAATCTAGTAAAAGGGATAAACACATGGGCTGTATCACTAATAAGATACTCTGGACCATTCATAGGCTGGACCAAAGAAGAAATCAGGCACCTTGACCAAAGAACTAGAAAACTAATGACTATGCACAATGCACTGCACCCAAAAGACGACACGGACAGACTCTACGTGAAAAGAAATAAAGGAGGTAGAGGACTGGTAAGTATAGAAGACTGTGTGGAAGACACCAAAAAAGAGCTGGAGAAATATGTAACCCAGAACACGGAAAGACTGATCACCACAGCAAGAGACACCAGCCCAACAAACAACCCCGGAAGCACTGAACCCAGAAACAAAAAGACAAGAAAGGAAAAGTGGGAAGAAAAACAACTACATGGACGCTTTATAAGACTCACAAGCCATGAAGCCAATGAAAACAGCTGGGCATGGCTAAGAAAAGGAAACCTGAACAGAGAAACGGAATCTCTGCTGACGGCCGCACAGAACAATGCGATTAGGACAAACTTTATTAAAGCAAAGATAGATAAAACCCAGGAAAACAGCAAATGCAGATTGTGTGGACAAAGAGACGAGACGATAAATCATATAATAAGTGAATGCAGCAAGCTAGCACAAAGGGAATACAAGAACAGACATGACAGCATGGGGAAAGAAGTACACCGGGAAATGTGCAAACAACTGAATTTCGAATATGCAAGAAAACGGTACAAACACAAACCAGAAACTGTACTAGAAAACGAAAAACACAAAATCATATGGGATATGAATGTACAAACAGACAAACCCATAACAGCAAGGAGACCGGATATGATAATAATCAACAAGAAAGAAAAATCCTGCAAAATCGTGGACTTTGCCGTTCCAGCAGACCACAGAGTGAAGATCAAAGAGACGGAAAAGAGAAGCAAATATACTGAACTTGCCAGAGAATTGAAAGGAATATGGAACATGAAGAAAGTCAGTATAACACCAATAATCATAGGAGCACTAGGAACAGTCCCCAAAAACATGGAGAAAAGACTAGGAGAAATAGGAATCAAAGGGATAACTGAGACCATACAAAGGACAGTAATGATCAAAACAGCTACAATCCTGAGAAATGTCCTCGAATGCGGAAACCAACCCACATAAGCAACGAATGGAGAACAAACACATGGAAGCACAAAACAACAGAACCGGGGAAAATACAACCGAACGAGAGAGGCGCAAGCATAGGCTGACGCCACGAAAATTATGGACAGAGGGTCGAGGAGGGAAAGCGCAAAACCAGACCTCCACTGGAAGAGCGCGGACAGCTCTGGGACCTTGGGAAGGCTTGTTGCCACTCGGGCCCCAGAGGGGACCAATGGCCCTTATCAGCGGAAAATCGTTGGTAGGTGGCTGTTGCGATTACCGCAAGGTCATCAGCGGTGATGAACGAAAAGAGGTGGAGCATACTGGAGGCCTGAGGAGACTTGTTGTCACTCAGACTCCAGGGAATACCACCGGTTGTCGGCAGTGGGTGACCACTGACGATGACCAGTGTGATAACTCCTAGTGAGTAAATAATGATGATGATGATGATGATGATTATTATAATAATAATAATAATAATAATAATAATAATAATAATAATAATAATAACAACAACAACAACAACAACAACAATAATAATAATAATAATAATAATAATAATAATAATAATAATAGCAATAATAATAATAATAATAATAATAATAATAATAATAATAATAATAGCAATAATAATAATAATAATAATAATAATAATAATAATAGCAATAATAATAATAATAATAATAATAATAATAATAGCAATAATAATAATAATAATAATAATAATAATAATAATAGTAGTAGTAGTAGTAGTAGTAGTAATAATAATAATAATAATAATAATAATAATAATAATAGCAATAATAATAATAATAATAATAATAATAATAATAATAATAACAACAACAACAACAACAATAATAATAATAATAATAATAATAATAATAATAATAATAATAATAATAATAATAAAATATTAATAATAATAATAATAATAATAATAATAATAATAATAATTATAATAATTATAAAAATAATAATAATAATAATAATAATAATAATAATAATAATAATAATAATAATAATAATAATAATAATAATAATAATAACAACAACAACAACAACAACTTGGAAACAAAGATTGCGATGAATTACAATTAAAGGAAAGTCTGAGACCATACAGCATAATTAAAGCAGCTGCAATCTTAAGAAACCTCATTGAATGCAGAGGTTAACCCACATGAAGTGCGAACGCTAACCAGTCACATGTAAGTTGCAATAGAAATTTAAGAAAAAGCATAAAAAACAACACAACATGAAACCAACTAAACAAAAACGGAAAGAATATTAATTGAATTGCCTCCACCACCAGAAAAGGGAGGTCACTCGCTCCGGCTAATACAACACAAAATAAACCTGAATGGTAAACGCGTATTCAAAGATCACGAAGGGGGATCTAAAACTCCCCTATGCGATAAGGCAAGGTTATTTGCAATGCTTATCGAAAGAAGTGGAGAATACTAGAAATGTGGCTTAAGCCTTGTTGTCACTCAGTCTTAAGCTATAATTACCGGTTATTATCAGTGCACAATAAGTGATGATGGCCTGTGTGATAACTACTAAGAGGTTATTATCAGTGAGCAATAAGTGACGATGGCTGTTTGATAACTACTAAGAGGTTATTAATTATAATATAGAAGTACAACGCTTTGTTATTGTTGGTTATGCAAGATGGTTGTCTAAAAGATATTTGACTATTTATGAATTTTCGATTGAAATCAAAGAAGAGTAAATAGGGGTTGTCATTGGGGCCCAACTAATGCGAGTACGTCAAGTATATAATAAGACATGTAAAAGAAAAATGGCGAAAAGCTGGCATATTTACTGAGTCCAATTGCTGTCATCGGTGCCAATAATTCTCATTACGCAGCTGCTCAAATCTCGCAGCATCTGTGAATCTCGTTATACGGTTACCAAGAGTAACCTTCGGCTGCTATTAGTCAAAACCGGTGAACGCGCGGTTCGAACAGTTATTACTTTCACAATGGCCGTAATTAGCTGAGCAATTGATACGCTAGGGCTTTTCCAATGACGCCAATAACTTCTAAACTTAGCACAGTTCTTTAACCTATGATTGCAATTCTACTTCATGGGGAAAATGGCCATCTGTTTGAGTAATACTCGAGGGAAAATCACATTGATCAGCAAGAAAAGAATAGAAAAATGATTCTGACAGTGTAAATAAAAATGCAAGAAACAGAATTATGAGGTGAAAAGCTTGATCCTAGGAGAGAATTAAGGTGTCTGCTTAAGCTCTTGTTATTTTCAAAAGAGATATGTTGCTCGAAAAAAAATGAAAACAAGTACTGCTATTTCTCTTGCATTACCTCCCTCTAATGGGGAGGTCTAATGTTTCGATATATCACAATTAAAGTATATATATATATATGTTTGTTATCGATTGCAAATCAACAAATCATTATGGTGCAATCAAATAATATCTCGTGTATTCAACGCTCAACCATAACGATCTTCATCAATGATCGCCTCTCATATTTCCATGGTGGCTATCTCTCTACGGGGTTGCATTCTTGCTCTGGAATTAAAGTTGCCACAAAGAAAAAAAAATACCCAGCATTTGGAGAAGTATTATTTTATTAAGATGCTGACGTTGCCTACCTCTCTGCTAACACGAGCACGTGGCAAGTAAAAACGCGCATCGCTAATTTATACATTGCGTCCATTTAAACTGCGCGATCGACTGACAGACGACCCAAGCTTCTTCTAGGTATTTGTGAACACTCTTTCTTATCAAAATAAATAAAAGCGAAGTGTGGGCCCATTTCTCGCACTAACTGTAAAATCTAAACATCCTATTTAAAATGAATTCAAGTTTACTTTATTTACCTCCTACAAATTCAAACAAAAGGTCAGGTATGCGTTTGGAAAGTCAGCGTACTAGCATTATCGCACTGTGACTTACAAAACTACCTGAGCAGCGCTGTCAGTATTGCCGGTGAGGGCGCATCAGAAGATTTGTAATACACTGTGTCCTTCTAAAATAGAAGGCAACATTAGGGAAGTTAGACATTTTGAGACTGAACAGAACCATACCTCAGTCATACAGAGCATGACCAAAAGAATCCAAAATGGCACATCCTCTATCGGACTGATCGTCGATGACGTATCCCAACTTGTAAGTAAAAGTTGAATCAACTTTACAAAATAGACGCACCGTCTTCGTTATATACATCTTTTGTATGTGCGATATCTATTGCAAGGTTTAATAATTGTCATATTGTTTTTTTAAAAAACGATATCATTAGTTATTGTTTTTTCTTAATTCAATGTTTATTTTGATTTAAATATAACAAATATTATGTGTTACAATAGTGTTCATTCCCTGGACAAATACATTTTCTTTGTAACAATCGACGTGATTTTCTGAAAAGTTGCGGTATATTTCTAATTTCCAAGTGAAAAGCAAATTGCTTTCTTCTTTCTTTTCGTTTTGTTACGATCCTGTTTAAAAATATATAAATTTGTATCGAACTTACAAAAATGTGTTTGTTTATCTCCCTAAATGTATAAATAAGAACTATTTAATCTCGTGTTCACAACTAAGTTATGAATGAAATGTTTCTTATTTTAAATTAATGGTTTAAGTTTATACCTTTACGAAGAGATGGCGAACCTGAAAAGCCAGCTATTGACAGCCAAACTATGATGCTATTTCAAATTAAGTGTGACAGCCTGAAAAAACACCATCTATTATATAATACGAAAAAATGGGTGTATATATATATATATATATATATATATATATATATATATATATATATATATATATATATATATATATATATATATCCGTCTTGTCATATAACACACTGCGGACGAAACTATTTCAGGTTTGAGCATGAAGCTAACTGCAAGTCAGACAATCCCCGTCTTCTTAGATAAATATTGAAAAAATCAATCACTATAAATGAAACGTTTTTTTTTTCTTTTTCTTCTTTTATTCTATATTTCTACGTTGGTTTTTCATTTTTTTTTTCATTCTGTAGTCTTTTAACTTTTAGACATTTTTAATTTCTCTCTTTTTGACATCCCGGATTTAAGACGTTATTTTATAAAAAATATATAAACGAGTTCTAACACTAGAGAAGTAATCTTTGGCGTAATTTTTACCGGAGTGTGTACACTCGTTTCATAAAATCATTGGACATATCTAGAATAAAATGCATAAATTGACTCTACGCGCTTAAGGATACACAATTTATTTCAAAATAAAATGTATTTAACAAAAAAAAATGCTAATCCAAACTTAAGCGTGACTGACCTAACTACAGACAGAACATCTCCGAGTAATACATAGACGCATAGAAAAAACTGTTACTATTAACACTCCGGTGTTTTGGTCGGCCCCTTAACCAGTTTAGATGTTGACTTTTTTGTCAGCTAGTCCCGTAATCTCTGCTCTTCCCTATTGGGTGTTTGAAAGGCTTACGTTTTAGCTAGTCTGTTTCATGTTTAGAAATTTTTTTTTCAATTATTTAATTAATTTTTTAAAATTATTTAGTTATTTTTTATTTTGTTTCTTTATTAATTTTTTTGGTGGGGGGGCAACGGGGGAGCTTATAGTGTTTCTTGCTATTTCTGTTCATTTGTTTATTTTTGTGTCGTGTCAGCTGAGGTCGATGTAATTTATTCGGGTGGGGCTCATAAAGTGGTGTTTCTGTTTATTTGTGACGTGGTGTTCTTTCTGTGGTTTTGTTTTCTTCCTGTTGTAGATTCCATGTGCCCCTTCATAGCTTATGCGGGTTGCTTTCCGCATTCGAAGATTTTTTCTTAAGATTGCAGTTGGTTTGATCATTGCCGCCCTTTGTATAGTTTCAATGACCCCTTTGAATCCAATTTCTCACAGTCTTTTTTTTTCAGTTTTTGGAGATTGTTCCTAGTGCTCCTACGATTATTAGTATTATACTGACTTTCTTCATGCTCCATATTCCTTTCAGTCTTTTGGCTAGTTCCGTGTATTTGCTTCGTTTTTCTTTTTCTTTGATCTTTACTGTTATTATTATTATTATTATTATTATTATTATTATTATTATTATTATTATTATTATTATTATTATTATTACACAAATGTTACCATATACATTATTTATTATATTTACCTGCCATGCTCATGTAGTATAATTTACTGTTTTACAAAAGCGTTGACTATTAACGATGCACACTATGTATCCGTCTGCTGAAGCCGACACTATTGAAGACTATTGTATGATGGTAATTAGTGTTAACTGGTGGTAGCGTAGTATAATCTGACATATATAAGGTAGACTTATCTCTTCACACAATGTTCACAGTACTAATAATGTATATACATATATAATATATATATATAGATATATGGGAAGAGAAGGATGAAGGTAATCCGACGTGATGGGAAAATGAAAAAGGAAAACCAGAAAATGGATGTTTTTTATGTGTACATCAACGTTTCGTCTTTATTTATAAGACTTCACCAGGATGATAGAATAGAGAAAAAATGTCATGCAAGTACAGATACATGTAGGGTAGACATATTGGGAGGAAAAATAAAATGAAATAATGGCCCCTACTGGGTGGACGTCCGTACTTGTTGGAGAAATAGAAATGAATGTTGAAGAAAATGAGTGGGGAAAAAATGGAAGGATGGGGTGAGCAAGGACTACTGTGGCTGGTGGTAAGGGAAAGAGGTGGGGGATGAGCAGGGGTAAAGTGGATGGCAGAGAGGGAGTGGAGGAAGAGGGGGGAGGGAGGTGTTTGACCAGATGGCTGCGGTCAAGATTGAAGGAGGATATATATATATATATATATATTTATACTAAAATAAGGTACTTCTGTAGTTTACGAAACGTCCTATTTTTTAGATAGATTTATCACGTTAAATTCAATTTTTACGATATCTTTTGTTTATTAAAGAGTCATGTGAAAGAACAGAATAGTTAACAAAGCCAAACCTCTTCATTTTATAGAATTCACCCCTAAATAATAACGTTATTATTTCAGCATAGCCCGTTAACTTAAGAAGAGCCGAAAATAACATATACTATATAAATCTTAATATAAATGTTGGTGTTTATTGTAGTATTTGTCATATTATCATGATAGCATTCACCAAATCATTAAACCACTCTTTCGAGTGTAGTAAAATTTCCTTCTGTTGCCATGGGACTATACTTCTATGAATTATCTCCTACTTGTGTGTAGTGTAGTATATGTGTGTTCGTCAGATTACGGTCCTCCTAGGCATTAGTTCCTCCTTTGCAGGGCAGCGAATTATATGTTGTTTCATCATTAAATTTTTCTTTTTCGATTAGCAAAAATATGCGACCGGATTGTGGATATATTGGCCAGTTGATTTAATTTAAAAAGTTATGTTACGGATTATATTAATGGTGATATATGATGGGACATGGAGTGCTAATACAGTTAATAATCACATCACACGAGCGGGGCAAACACATTCAATGCTAAATGATATCAGAAATAACACATAATTGTATTTCATCTGTGTCCTTTGCCGTTCCATTTCAATTTAGTCTGTTTGTCTTTGTTATGAATAATCAATTGCTTTGTTGAATTTTGTTTTTAATTACATAGTTGATTATTTGCACATAAAACTATGTTTCGCCTGTCTTCCCTTTGAAAAAAGAATTCATTGCAATTCTGCATGCATTTCAGTGGTTTGAAGTCACCTATTAATGGCGCTGTTAGGAAAATACAACAATAGTATTAATACTAGTAATAATATGAACCCCCACCGGTCGCATAGTTTATCTATTAAATATAACACACGAACAGACACTAAACTTCTTGCAAAGGAGCAGGCAATGCTCGCGAAGAATTGTTTGTTTTTTTACAAACGAACATATACAACACTAACCTACAAGGAGGAAGTAATGGTTTGGGAGAATGGTTTAATGTCGGCAGAATAAATACTACACTACCTTAAAAATGATTAAGTAATGCCTATGGTGATGGGCTTATGACAACCTAACAGAAAATAAATTACGCCCGCGAAAAAAATGGAGAGGGAATGCTCATGGGGTTGTCACATGACAACATAATATATAATACATAACCCTGCCCCCGCTCTCTTAGAAAAAACAATCCCTGATCACAAAACGGAAACTACACAACTCCCTCTTAAATTGAGCATTATAATATGGTAATAGTTTATTTTCGGCTTCAAATATATAATTAACAGTGTAGATTCAGCCTCAGACAGACATATGCAAAATCTAAATTATTCAAAGATGTACTACTATAGTTTCGGCTGTAGATAGACGGATACGAAATCCTCTATAATAATAAGTTCACTAATTGGATTAGAAGTGCAGCTTCAGTTCCACACAGACAGATACGAACAGAAATATCTAGCGTTGATCGGGTTTGAAGGAATAACGCTATGTCCTTTTTGGCTTATCCCAGACTACTCTATTGACTTTATTTTGCTTAATTTTTACATTTAATGAATTAAAATGATGGGATGGAGCTCAGGGATGTACTTAACATTTGCTGGGTTTCATACAAGTCAATAATATTAATATATATTAATTCTGACAACTATACAGTATATAACAAACTTGAGGCACGCCCGGCGTTTTCTGAGAATCAATGAAGACCGTTCTGTACTCCTACCCCAACCCATAAACGCTTTTATTTACATTTCTATGATTGTTATTCATGTATATACTTATTAAATTATACATGAAAAAGTAAATAAATATAATGTATTCAGTATCAGTACTTTTAATGAAGGCTCAATTCTCAGTACGAGTGATACCAACAAATAAAATTACGAGTAACTTAACACTTCTATTCGATTATGGCCGACACCACAAAAACAACTTGCCTCCGTTTCTAATATGAAGAGGTCTGTTCGAAATTCCGGACAGATTACCGAATTAACATGAAGATTCCCGACTTCGAACCAAACGCACTTGAAGAAGGTCGGTGGTTACATCAGCCGAAGGTTTTAAGAATGGTATTCAAGGTAAGAACAGTAGTCCGAATAATAACACATGATACGGAATATTTTTAACCAAATATTCTGGGTAATGTAGTTAGGACATTTATATTGTTATGGGGGTCTCCATAAAAAAGACATAGGAGGAGTTCGGGGCAATTCAAAAAAGTAGACATATACAAAATCTGCAACACTGGCATGTCCTTTTCCCAAATATTATCTTAGGTAAAATAGGAGTCTCTGCCTTCAATGAAGCGTGATGAACATATATAGTGATTTAAATCTCATTCTGTATCTCTCTTTAAACCTCTCTCTGTCTTTATCTGTCTGTCTGTCTCTCTCTCACTATATATATATATATATATATATATATATATATATATATATATATATATATATATATATATATATATATATATATATATATATATAATGATAATAATCCAGGTAAAGACATCCACAGGGTTATAATCCAAAGAATTTCAACCCGGTTTATGAAAATTGCTCAATATCAAATAGAGCTTTATATATGATTATTTTTATTTACACAGACATGTACAGAATCTGCAATACTGGCATGTCGATGTTATCGATCAACAATTATTATAAACTGAGATCCTATCAGGGAGAGTTAGAATCCGATCTTAACCTCAGATCATATTTGGAGAGAACTCTCCCTGATGAGATAACATCGACATGCCAGTGTCGCAGATTTTGTACATGTCTGTGTAAATAAAAATAATCATATATATATATATATATATATATATATATATATATATATATATTTATATATATATATATATATATATTTAATTAATTTTATTTATACAGACATGCACAAAATCTGCGACACTGGCATGTATTTTTCCTAAATATTATCTGAGGTAAGATCTTTGGTTATAACAGCTTTTGATCGATAACATCGAATAGCCAGTATCACAGATTGTGTACATCTCTGTATAAATAACAAAAAATCATATATATAAAAAAGTCTGTTTATATTGAGCACTTTTAGATTTTTACCTTGCCTGAATTAAATATATATATATATATATATATATATATATATATATATATATATATATATATATATATATATATGTCATCAAATACGTTCAGTCGTAAGTTGTATAATAGCTAATATATATTTTTTTAAACTATACATTGCAGTTTCTGTTAGGCGTACCGCGGTTTCATTGTAACGGACAGTAAGTCTCTGTTGTAACGTCCGTCTTTCTCGTGCGTGCCAAATGGTTAATGCCTCAGAAATCGCAGAAAAATTGAGAGTAATAATAAAAGCAGGAGAACAAAAAATTAACCGTTTTCAAGCGGGAAGTGTATTTTACTAAATGTGCGTTTGTGGGAGATGTCACGTGTTTACCAGGGGCTGTCTAGATCGATGATTTTATTTATTACGAAGATCATTTATTTATATGATTTTGTATATTCATTTGTATTTAGAGGTATTAGCTAGATAATACTGTCCACCTGTAGACTGTGAATTATTTTTCCTTGTTATTTTATTATTTTTAGTTTTTCGTCGATTTTTGAAGCGTTGAAGATTCAGCCCGGACAAAAACAACGTATTCTACGGTTCCGAGAGCTGGCCGTCGCCGAAGGAAAAAGAAACTTTAAATATTTAGGAATTATTTTGTTCTGTCGATTTACGTGTTTCCTGTCTGCATATATGTGACAGAAGGTAATTATCAAAATATAAAATAGCATTTCCCTTGTCATGAGATGCCTATCTTCCAGAACGAATACAATGTTCATGCGTAATTGTTAACAGTAATACACATCCATATGGCAGACAATAATGTTTACACCACATATTAAGCCCGATCAATTGTCTGATTCTACAACTTTGGAAAAGGAAAGTTCATAACAATGAGTTGATATCATCTCATCTAAATCATTTCTCCAACGTAATTTAAATAACAATATACTTGTGCTTTGTTATTTATTTACAATGCGGTTTGATGTGTTCGTCATGAAAAATCAATTAGTCAATTATTTAATTGCGTCACTTAATTATTTTCATGAATCCATTTTAATCAACGTCATCTTCATTTCGAAGAAAGCTAATGGAATAGTTCTTTTTAAGATGTATTTTAATGTCTAAAAGGTCAACTACACATTTCTCGCTTATTAAAATAGAATACACCTCTTAATATATGAAACATGAATAAAGCCGCGAAGGTACAATTACTCATTTTTAAACAAAGAATAGTTTAATTACTTCATAACTTCGAGTACAAATTATTTTAATTTCATAATAATTTCAGGCGACAATTCTCTTTTCTGTGGTCAAACAATTACACGATATTTATTTCAAAAATACAAATTGAAATGTGAGAACGCTTTTTTAGAAAAATGAAATATTGTGAAATTTGATTTGAGAGTAATGAGCCGTATATTAATTTGTATTTATTTTTCCATTTTATTTTCGTTTTTCTATTTCGTTCTTTATTACTCTCTCTCTCTCTCGCTTTCTCTCTCTCAGCCGTTCATAGATTTTTTTCCTTTTCCCTATATCTTTTGTTTTAGACAATTCACTTGCCACGATCTTGTCACTGTACTTATTAGTGGCAACTGATATTAACCGCCTCCATAACATTTATACCAAGAACCTCAAGCAGGGCGATACAAAAGAACATTTACGAGTTTAGCTCAAAATAATGTGACGTCTTGATATAAAGTTAATTGCAACATATTTTCAAGTCTCGACTTCTCCATCTTGTAAAGGACCTAAGGTTCAGCTGAGACTGTAGTCTCAGAAAGGATAGATGACTCCTGAAGTATTCTTGGTAACAAGTAAGACTGAAAGACAGAAAACGTAGTGTGACTCTTTTCTTAGGATAAAGTAGCATTTAAAAGTGGTAAAGTTTTAGTTATTGCGGTGTTGGATTACGTGTTTAGAACGTATAACTCACACTGATTGGGCAAAGCGAATTATGTGTTATGTAAAAAATGGCTGGCTTTTATTCCTCTGTCAGCTAAGTAAGACTCCATCAAACCGATAATATCACTTCATTTCAAATAAAACTTACTTGAATTCATTATCTATTCATCCCGTCGAGTTAATCATCGTAACTCTTAAATATACCCCATTTCAAGAATGGAGATTGCAATCTGAGTATTTCTGAGTTAACCTTTCTCCCATTAGTTTGTCTGTCATTGTACATAACTATTTGTTGATGCAAGACATTTAGTAGCGATTTCTTAATGCATGAGATAAAGCTTGTTCGAGAAAAATGTGACTATTATTTTATATTCTGTCATTTCCGAAGTATTAAATAGCGGTGAAAAGTATTAAATAGCAGTTTCGATGCGTTATGTGGATGTGAGAAAGCTGGAGACCGCGAACGAAAGGTAAAGTAATTTTAGTGACACACAACTCTATATGTTTTTTTTAATAAAATAAATATTTTTTATCAGCAGTAATTTATAAATTACTAGCTGGACCTGTGTCCCAGTGTTGCCCGGGACAAATATAAAAGAATGAATTACAATTTGTCAACATCCGACTGAACGTAACTAGGTCACATCAGAAAATTGTCGGTTTGGAATTGTTGAAAGGTGAAAGAAAAAGAAAAAAATGAAAGAAATAAAGGAGACGCGATTGTAGAAGTCTTCCTGCAAATCCCATGTTACCGGTATGTCACGAACACCCTCTCTATCTATGATGATAGGTTCTTTTAAACTTAAAGAGGCCTACAGAGCCTTACATCTGCTAAACATTTTTGTTGGTTTCTCATACAAATTCTGAAATACAAATAGTGTTTGTCTGTCACACAAAATCTGAAAAAAAAATTACTGTCGGTCTGCCACAAAAATTCTGATATCATTTTCGTCGGTCTACAAAACATAATTTTGAAATACCATTATCGTCGGTCTGTTACCAAAAATGTGAAATAACATTTTCGTCGGTCTAAAAGACTGTATTCTTAAATAATATTATCGCCGGTCTGTCACACAAATTCTGAAATAACATTTTCGTCGATCTCTCATACTAAATTCTGAGATACATTTTGGTTGGTCTGTCCCAGTTCGTTAATAAATAATATTATTGTCGGTTTGTAACGCAAGATCTGAAATAGAATTCTTAAATGTTATTGAATTAACGAATCTGACGTATATCTATTTTTGTTTAAATGTATTTTTCGTTTTCTTTCTTCTTTCATTCCGTATTTTCGCTGCTATCGATTTTTCACTTGAGTAGATATGAACTTTTATTCAATGCGTCTTTTATTTGATGGATTATTGGAAAACACAATTGGGCCAGTACGTAATCTAATCTCGACTAGATCTGTGCCTTAATCTATTTTACAAGAAAATAGAATGCTCCATTTTGACATACTTATATTTCTGGGCTATGTCTTTGTAAGCAGAATGTACGAAAATACAAACGGAGATAACACATCAATAGACGAAACATGACTACCCATATTCACTATTTGTATATACACATATATATGAATACATGTATCATTATATATATCAGGTTGGAAAGAAGGTAATGTCTTATTTTTTACATCATCACTTTGCAGCCTCCTAATTTGTACACAGTTCTAGATTTCTTGGTGAATTGGTGTCTTGATATCTTGATTTACCTTTCAGTTATAGTAAATGATTGGGTTTTGCGAAGGTAAAAGTAAAAAAACAATAACATCAATGTTAGGTGCATTTTAGGTCAGGAAGCTAGTATTTCAAGACATCCTGATCTGATAGCACCGATATAGAAAAGAAAGAGAGAGAGACAGGCAGAGATAGACCGCCAGAGAGAGAGAGAGACAGATAAATGGGCGGCGGAGTGACGACTACAAAAAACGCTTAAGGAAGATCGGCGCTACTATTTTTACAAGAGTCGACGAGGACAACACTAAGATGAACCGAATCGTATTGCGGAAGCTAAGCAACTCTTCAACAAGGTAAAGTATTAGGTTGGAAAGAAGGTCATTTCGTATTTTTACTTCATCACTTTGCAGCCTCCTAAGTTGTACACAGTTCTAAATCTTTTGGTGAATTGGTGTCTGAATATCTTGTTGTGCCTTTCAGTTATAGTAATTAGTTAGGGAACATTTAGTTCAACGGTCTCAGCTGTCAAACAATGGATATTAGTTAGGAGAACTGAGACATTGCATGCTCTATGAATTCAAAAAAGGTAACTCAGCTGCAGAAGTTACAAGGAATATTGGAACTGTCTATGGGATAAATGTTCGTAATGATCGAAAATGTCAACGGTGGGTTGCAAAATTTTGTTCTAGAGATTTAAACCTGCCAGATCGGCGACGTTCGGAAAGACCAAAATCAATTGATAAAGACGCCATTAAAGACGATGTGGAGGTCAATCCAAAGTTAATCAGCAAAGAATTAGGTCAATAATTCAATACAACCCATACCACAATTATTTCATGCCTTCACGAGATAGGAAAAGTTTAAAAACTTGGACTCTGGGTTCACCACTATTTGACTGACGCTCAACGAAATCAAATATTGACTGTTTACACATCTTTGCGTTCCAGGAATTATCGAGAACAATTTTTTCAAAAATTGTGACTGGAGATAAAAAAAATGGATCTTTACAAGAATAACCAACGCAAAAGACATTGGTTAGACCGAAATCAAAGTCCACAGCCTGCCCCAAAATCAGGACTACACACAAATAAGGTTATGCTCTCTTTATGGTGGGACATGAGAGGACTGATTCATTATGAGTTACAAGAGCCTAATCAAACAATCACAACAGTAAACTATTAATCGCAGCTGGATGATCTTAGAATTGAACTGTCAAAAAAAATACGACCATCATTACTTAATAATAAGGGTGTAATGTTTCAGCATGATAACGCGAAACCTCACACAGAAAACTAACCCTGGAAAAAATAATGATTTTCAATTGGGAAGTTTTACCTCATCCGCCTTATCCACCTGGCATTGCTCTATATGACTACAATCTTTTCCGGTCGTTGCAGCACTACCTAAACAATAACATTTATGAAAATGACGACCAACTAAAAAATGATGTAAATTTGTTTTACTGTAAAAACTTCAGAGAATTATGTTGAAGAGAGAATCTAGAAGCTAGTTAATCGTGGCAATAAAGTCATAGAACACGAGTGAAATTATTGTAAAGATTAAAAATGCCCTAATGTGAATGTTTGAGATGAAATCAATGTGTGACAAAAACGACATTACTTTCTTTCCAACCTGATATATATATATATATATATATATATATATATATATATATATTATAATATAAAAAATATATATATATATATATATATATATATATGTTACTGTTACACATATATATTTTATTAAACAATATATTACATATATATGTTTGTTGCACTATATGTGTGTTGTAGTATATACTTCTAACAACATTCACTATACAAGTAGAGCTAAGTAGTTATTCAAAATATACGTTAGTCAAGTAAGGTACACAGTAATGTTTGCGGTTCATTCCAGCAATACATTATCAGAGTCGATGCGTAGATTTTTATTCCAAGATCGTTTTATATTTGAGCAGTGTTTACTCCAACTTCTTTAGAGGCCTCGTATATAATACTCATCACTACGTAACATTCTCTACACCAATGACTCTTCCCTTCTTCGTTTTAAAGTATAATTGCCTCTCTATGTGTTAAGTGGATGAAAAAAATAAGCGATACGCAGTCACCACGGGATTACTTTGTGTACTATCCTCAGCTTTAATTGTATCCACTTCAAACGCTAATATATGACATTCAAAATTTATATTATTTACATGACGCAAAAAAAACTCAAAGGTTATAACCTTTGAGTTTTTTTCTTTGGATTTATTGAAATTATCTATTAACTATTAATATTTTTAATTCGCTATTTGTTTTAGTTATAAAAAAGTTAAGTGTATACACTGTCTATGGTTTGTTGGTATTTCATAGCAATGATTAATATTTTTTAATCTTTTTAAAAGTAAAAAAATGTCTAGTTCCGTGCATACAAGGTATGTGTAGTCTAAATATATGTTTAAGTGTGCCCATGAACCTAGCGACAACCACTTGCTATCTTTAAGTATCTTGAAATGGTGTATCTACCATATAGTACGACAATGTACGTCATAAGACGGGTAAAATGGACGAATATTGTATGCCTACTTACACAAATTTAAGATCAGGATATAATGATATGACACTTCGTGTCTAGAATATTTATGGAAATTTTGATAAAAATCCATTACATAATTTTGACTCTAGAAAATGTCTCGAAGTTAAGCCCTTGACTTAACCCGTTGTAAGAAGAAATAACCATGCAGGGAATCTGGTTAATTTATGTGTAATGAAAACGGATACAATTCAATGAACATCTGAAATATGTGAATGTTCAATTAGAAGCGTGTTGCCATATTATATCCCAATAAAATCAATATAACACACTCAAAACAAACTTAAATATGTAGCATATATATTAATAGATGTCTAATAACTTTTTAAAAAGATTTCAGAAAAATCGGACATATTTAAATGTAGTACTTATATCGAATATGAACCAGTTTCCTTGAACTTTACGTCGGCACTGTTCGCGCATGTTACGTAAACACCCGAGAGATGTCGAACGATTAGCCAATCAGCTGTCAGCTATCAGACGACAAATGTCTTATCAGTATAGAAACTTATAAGAGCAAGAAGCAATTGATCAACGCCAGTGCATGTTTAATTCCTGTTAAATTAAAAAAAGAAATAAAATGAATTACTAAGAGCTGCGTAGAAGTGTCGAATTTCCCGAAGGAGTCATTACTTTCTGGCACGAAAAAAAGATGTTGACAAAAGGAAGAACATGTCAGAAATGCTATTACATGTGCCGGTTGATAGAAAGAAAATAAATAACGGACAAGTATTCATGGAAGTGTACAAACAGTAAATGTAGAGCTTGGAATTCTGTAAGAAGTGGCGTATTTTTTTCCAGATCAAAAATTGACTTTGGGAAATATTTAAATATTGGGGTATCTTTTAGTTTACTCCGCAGAGTTGTGAACGGGGTCAAAAAAACAAATGAGAAAGTGTTTAAAAACACAAATATGCAACAAGTAAAGGCGACCTACGTCGAGAATAGATATTTTCCTACGTAGCTATGACATAATTTGTATTTTACGTAGTATACATGGGTTTTTATTAGATGTAAAATAATTCTTGTTTTTTTTTTGCACAAAAAGAAAATGGCGGCCGTTCCTTATTCTCTTAGATACCCCCTACGATCGCCATCTTGGATGTGTGCGATGTTGGTGTGACGAATAATTTAATTCCTAATAAATAGCACTTCGAACGGGTTAAAAATACAAACAAATGCCACAGGTAAGTTTGAAAATAACTTTTATCGCCTACAGTTACTTTTATTTGTTGTATATTTGTTTTTGAGCGTCTTTAGTCTGCTGAGTAAAGTAAAAGATACCTAAATATTGAATATTTATAGTTCGAAAAAGACAACAACAATAAAAAAAAACTATCTCTGAACCGTACGCCCTCAAATAAACACGTTAGAATAAGCTCACGAAAACACACAAACAAATCGTCTTCAGTTGTAAGAAACACACAAAAAACTACTTTGTAACCAGTTGACTGAATAAAAACAATGGTCGTAAAACTGATAAAATACGATGCAGCACCGTATTGAAGTCATCGTATGCCACCATTCGCGTGTATACGTAACATGGCGGATGCTTCCGACGCCAAGTTAACGGAAACATGTTCAGGTTCGATATAAGTACCCTATATTTTAACGAAGAGTTTTCCACATATTTTACCTTCTCTGCATGAAACTAAAGTTAACTAAATAGTTTCCAAATTACGCAGTATACTTCCTAAAATTCATAATGCCAAGGTCAATTAGTTTATGAGTAAATCCTGCATATAAAAACATATTTACGTACCTAACCTAGCTAAAGATTTTGTTAAAATCTAATGCAGTTTCCTTTATATAATATATGTGATATATTCATATTTCATTACTATATATTGTGGTGTCTATATATATAGAGAGTGTATCGGAGAAATAAAATAACACGACACTGTAGATATAGAATAAATGTCATAAGTAAATAAACGATTAAACACAATTAAAATTAATAGCGAGCCCGTTCGCGCTATCGTAAGTTGTTCAGCTAACTTAAAGTTCAACGACCTCTCTTGAAGAATGAAATCTAATTGTGTGTTGTCTACGTATCACCTATTAGGATATTCCTGCAAAAATATGTAATATATATCATTTGAGTTATCACCTATAATGTGTTACAGTAGTATGTAGATGCGTGTGTTTGGGAATGTGAAAGTATGGATGTCTGTTACTAAATGCCCTTTTTTCTTGGCCTTTTGGCTAAGATCAAAGTGTAGTATCTGTTCCGATGGATACTGCACCCCATAGACTGGTATTGTCTTGGCCTTCGGGGCTTGATTTACGCCGGTCTATGGGTCTGTCCTGTGCAGTTCTAGGAGGTCCACCCTCCCAGGCTTCGCCTCCCCTCTTTGGGGAGGAGTAAGTTAATTGCTTACTGCCTGAGGCGCCCCTACCGGGGAATGCCGACGGGGCTGCCCAGGCAATTTTTAAACCCCACTTTCCCGACCCGACCTTGGGTCACATCTTACTTGTGGGAGTAAGATAAAAACTGGCCTTGTGCCTAACTCCTGGAGAGGAGTAAATCAATACTAAATGTCCTTTCTTCTTGGCCGTTTGGCTAAGATCAAAGTGTAGTATCTGTTCCGATGGATACTGCACCCCATATTGGTGTTTTCTTGGCCTTCGGGTCTTGATTTACGCCGGTCAATAGGTCTGTCCTGTGCAGTTCTGGGAGGTCCACCTTCCTAGGCTTTGCCTCCTCCCTTTGGGGAGTAGTAAGTTTATTGCTTACTGCCTGAGGCGCCTCTACCGGGAAATGCCGACGGGGCTGCCCAGGCTATTTTTAAACCCCACTTTCCCGACCCGACCTTGGATCACATCTTACTTCTGGGAGTAGGATAAAAACTGGCCTTGTGCCTAACTCCTGGAGAGCAGTAAATCAATAATAAATGTAACAAACACTGTGACGCCGCATTTGAAAAAGGTTTATATCTAGGGCCTTACAGAAACCTTGCTTGCCTTATTATGTTACACTACCTTATCACGGAGATATTCAGCAGCTATCATAGAGCTTGTCTATAACAAGGACATCAACAACACGGACGCTAATAAAAGAGGCGGCGTCTTCATTATTGAAACGGATGAATAGCACGATAAAATCAAAATCCTTCTAAATGATGATACCATCTAGATGAAGACAAGCACACGGCAGACACTCAAGGATACACACCAAGTCAAACGCGACGTCAGAAACATTTAATCGTTCTACCCTTTTCCTGGAGCACCAATCTTAAACTTTCAAACTATATATTCTTCCCACTTCCCAGAAAGCAGACATCCTCATGAGGTCCATCATAGCTAGAATCGGCAGTACGCCATATGAATAAAATAAGCGGAAAACTTACCCAACTTATGATTATCCAATAAAAATAAGCTTATACATGACTCGTCTTATTATAACAACAGACAACAATCTGGCATGACCATCGGCACGTTCGTAAGAGCTCTAAGAGAGTTTTCTGTCTAGCCTACTTCAACAATTAAGAAGCCTACATAGAGAATACATACAATTTCCTAAAAGTGTTATTTAATTTTTCATGCACAACGCCAAACGCAAAACGTTCATTATTCACAATGAGAAACAGATGAATAGTACTAATATCTCCCTAACAATAACGTTACCTACACAAATAACACAACCAAGACAAATAAAAAAATAAATTTCATATAGTTTTTCCTAAAAGCTTTATCTCCACCACCTTACAGCACAAAATATTCAAACATGGCTTTAAAATAGAAACCATACAATATAAGTCCTACTTAACACCAAAATGTTCTCAGCTTTCCTCTAAGGACACTTCCATCTAAGCCAGCCACAATGAAATTAAATGTGCCTCATATTCGATTTTTTATATCAGCGCCACGGCCAGGAATATCAGATACCGTTTATATGAATAGAAACAAGATCTCAAACACAACACTAACGCACTAGTCATATACAGTAGAGATGTAAATAACAATTTAGATTTCCCAAACAGCACCCTCCCAAAGTCTGAATCCTTTTCCCGACGCCGAAAGTGCATAGAAAGTGTCATAATCCTTCTTTCATCAGCATCTAACGAGAATCTCTGGATTTGCTTTTACTTTTTATCCGAAAGTAGTAAAGAAAATCACACTAGCTATTAACACTGACTTCTGCTTTCTCATTTCGTGTTTCCTTTCCGATGTTTTGTCGTTTCTATCACTTTCTAAACACGTCTGTGGATCAAAACGAAACCGGTAAATCTCTCGCTTGGTTTCCTTTATCCTGTGTTCAATTTGTTTTTTCTTCTGATTTTGTCACACACACTATATATATATATATATATATATATATATATATATATATATATATATATATATATATATATATATATAAGGTGAGTCAATGAAAAATAGTTAGACCTGTAAATGGAAACAGATCGATATCTTCAGTTGTTCAGAACAAGGAGCATTTAGTAGATAAAAATATATATTCCTCTTCTCTTTCAATTGTATTCCTTACGCACGGCTTTTCAAAGATCAAAATCTTTTCATCAGAGGGAGTAGTGATTGATAAGTGGACAGATAAGAACAGTCAAAATTCAAAATTTGGAAAAAGTTTTTTTTAAAAGTTCGTTTTAAAAAAAGTTCTTTTAAAAAAGTTTTTAAAAGTTCAAACGGGTGTGTAAATTAAATTCACCAAACACGGAGATCCAAGTTGTAAAGGGTTAGAATGTAATTGGTAAATCCAGAAGAATCTGCAAGAAAATCCAACGGCGAAGATTCCACCCAAGTCCTTAGTCCTTAGGGGGGAGATCAGACAAAATTAGCCATATTAAGAAAACGCATGTCTTCCTGTTTTCAAGTAAACAGATCTATCCAGTATATTGAGCTTTCCTCATCTCACAATAGGTCTATTTCTCTAAAAGTTATCTTTTAGTTATAAACCTTCATATATATATATATATATATATATATATATATATATATATATATATATATATATATATATATATATATATATATATATGAATTTTATATATGCATAACAGTAACAATTACATAGAAATACATTATATATGTATATGCTTGCAAATGTTTTTTTCATAATGAAAAACTAATGTAATATCCCCACTTCGCTTCTCATCGACTGCAATACATAAGTGACAAGGATTTGGTGGAGATGTGTATTCGGATTTCTATAAAAAGCAAAGCGTTTCCTCTGATTAGTGAAGAACTGGCTGGATATAATCACTTGAAGAACACCATAAAAGAAAGAGACAAAAAGTAAAAGTCCAGAAACCCATAACTGCATTACGCATCAAAATAAAATAGGCACACACAGACACACACAAACACGCACAAACATAGAACAAAAAGATAAAGAATACTCGGCTTTATTAAATAAGATTATAGAAAACATATATAAATAAATAGAATAAGGACAGAAAAAAGAAACGGCTTCTAGGAAACAAACAAGTAAACAAAAGGCAGATAATTGGTCCGTACGTCAATCGTATTTGCTTGCGTCGAAGAATGAGTGAACACGTGGGTATATATTTTCTATAACAAGATTCCATGATTACGACTCTGACTATTTTTGGAGTAAGTCTTATTAAGTTTTTGATGGACGGTAGTTGAACAAGTTTGTTGCGTGTCTTAATACAAATAAATCATAAAACTATATATACACATTGAGAATGAGACGTGATGCATTTAAGAAGTACAGATGCCAATCTAATTATTATCATCTATAGTAGATATGAAGCATTTCATGAAACATTCTAAATGTGTAATTTGAGTGTATACTTGCACAGCTATACATATTAGTATTGCTGCATATACTACAAAGAATAATAATCATTTATACGTACTGGAAGTACTCGTTAGAATTTCACCAAACTTTGTATTAATGTAAATTTCAGATACTGGTGTTAAAAGGGTCCACACTTCTACAGTTAATTTACAACTCCAGATTAATACCAAAAATTAAAACACCCTCAATAAGTTCCAAGTGCTATGTTCAGAAAACGCAAGGTTAAGGAACAAACATATTTAACATATCGGGTATATTTATAGGGGCTGTCAATATTCCATATCATAAAAGCTACCTAGTAGGTTTTTTTACTATTTGAATTAACGAACACCCTAAAAATTATATTGCGCTCATTTCTTATTTATTTGTTTAAAAATGTACGGTACTGGTAAGTGAAAGTACTTAATTACTTTTACAGAAATGTATTGCATTATGCTAAGTACATAACTAGTATTTACTCAACCAGATTTTTTTACCAATAGCAGAGCGTGTGTGTAGGAAATACTGCGATCGCACCGACGGCTGTTTCATCATTTTACGAGTCATCAGTGTGGTTAGACGTAGCAAGCGCCAGATCACTTTCAACAATAACCAGTCGTGTCAAATGATCTAATTCACCCAATACAGAAGTAAACAAAAAATAATATCGCTTAAATAATTGTTTTTATTTGTTAATTTACGATACTGTTTCAATAGAGTACTTTTTTTTTTTACAAAAGCCAATTCCATTACGCTCAGTGGAAAGCATTCCCCTTACCATACTGCTCCACCGTGTGTGTAGCGTATACTTATATCTATACAAAGTTAGCTATGTTCATATTTTTCTATATGTGTGTGTAAAAAAATCACTACTCCACTAATTAACTGACGTTTATATTACTTGTTGTTGTGAAGTTGTTCCACAGTAAATGATAAATAAAGGAAGTCAAGTCGAGGGTTGGTTTAACAAGTGTATTAACAAAGTAAGAAACTGACTAGCTCTTGGCTAGACAGTTACAAGACTGTGGTTTGTCTTCTGGTGACTCGCACTATTTATAGTGACAACCGGTGTAGTTTCTCCTGTGTAAGAACGGCCGGTGTAACACTTGTATTAAATGTGTCAATATAGCTGTAATATTAACTATATTTAATTCAATTTATATGCATGCAAAGTGGTATACACGGCGTAGAAGTCGTATTAAAATGCAGCTTTCACGGCTTTTCATAAAAGTGTTAAGAATTGGTATCATACATCAAATAATAGATATCCCCTTATTCAGTTACTTTGGGGTGGTTTAAAGGGTTTCAGGTGGCATAAAATGTAAGCATAATCTCCCATTTAAAAATAAAAAATATATCAGATTTAAAATGAATTTGATCTATAATCATGCGACATCAATAAAGCAATATTCCCCAAATTCCAATTACTCAAGCTGCAGCCTTACGTTTTACATATTTTTTCATAAAAAATAATGTAATGAATTGTTATAATGATTCCGGACAAAATGTTTCGTATTATTATATCTTGAGTGTAATCTTTCAAAGGTGATATGCAAGTGGTGCTAAATTATTTTTAATGGTGGTACTTCAAGTATATTTGAGTTATTTGTAAAGAGGGCTTACAATGTTTGCCCGCCTGATTTGACATAAAACGAGTCACTTTTAACTCAATTCCACGTGCTCAAACAAATGCGGGCAATTCCAAACGTTACACGACATAATGGTTTACATTTTTAGAGCAGGTGGAATTCGTTAAAACTGACTCGCTTTCCAAGGTTCAAATCGTGCGAGAGGTTTGAACAATTATCTCTACACTAGAGATTCCGCAAAGATAAAACCTATACGTATGTGGGTAATAATAATAAAATAGTCATAGCACCCTTTCGGCCGGGCCCTTTAATGAGAAATAAATTAAGCTGTTTAGTCTAAGCTCTAATGCAAGTTCTTTTTGCGTGATTTCTTGAATTCTGTGCAGACGGATGATTATGTTTGTCCGCGTGATTTTATATAAATATTTTTTTTTTCATTTACTCGCCGAGTAACAGCTGTAATTGGCTACATTGTTCAGGGCGCTCGTAATTGAGGTAAAGGTGACTCGTGTTCCGGAGTTCAGATTGTGCAACCAGTTTGAACAGTTATGTCCTCACTGAAGAGTCCGAAAGGTTGAAACGTATATTATGTAGATAATAATTAAAGATATATTATTGAATGGTTATATATATATATATATATATATATATATATATATATATATATATATATATATATATAATATTGTCTTTCTACCGGCAACGTTTTGGGTTTGTCGGCGAAAACTCTGAAGCGCTCAACAGTTAGACTACCTTGTGTCTTGAATGTTGGAAAACACCTCTTCCGGCTGTATGCTGGATATCTGTTTGAATAACCTTAAATGTTTCTCTGGGATGTTAGGCATCATCATAGAATGTTATGCGGTATTTCATTTGTTAATTAAAACATAAATAATATTAAATGATATTAAACGATTAGATTATTTTTAATCGATCATTTTCAGTTTAAAAAAAAATTAGTTTAAGTGTAAAACGTTTTATTTTCCTCTTAAATAGAGTACTAACCATTACGTTATTAAATGATAGAATTTTACTACGGATCTATGTTGAAAAATAAAACAAGCAAAGTATATTATGTATACATTGAAATAATAAATGTAAGGTCTATTCTTTTTAAGAACCAATGTAAAGCGTTCTCCAGAATAGTGTGTCCATTTTCTTATCACTATAATTTAAAATGATCCTCTCGTTGGGGTTTTTTTTCAGGTGAAATGGACCAGGCAACGAGATATTCCGTCAATATTGTAGAGTTATTATTCTTGACAGAATCCGTTGTAAAAAAAAACAATTTCGAAGAGACTTACTAGCACCCTCTGAACAAATTCATGGAAACGGGAAGTCTACAGAATGGTATTATATATCGCAGTCATCGTCCACGGTCATTCAGGACAAACCATAACATTATGACTCTGATACAACGTTTGAAGGGTCATCATGTCAAACAAATCTAATATGTATGTAAACAAATCTAATATGTATGTAAACAAATCTAATATGTGTGTAAACAAATCTAATATGTGTGTAAACAAATCTAACATGTATGTAAACAAATCTATGAAAACGTGAAGTTTTCTTTTCGAATTATAAATGCAACATTATTACAAATGGTAACATATTTTCTGACACTATAAATTTAAAGGGTCGCGCCAATATTTTTACATTCAGTGCCTATAAAAGTAGTCCATAGTCTGAAATAATCATAACGAGTATGTCTGCAGTGTTTTTCTTTTTGTACACAAAGCTCACAGACTTCCACTTATTTTTTATATGGTATTTTCATCCTAATATTATACTAAAGCCGAGTGAATCAAAGTGTTATTCCTACGGCGTGTTTACTATGTACTTACGTGTCAGAAAATACATTCTAAAATATTTCTGAATTTATATTTTTAAATTATAGTTGCTCATAGTAAACTGTAATTTTAATTAATTGACTAAGTTACCTATTTTCCACTGACTGATCTATGTATTTCTCTCGTCCACTATTCACTCTATGTTAATTTAACAATCCTCTAATTCTCCCCACCGTATCTATTAGTATATAGAGAAAGTGTGACTCTCTTTTCCAGGCGCGGTCATCTAATTTCCATACGCGGGCCTGTACACACCACAACACGCAAATAAATTAGATAGCAAAATAATAATTGTATTTACTTCTATACAAGAAAACAAAATCATAATCATACTTCTATATACTACTGATACCACAACCGTTACTACTATTACGGCTACTCCGACTACTACTAATAACAATGAAAACAAAATAATAAAATCATATAGAATTGATAAGAGTTGTTATTTTTATTTATGCAAGAAAAATGTCCTAAAAAGATATGTGACTCTTACAGAATTTCCGAATAAAACCAAAGTATAACAAGCCTCGATGTGGCGAGTGTAAAATGCAATAAATCTGGGCAATTTGGGGCATTTTTGACCCCCCCTTTGACCCCCTGGGGGCGAGAACCAGAATATTTCTGAGGTCAAGGATGCTCATTTTATATCCAGAAAAATTGCCTCTACATTTTGGCCAAGTTTCAGAAAAATTGAATCGATGGATCAAACGTTATGGGAGGAAAGGGTCATTTTCTGCCATTTTAGGGGTTTTTGACGCCCTGGGGGCGCGAACCAGATTTTTTCCAAGATCAGCGATACCTATTTTCTATTAGGAACAATTGCCTCCACATTTTGGTCAAGTTTCAGCTTTTTTTCTAAAATCGGAGAATGTCACTTTCGAACCTGACCAAAGTTACAACTTCATGCAAAATTTCAAAGAAATTCAATGGATGGTTGCGGAGAAAAATCCGAACGGACGGACCGACGGACGGACGGACGGACACACGAACGGACACACGGACAGACGGAAATGCCTAAAAACATAGGTCTCCCGATTTTATAAATCAGGGGACCAATTAATTGTGCTAGTGGCTTTGACCCAACGGTTCACGGGTACGTCAATTTATTACATGAATGTTCGTGTTACAAGACGATCAAAAAATAAACAGGTTAGCGTCATGTAAATTTATGATATTCTATCAAGCTTGATTCTGTTCATATTTATGTGATTCCATAGGATGGCAGAGTTCGACACATTGTCGTGTTTTGATGTGGGGAAAATCCATTGTACCAAATAGGAATACTCAGGTTTAGAGCAAAAACAAACACTACTTTAGTCTAGTAGGTTTTCTCCTTCACTGACCGAAGACAAAAAAGATGAAGTGTAGTATCAGATACTACACTTTGCTCCTCACTAAAAGTCAAGCTTCATTCTGTTTAGTTGTTAATCCTCCGCGTATATGATAAGCTGCCCGCGAGAAAGGCCACTTTAAGCTTCAGAACATTCCTGATAAAAACGATGGCAATACGACCTGGAAAAGAGAAATAGGAAAAATGCTGCTTATTGTTTCGATTTCTTGTGCAATTCATGGCTGTCATTGTTTAAATTCAAAGACTAACAATCATACGAGAGAAAGTGATAGAGAAATAGACAGTTCACACGCTAGACAGGGTAAGAAATGGATAGAGAGGGGTAGAACGCGAAGAAAAAAAGATAGATAAACAGCGAAAAAGGCACAGAGAAAAAATAAACGTACAAATTGATTGTCCAAATGTGCTAGTCTCACTCGTTTTGGAATAAACTATTCTCACAGTCGAAATAGCGCGGTTCACTTTTACCAAAATCAAGAGTAAAATATATGTTCTTCATATTCACCCTCTGGGCCTTATATGCAGCCTCACCTTCTCAGAGAAATAAATCTACGCCATGAAATATGCATTTTGGCACATGCTTGTTGCAGTTTCTGGAAATAACGAACTTACACCCACGCGTTTGAAACGTTATTATAAATCTTCCTCTTCACGAATGTGTCGCTGCCACCGCCTAAATTGACGAACGAATCTTAATATAATTATGGCCAATCTTTTTAGGAACATTTTTTTGTAAATATGAAATGGATTTCGACCCTCTTTTGTAGCACTTCCATTTTTCCGTGAAATACTGGTCAGACTTTTATCCCATTTCTACAAAGAATTTATTTCTTCCAACTCAATTATTTCCCTGTTGCTTTTCTTTCATGTTTTCGTCAATTATTTCTATTGTTTTCCTGCATTTTACCTTTTACCATTCTTTCATTCAGTACTTTTATTATTTAGGCAAATGCGCATAACAGGTGTATAAGCTTGCTTCCGGTGGAAAAAGGTAGAAGAATGTTTCTACGGATGCCTGAAAGTGATACAACAATATCTTTTTATTCATATTAATTTCAGACTTTACTTTTTGTCATATTAATTTCAGACTTGTATTTCATTATAATCTAATAATTAACATAATACAGACTATTTGAAAAAAATAATTTATTTGTTTTTATTAGATTGTTTTCAAAACATTTTTTTTGTAATAATAGTGAAAACCTTTTTTCTTAGAAATGAAGAAACTTCCGGAATAAGACTTTTTTCTTAGAAATGGAAATGCTCTAACACTACACCTAACCCTAAACCTCACCCTAACCCTAAACCCTAACCCTAAACTCTAAACCCTAACCCTAAACCCTAACCCTCCCCAAAAAAACATTATTTTCATATTTAAAAAAAAATGTTGAATAAACATAATCACATTCCGTTGCTCAAAAACATTATTTCTTGAAAAAAAAAAGATTATTCTATTTTGTTAATTTTTTTCAATGAAATTTTTTTTAAAGTTTTGAAAATCAAATAAATTATTTTTCAAATAGTCTGTATTATGTTAATTATTAGAATATGATGAAAGAAAAGTCTGAAATTTATATGAATAAAAAAAATTGTTGTATCATTTTCAGGCATCCGTAGACACTTTCTTCTACCCTTTTCCACCGGAATTCAGCTTATACACCTGTTATGCGCATTTACCATTATTTATATATTCCCTTCTATTTCGTTTGTCTCGCTGTTGTTTCGTTTTTTTTTTATTTCACCGTTCTTTATCTATGTTCGTTTTTGTTTTTATATCTGTCTCGCTTTATTTCGGGTGTGTTGATGATCTTTCTTTCCTTCTATGTTTGAAGAGTTCCAATTTCAAAATTGCGAAGCTATCACTAAAAAAAATTTCAACACTCTATCTCACCCGTAAAAAAAGGTTTACTTTATGTTCTATGCTTTCAATTAAGATAAGTTGTTAGTCGAAGGGTAGATTTACTATATCTGTCTGTTTATATTTTAATTTCTCAATTTAAAATTTGGATGTTTCGCGTTTTGCATTCGAACTCTTAATTTTTTTTCTCTTATTTTCTGTTTTTTTTCTTTCCCTTTTGCACTTTCTTGACTGTTTTCTCTTTATTTTCACTCATTTTGTATTTTTCTATTCCTTTTTGTTCTAATCGATATGTTATTGTATTTTTTAATGATTTTTAAAAACTTTTTAACCTAAAACGCTTTTATGTTTAGTTTCAATATTTTTACATTTGTAGCTCGAATTTCTATTCCGTTTTCAACTTTTCTTTTCGCTATTTCCGACACATTTTAAGGTTATATTTCGTACCGGTTTCCATTAAATCATCGACATAAAGCGTTGTGTGATCTGGTCAGTCATTAGATGGGTTACCATTTAAGAATGTCAGCTGTTGTACGCCAAAAACAACTTCACACAGCTATATAAATGACTATCAGCTTTCTTGGAAAATATAACCAGCGACAGACTAGCATCCTGTTACACGGAAAGCACCTGACCTCCGTTCAGCTTAACGCTAGATTCCGGGAGTAAGCACATATACAACACCGAAGTAAAGCGACGTTGAGTCTGGTCAGTACTAGATGAGTGACCATTTGGGAATGCAAGGCGCTGTATGTGGACAGCTATGGGCAAATAGCGTCGCCAACCCGCTGTGCCTAGCGTGGCGACTATGGAAAAAAACTGAATGACAGTCACCAATAAGGTGTCGGAAAGCAGGTATCTTTTCCAGGAGTGTTAAAATAACCTGATTGGGACTAGTGTTACAAGTACTACAAAGTGTTGCATAACTTGTTCTTATTTATTTGGTGATAATGGTCTTTTCTTTTTTATAATGTCTTTCGTTTCTACTTTTCATCTTCTTTCTTTCTTTACTTTGTTTTTTTGTCATTTTCTGTTTATATATTGGTTCTTTTTTTTCCTTCCATGAATCTCTATTTTTCTTCCTCTTAATATACTTAGATTAAGTATTTTCGTGTATTGATGATTCTTTTCAATCATTCTATTTTAATTTTGTTTTACATTTGTATCAGCTGTTCTAATAATTTTCTGTTTCCTATATTCATATTTTCGTCGAGTATTTTGAATTTCTTTTATACGCTTATTTTATTCAGGTTCATGTATTTCATTCTAGCTGATCTTGTAAAGTGTCGAATTTTCTTTTCTCTTTCTCTCTATCTATTCCCTGCTTCTCGTTGAGGTTTCTCTTTACTTTCATTGGTTTTATTTCTCATCTCTTTAAATCATTATTGAAATCACACGCTGGCTTACCAATTATTTAATTTATTTAGTTGTGTTAAACGTATACTAATACAACGATTTGTCCCGGCCACTTTTGATGCTTGGTCAATGATATGCAAATAATAAAAAGATCGTCCTAACTTACAGCAAAGAAAATAAAAGAATGTCTTAGAACCGCCTGGAAAAAGACCCCCCCTCCCGACAAAAATATATTCCTGAAATAAGGTGACTCTCCTCCCACTAAAGTCATTCATATGTTACGACCAGCAAACCAGGCCTGATATTTCCACATGCCACCGACAAGAAGATAAACACTTATTTATTTATTTTATGTTTCTCTTTTCCTCTTTTTTGGGGGTCATTCACATAACTTCTAAATTCTAATTGTGTATTATCTGAATGTACCTAATTATGTGTTTGTCTTCGATGTGTTTAATTATTGATATAGACTGCCTTATTGCCTGTCTATGGATTTCCCACAGAAGACATTTTTGAAATAACACGCTGCCCCGAAGTTGTGGGTATATTTCTCTTATTTTTACTTACTTGTAAGAGAGAACCCTATCTTCAACTTTCTGTTTCCTCTGCAGTGTTAAGTAAACTTATTATATCTACACACACACAAACAAACAAACACACACACACACATATATATATATATATATATATATATATATATATATATATATATATATATGTATATATGTATATATGGAATGGCTTTTTAAATTATTTTATCTGCGGTAGCTCGGAAATACACGACTAGTACACGGGCGCAGATTATTTTCCCCTCTTGGTGTGTTGGACCCGAATACCTTGTCAGGAGACCCATCTAAGAGAAAGAAAGCTCTGATAATAAAACCTTGCTACCAACTACTTACGTCGTGGCAGAAAACCGTTGGAGAGGGAGGCGTCCTTAGTCCTGATCGACAACCTCCTTAGAATTGGAATTTCGAACAAAATATACGGTTTGAAAATCTTAAATTGTTTATGAGTAGATAGGGTATGTCTATCGCCGGCTTTTGCACTCCTACTTGGTCTATTAGCCAGGCGAAGAGGTACCAGCCCGAAAACACCCAGTGGCGGCCTTGTCTCCTTACTGGGACAATGAACGCCGTTTCTCTTTCTCTCTATTTGGCAACTTGGGGAAAACTTTTTCGTCACTACGACTTACATGACCAGTCTGGGTCGCTCTTGTTCCGACAGGTTGAGGGTACAGGTTAGACAGCTTGTCTGGCTGCTGTTTCCGACTGACAGGACAGGAGCCAAAACTCCTGGGTAGCGTTAAGAACGGCTGCTCCATGATCATTTGCATAATACCGTGGGTAGTTGTATGTTCCATGTCGAGCCTGAAAACGGGCCCTGCAGTTATCTCCGGTGGCCAAAACCCCCATGGGCCAGCCTGCGACTAATAGACTGGTTGTGTTAGCTTATTGGTACCTAACAAACAGCCACCTTGTCCAACCTACTCTATAAGAAAAGAAACATGTCATTACAAAAATTCAAATCAAACCTAAACCAGACACCGAACAAAACACACCTTCGCTTCTGCTCTTGAGACTCGAATTCACAAATATCCGCGGACTCAGAACCAACATCAACGACATAGAAACCTTTTTTCTGACAAACTCCCCGGATATCGCAGCACTAAGTTAAACGAACGTTTACTCCTTAATCTCGGTTCACCACTTTGACATGACTGATTACCTTCCACTCTACCATGAAGACTCTGACAAACATATGCACGGGCTAGGAGTTTATATTCGGAACACCCTCCCCCTGACTACATAGCATAGCTTAGAATCAGATGACCAATACTACATATGCTTTGGATTGATTTTACATCACAGCGTTAGAAAATTATATTTCATATACCGTTCCCCTTAGACCCAGGACTGTACTCTGCTAAACTCTGTCTCTGAAAGCATAGATAAAGCACTCTCAATCGACTCAAAAGCCCAGATACATGTATTTGGGGATCTTAATGCCCACCACCGTGATTGATTGGGATTCTCCATCCTTACTGACGCATCCGGGAACTCTACGTATAATTTCTCTTTAGCTCACTCCCTATCTCAGACTGTCGATTTTCCGACCCGCATTCCCGATCGAGTAGACCAACAATCCTCACTTCTAGACTTTTTCCTGACCTCACTGCCCGAGGTTTGTATGACAAAAGTTCATAGCTCACTTGGGAATGCTGATCACATTGTGCTAATGATTCATATCACCCTAAAAAGTCGTCCAAAAGCTGATGAGCCGTTGCTCAAAATAAAGAGATAGTACTAGCAGGCTGATTTTGAGTCAATCATAGATCACATCAGCGACGCCCCATGGAGTAAAAACCTTCTCATTCCATGCTGACCAGTGTGCAAATGAGTTAACTACATGGGTCAAAACAGACATTGAAACCTATGCCCCCATGCGAAAATTCTTTAGCAAGTATCGCTCTCCCCAATGGTTCACCTCGGAATATGCAGCTGCCATTGCTGAGAGGCAGCAATCATTCCGTAAATTCGGCGGTCATAAGTCAGCTACTAATAGACCGAAATTTATAGATTCAAAAATAATTGTAAGGCCGTAATAGTTGAGGCAAAGAGAAGGTAGACTGAGTTCACAAAAAACGCATTCAGTCACAGAAACTAGGTAATCGCGTTTTACTGGAAAATCTACAATAGTGTGGTGAACAATGTTCAATCAATGATTCCCCCACTATCAAACCACAATGATGTCGTTTGCACGGCAACTGATAAGGCTGAACTACTTGCCCAGCGTTTCGCCTCAAACTCCACTTTGGACTTAGAAAACCAGCCCCTCACTAAATTCCCATTATGGACCCAAGCCACACTTAATAATCTGATCATCACCCCATCCCAAGTCAAATACATCATAAAAAACCTTGACACGTCTAATCTTGTGAGCATGATATTATACCTGTAATAGTAATAAAGAAATGCTTTGCTGAACTGGCCCCTGTTTTCTCCAAACTCTACAATAAATGCCTAGCGGAGTCTAGCTTCCCGATAGCTGGAATATCACCTCTGTGGTACCTATCTACAAGATTGTTGGGAATAGAACCGATCCTCAGAACTACCGCCCAATCAGCAGATAAACTCGCGGGAAAGCAAATCTCGGTCGCTTATAAGTTATCCGTTCATCGCTATCAACTCAGATTCAACTGCACTCTTATGGAGGTTTAAGGTCTAATCTTCATGACAGGCTCAACAAACTAAGAACAGCATAAAATCAGTACTTTTACTGAGTCATAGCTGCCGGAATCAGAACAATCGAACACCGTACATTAAATAATGTGTTCAGTTTTAAATTCCATAAAAGTTTCAGGTTTAGACAATTAGATTGTCAACTTTGTACATCAGTTCCTTGCTAATATCTTCATTAGATAAATACCGGTAATAATTAACAATGTGGACAATGTAACATATTTATTTGGAATGAAAATTAAGAAAATAAACACGGGTCGGCTATTACCTTATAACTTTCGTAAAACATTACACCGTCATCTGATTACGGTGCTAAAAAAGCTGAAGTTGCACAGGAGCCCGCAAGCTTAGCGTTTCATGTTTTGACTAAATTTTTTAACTATCGGGGAAACCCATTATAAAATTTAAAAAAAAAGCACTTGACGATAAAGGTTAATGAGACGCGAATGAATGCTAACCTAGAGTCTAGGGGTAGTAAAATTAGTCACAGGTGAATGGCGTTGGCTTACACTTGATTTAAACCATGATAATAACTTTTTGCCATTGAATTTAAAGATGACAAAAATGCGATGAACAGGAAAGCAGTCTCGCAGCTGTGTTTTCCACAGGATGAAAACCTTCGCAAATAATCTTTTTCCATGAAAGTGTCGCCTGATGCAAGGCCGATGGAGGGAGAAAAAAGTTCTTTTTTCTCTGAGTTATAGCTGTGATGGCCTTACAAGGGGGGGGGGGAAAGACTTGAGCTCTGTCGAAACCTCTTCAATGGAAAACCGATAGAGATGAGAGAGGTGTTTAACGTTTCATGCGGGAAAGAGATTGTATGAAAGAAAAAAATTAGTTTCCTTTTTACATAACATAAGCACCGCTCGACTAATGACCCTTATTGATGTTTCGGTCATGTGAACCTATGATATCAATCCGTATGTACAAATCTATGTATTTTGTTAATATAGTACAAGCCTTGTTTTACAAATAAAACACTCTCTTTAATAAATTGCTATGAAACCCACCTCTTCTCTTTTAGTGCTATTCGGTCAGATTAAACATTTCATTGATACATTTGGAAATGTTTCGCTTTGTCTACAGTGATTTTATTTAGACACAACCTTTTGCAATTTTTGTATTAACTTCATTCGCTCATCGTCGAGCTTCAGTTTGCTCTTCTTCTCGTAGACTAACTCCTAAATAGTAAAAAAAGACATAACATCAACGATTCTCTTTTTCACTGTTCTTTTTACTTTTATCATATCTTTTACCAGACATCGATTATTTTGTTTATCCATTTATTTTAGCCTGATTGTATCGTATCATTAAGCGTATTCATCTATTTTACTATTAATGGAATTGTTTATTAGATATATTGGTTATTCTGATTTAAGACTGAATCCTAATTAGTATTTTTTTTAGATATATTTTCTTATTTTCGGAGGAGGTTAATAGTAACGCGTTTTTATCATGAGGCCAGATAAGCTTCTGTTATATGTATGTCAGACGTTGTGGCTTCTCTGTGTCTAGTTATTTGTGCTAATGTGTGTATTACTTAAAACTGTCTATTTCTTTGATTATCAATCAAAAACATATATTCTATGTATTAGTTTATGTATGTGTGTATAAAATACAAGGTAAGCTTCGTGTACGTGCCTATACATCAAACGTATAGTTTTTGCATGTGTCTATTTGTCTGTGTATGTGTGCGCACACCATTGTACAGAGTATTATATATATATATATATATATATATATATATATATATATATATATATATATATATGCATATATATATATATATGTATATATATATGTATATATGTATATATATATGTATCTATGTATATATATATATACATTAAGAACATTTCGGCCTAGATAGGTCTAGCTAATTCATAGCTTTGATAGAAATATGTCTGCAAAATTGTTATGATGTCAGCTGGTCTACATAGTTCAGGGAATAAATAAACTTACCTAGACATAATACATACAGTTACGAGTAAACGTCGCGGCAGTTATTGGCCCCAGAATCATGACGCGTACTTCTGTAACAAACTTTTGTTGATACATTTTTGTTAATTATACCACTGTGATGTCTTGAATATTACCGAAATCTGCACAATATTGGAAGCAAGGGTTCGTAACCTACATCCCACAACATTGGAGACAAGATACTCGGACTATTTGGTCAAACATTTTTTTCGAACGTATGTTGCACTGCTTTGATTACAAGGAATTCTGAATAATTTAAACACGAATATAAACTAGACTTTACTTGCATTCAAACACTAGCCACAGAAAACATAATCATAGATGATGTCATCCGAAAAGTTCAGTGTAGAAAAGAGCAATATACTACTTAGAATGTCGCCGATAATTGATGGAAATGTGGAACGTGAATAATACCTATGTGATACTATAAATAGTAAGAGCACTTGGCCAAATTCTGATAAACCTGAAAAATAGACGATGAGAAATTGGATATAGCACGGTGGAAAAATGCTGAGACATTTAAAATAATTATTACATAATCTGACGCCCCCAATAAAACACACGATGATACTAGCCTCGGTGATTGCCATAGAACATGATGATGACATGTCAAGAAAGGTTGAAAGAACGTGAGAGGAGAGAACAATCGAGACCGAAATTGACAGTTCATGAAGAATACTGCAATCCTGATTATCACTATTTGCATTTGGGGTGCAGAAAAAAGCAACGAAAGGTATAAGCGAAATATTAATAAGTAAACTACTCTTGTTAGAAATAGAAAGTTAATTGAAATCGTTACATAATAAAGCGCTACATATTGACAATCTGTGAAGTCTTGTCAGTCAACATTCAGGGAACGCTACATGTTGTTATCATTGGCAATAACTCGTGCAATAAATTGTAGTCTATGCAGTATGTGGACTAATATAACACTTTGGAGGGAGCTGACGGGACTATAGAACACAAACCACGCTAATAATACCTAATGGTTGTAGGAGTACTAACATATCTTTTTAATCTCGAAAAATATAGCAAGAAATGATTGTGTGTCATTTTGCTAGGAGCTTAGTGTGGTATCTCTTATGATACTACACTACATCATTTCTGTCAGTGAAAGAGAACTCTTTCTAGACTGATAGCATTCTTTTATTGTCCCAATCTTGAGTAGTCTTTTTTCAGACATAGATATTCCTTACATTAAAACACAAACTTTCTGTCATACCCTACAAGAAAATGAAACACTATTGAGGAGTTACACCCTAAAGACGACGTCACTGATGCCAACCGGTTTCATATAGAGTAAAATCATAGAGTTGGGAAATGAATTACTATAAACAGATGAAACTAAGTTTTTAAATACAGTAATATTTGAGTCAAATATAATTATAAGTATACATTGAGCGTATTTAGACGGACGGAATGGAACTGAGATTAGTTGGGTGTAATAAAATGGTCTAGTCTGAAAGTGCCCGAACTCCCTGTTGTGCTAGGATGGCGATGTCTTAAAAGTGGGAATTAAAAATTAGTCAAACTCCTTCAATGGAAATAATGAAAGAGAAGAGAGAGTAACGTTTCTTCTGTGAGTTAGAAATGAGACGTCATCTCCCATTAGAGTTCAAAGTTGTGTACTCTCTCACGAGACCTCGCCTACACAGAGCCTTATTTTACTTCACATCCAAAGATACGGACTAACTTTTATCAGTTTAAGATCTCTGAGATAATGTCTGGTGCGAGAACCCCTGAGAAGTTTCAATGTTGATGGTAAAAGGAGTAGAATACTGGACATTTAAAAACTCTTGCTGTTACACGAATGTAAAAACTAAATGAAAACTATAGTTTTTACAAACAAGTGATAACGGCTAGCGACTGGTGAACACACTTTTAGTGAGAAAAATTATTCATAGTAACTAGACATTTAAAAAACGTCATCAGACAGAAATTCAGCAAAACTATTTTGGATAATTGAAGGTTTGTAAACTGTTTTACTGTCGTTGGCAGTGAAGTCATTAATCATAACAAAATTCTTAATTATTTCATCAAAACACGAACCTATATATAGTAATAAGCTCATATATATATGTGTGTATATATACATATATATATATAAATATATTATGTCAAAATAAAAATGGAATAAAGAATAAGCAATTCAACAACTAACAAAAATAAACTCAAAAACCCATCTTGTAAAGTTCCACCGAGATATTTCGGCCGTAGATACGACCATTTTCGATCAGTTAATAAACTTTATTTCAAAACGGAAAAGTTTTCAAATTTATACAGAGAATGCGATTGGAAGAAAATGTCACGTGCAGAGAACAACAAAACGGGGAGAAAAAGGAATGCGAGGAATGTTATGAAAAGAGAAAGAAAAAGAAGATGAAGAAGAGGAAGAAGAAGAAAGAGATACCAATCAACCAGTGTCTTTAGAACGTCAGTTCAAGAAGACGAAACGAAGAAGAAGAGAAAGCGAGAGCAAACGTGAGAAAGGGTAAATCGACATGTTGTTGTCGAAAACTATGAAGAAGAGAAAAAAAAGAGAGAGAGAAAAATATATTATATATATGCATAAAGTAATAAGCTAATATGTATATATATATATATATATCATAATTAATCATAAAGTAATAAGCTGATATAATATATATACATATATATATATATATATACTTTATATATATATACATACATATATATATATATATATATATATATATATATATATATATATATATATATATATGCTTATTACTGTCTATGTTTATCTGTGCGTGTGAGAGTGTGGACATGTGTATATTGATCTAAATACGATAATTAAACACAACACTTTCCCAAATTCGACGTTGTCAGAATAATTCGTTAATTTTCAGCAATGAAAACTCGCTGTTAGAGGTGGCCGACACTTTTATCAAAATAGAAAAACGAAGGAACACATATCCTCATGAATAGCAACTTTTTTTCCTTTTTGTTAGTCTCTCCCTTTCCATGAATTGTCTCTAGGTATTTCTAAAATGTTTCTTATTAGACCAGTTGCCCCTGATATGATGTTTTTTTTTATATATAGGACTATGTTTCTTTCGGTTCATTTTCGAGGTCCTGATATTTTGTAATTTTTTAACGCTCGGATCTATTGACACGATACTCCTTATTTTATCCTTTTAGTCTTCACATTTCACAACCTATGTTTCTGACAAAGGGAGAAAAATTACTGTTTATATGTGTGTTTCGTGTCAGTGTGTACGTCTGTGTGGGTGATAGTGTGAAAGGATCAGATAGCGTCCGTGTTGCCATTGTCAATGTGTGTGTGTGTGTGTGTGTGTGTGTGTGTGTGTGAGTCACTTTAGTACGAAGGGTGTATGTGCTACTTTTGTCAGTGTCTATCTGCGCGATTGTGTGTGAGTCATTTTAGTAAGTAGTTTTTCGTGCAACATTTGTCAGTGTACGTACGCATATGCCAGTGTGCCAGGTCTTGGAAGGCAGGGGAGCTTAGCTGAACGTATTATCATATGTTGTGCTCACTGTGTCTACTGACTGTATTTTCTAATTCTAAGGTTCATTACTCGCGATCGGCTCCAAAAGAGTTATTTTTACTTTGCGTGCGAAAAGTGATATTCGACCACGCAAGGTGGTGTTGGTTTGCGGACGTAAGTAAAAGTATGGTTACATAATCGCTATTTTTCCTTATTTGTAAATATCTCGTTAGGGAAACAGTTTGTAAGAATGTGTATTCATTTTTGGTTAGATTTTTTTTGGAGCCGTGCCTTGTGGGTTTTTGTATTAGGTAAATGTCAATCATATATATTTACGAACCGATATAAAAGGGCTTTTCATATAGATCAGAAGACGCCTATGAACAGATAAATGTCACATTTATCTAGTGCTATTTTGACAGACGAAACTAAAGTGTGACAAATAATCGAATAATCGACCGGTCGTGGGACAGACTCGATGTCTTATCAAAATAAAAGACGTTTAGTGATTAACATATTATTTCAAGCTGAAACCTGACGAGTAACGAAGATAACGTCAAAATGTTAATTCAAAGTTAAGTGTGACAGACAGACAAACTGAATGAGAGACGAACATGATCTTTAAATGCATCTCTAAATACTTACTTTAACCTCATCTGCATTAAGTTTTTTCAACCTGTGTTATTTTGCTTTAAAATGAGATACATTCCCACCGATGTAAATATAAGTGGACACACCACAATCACATAGAAATATATAAAACATCTTATAGTGCGTATGTGTATGTAAATAATAAAAAAATACAAACTTGCTGATCGCCATCTGTTCCTGCTTATTTCGGTTTCTCCACTCCTGATTTGCTATTTCTATACATGTCAGATAAACCAAATTTAACTTTCGACAGACATATCCTATACAAGATCTATCCCATAATATATACCACTACAACAAGATGACTTGCATTCAGACAATGTTCGTAGAATAATAGACAGAACAAAACAGTATTCATCTTATGAAGATTAAACTAAAAATATAATAGATAAAATTAAATGCATACCTGATATATTTAAATTTTCAAATTAAAACCTATATTGTTTTCAAATACTCCAGAGGACACTGAAATTTGTGGAGTCTATATTAATTGATGTCTAATGTATCGTACATTTTTCACAAAAGTCAGAGTTATCTGACTTATCACAAAGAACTTCTACTTCTTTTTTACCTTTTTTGCATGAAATAAGAAAATAAAATATAGCCCATATTTGGACCCCTAACGCCTATTTGCTGTGTTCTAAAATTAATAATCATTGGCTTAAAGGGTCCAATCTTGTACATACACATATATCAACATATAAACATACCTAATTTATATATATATATATATATTTATATATATATATATATATATATAGAGAGAGAGAGAGAAAGACGGAAAGCGACAGAGAGAGAAAGAGAAAGAGATTTATGTATGTATATTTGGGCAACACTTCTTTAAACATATTTCGTTAAATATAATAGACAAATTATTTCTATATACTTTCGTTCTGATCCGTTCCAACCTCCTAACACATCTTGAAAAGTCCACAAGATGAATTCCCTGCTTAATTCCACACAGTCGGACTTTTCTTTTCTGTCCATTTTTTACAAGGGGGTGTGTATCTCCCGAAATATCAAATGATTTTCAATCATCCGAATATTGCACACAACAAACACCATACTTGCTGTTTATTATGTAAGATTGAAAATAAAATTAAATAGATAGTTGTAAGTCCACGCCTTCAATTGTGTATTTTGTTCTTTCCAGTTTCTCATCAATCCGGCATTCTGCATTGTCTTTAACCATATACATACTTTTATTAAAAATACCAGCAATGCTTCAAGCAAACTACCATTATTTCTTGATATAAAATTATATTTTATAGTTTTCTATCCTTTATTTTATTTTCATTTTTCTCACTTTCTATTGCTTATTCACTATTTAATTTTATTAATATACTCTGTATCTGCTAAAACAACCTTCTTCTCTTTTCCATAGTTTGACAACCTACACTGTCAATTTATTTTATAGAATGACAATTAGTTCGAAATCCTTCAGAACCATTTTCTTCTACATAGATATCTATTGAATCCTTAGGACTTTTTAAAGCCATTACGGGGAAAACACTTTTCCTTTTTTCACATCTTATAATCCCATCTCCCCACCCAAGGTTTTAATTTTTTAATTTTTTTATCTAACCATCTTCACATCCATTTTCCTTTTTGCCCCGCCATAAGTATAATTATCTTAGCAAAATCTACCTCGAGTTATAACCCCTGAAGTTATCTGCATTTAATCTAAACTTTAAACCCTATGGGAATTCAATTTCTCAGTACTGACCAGAAGTTATAACATTTCTTAATTTGACCACCCTAGATTTCATTTTTTCTTCCCTCTTTTGCCTAAACATAATTAACCCCATTCCCCACTCATAGGATTTCCCCCCCTCCTCATTCTCTCTTGCTTTTTTTCCTTACTCTTTTCTTTTTTTTTCTCTCTCCTTTTCTTCTGTTTTTGCTATTTCCATTTTTTTCTTTCTCTTACCTTCTCCTACATATCCCACAATTCCAAGTAAGTTTTACACTTTACAACAATTCGGATTACCATTTTTCATTGAGTTTTGGTTCGTTGCTTTTTGCCTCTGGATCTGTTTACTTGAAAACAGGAAGAAATGCGTTTTCTTAATATGGCTAATTTTGTCTGATCCCCCCTCTAAGGACTAAGGACTAGGGTGGAATCTTCGCCGCTGGATTTTCATGCAGATTCTTCTGGATTTACCAATTACATTTGAACCCCATACAACTTGGATCTCCGTGTTTGGTGACTTTCATTTACATTCAAACACACACGTTTTAACTTTTAAAACCTTTTAAAAAGAACTTTTTTTAAGACAACTTTTTCCGAATTTTGAATATTGAATGTTCTTATCTGTCAACTTATCAATCACTACTTCCTCTGATGATAATATTTTAATCTTTGAAAAGCCGTGATTAAGGAATGCAATAGAAAGAGAAGAAAGAATAAATATTTATATCTTTATTTACTAAATGCTCCTTGTTCTGAATCTGTTTCCATTTACAGGTCTAACTATTGTTCATTTACTCACCTTATATATATATATATATATATATATATATATATATATATATATATATATATATATATTTGGGCAACATTCCTTTTTTAAACATATTTCGGTAAATATGATAAACCACTTCTGTCTACATACTTTAGTTCTGATCATTTCTTATTTCCTAATGAATCTTCTTGTTTCATGCTCGAACAGCTGATGTAATTGTCGTAGTCGCTTTTTACCCAAGTACTTTCAGATCGGTCAGGATCCATCATTAGGGGTTGTTTGTAGTTATCAGTAATGGCCAATTTTCTAAACATATTTATCGGGTATTTTTTTCTGCTTAGAATCACATGTCATTTACTACGGTTGAGGTACTATGTTAATAGTTTAAAAGAATATCATCATAATTATTTACATTTATTTTGTTTGTAGTAGTTATTTCTTTTAATGAGTAGAGTTTTAAGTATATTCATTTTTTATTCGTTAGTCGTGTGTTTTAGTATGAATTTTTTCTACTAGAAGTTTTCTATCATATTTAACGAAATATATATATATATATATATATATATATATATATATATATATATATATATATATATATATATATATATATATATATCGTATAACATCCATTAATTAATACAAACCTGTTTGACTACATATGCCCATACATGTTTCGGTTGCGATCTATTTTAAAATCTAACCTAAGAAAGCCATCTTACAATGTACACCCTTAAATTGTTAGAGGGACCGGTGAGGTTAGGTTAGTTCTGTTACATGGGAGTGAGACTAAAATATACGTAGTTTATTTTCTTAACCTTGTGTCTAAGGGTATTTATTTTATTAACGGTGCAACACTATAGATTGATGAAAACAAGACACGCTTAACCATGAAGTAGCTATGTAGTTTTATATATTGTTTATACTTTGGCTTGCTTATATAACCTGCATGTTTTCAATAAGAGATACACTGGTAGAATAAAAACGCATACACAGAACCCACATCACAAGATTCAAGAGAATACGTGTTAGGATGAATACCTGAGTATAAACAAATCAATCTTGACCAAAAAAAGAAAGAGTAAAACGGGAAGAAATAAAAAGATTTGAGGACGTATTAATGTATATTGTCAGGATGTACATTGTTTTGAGAATCATCGGATTAGTTCATGAACAGGAACCATTAATACACGGATCTATTTATATAAAAGTACATATGTCAATGTAGACATAAATTACAACAAAGAGACATCCCACGCAGAAATTAGTCATTATATTAGCATTTGCAATATGTTACTATAAACAGACCTTTGTTATGCAGGATATGTCCTAACTACACTTACCTCCTCTCTCTCTTTCTCTCTCTCTCGCCCCGTCTCTCTCTCCCACATACGCACACACACCCCCCACACACACACATATATATATATATATATACATATATATATATATATGTATGTATATATATATATATATGATAATAATAATAATAATAATAATAATAATAATAATAATAATAATAATAATAATAATCCAGGTAAAACATCTACAGGGTAGTAATCCAAATAATTTCAACCGGGTTTATGAAAGTGCTCAATATCAAATAGAACTTTTGTATATGAGTATTTTTATTTACAGAGACATGTATAAAATCTGCGACACTAGCATATCGATGTTATCGACCAACATCTATTATAAACTGTGATCTCATCAGGCAGTAATGTAAGCAATACTAAGCTAAATTCAAGTGACCAAATGTTTATTCATTTTCTCTGCCCCAATTCGAAAACATTCGGTGAAACTTTACGATCATTTCGCGCATACATAAACAAGCAGGAATAAAATGCTGTTAATTGCCTAATTCAAAAAGCGTCAACCAGCGCTAACCATCGGACTTCACTTTATTCTAACGTCCCTTTACAACTTGACGTGAGTTTCTCACTCTACCGTCATTCGACCCTTCGAGGAGTATACCATTGAAATGAGGATGAATAAAAAAAATATAGGACAGTCTCAGCCTCGCCTGAAAAAAGTGTTTTACAACGAAAGCTCGCACAAAAAAATGAAATAATGATTTATCATTTAAATGTTCACTATGTGTTTGTTTATAAAGATGTTACTTATATATATATATATATATATATATATATATATATATATATATATATATATATATATATATATATATATATATATATAAACATCAATGTGAATGTTATATATTTTAATATATCTTTTATTTATTTTTTTCATATTTTGACGTGTAGGAGTATCAATTGTCTTTTATGTATACAAAACATTGAAAAGTTTTTCTGAAAAGCAGAAGAAAATTTTCGGCCGCTATCTTTCTAACTTCGTCAGTGTAATTAGGGATTATGTGTGCACGGTGGGACGTGGGTGGTGGTAGTATGGGGTAAAAAGGGGTGGGGAAAGCCAGTACAATGGTGACAAAACAGGAATACGCCCTTAATAGCTGAGAGGCAAAAGTCAGGTGGTCATAAACATGATTCAAATGTACCCATATATGAATAAATTTAAATAAATTAATATATAGATAGGTTATAAGTGAACCTGTGTTTATACATACCCAGGACTAAACACATACACATAAGCACGTTCAACTACGTATGGCTGTTGTCCTATACACCCGCGCACACACACACATATATCCATATACCATGAAGCAGGTAAAGAGAAAAGGTGGGATAGGGGGACAGGCAAATTGGCTGGAGTCATGGACAATTCAGAGATGGGGTGGATTTTTTTTAGTACACAGGGATTTTGCGAACTTAAAAAATAAATAAAATTTAAATACTGTGGAAGTGGGTGCATGAATGTATGGCATACACATCCACAAACGGTGTCGAAAGTTGCATCAAACGATGGAAGAAATGCATAACTCTGTGTGGTTCCTATGTAGAGAAAGACTAATAACTGTGTCAAGTTTCATTAATATACTACTATGGGAAACGGGTCAGGGGCATTACTTATTGAACGTGTCTCATATAATATATAGTTTGATAAAACATACATTAGATTATTTGGATTCTAGAGAATACTTAAAATCTACGGCTTAAGCTTTAAAAGAAAATGAAATTCAGATTACTTTTCTTGATGTGTGTCTAATAATTATGAACTTATTTTAATATCTGAATTTAAAAATGATATCATTCACCCTCAAAAGAAAATCAAATTAGGTGAATCATTTATTAATTGATGTCTACTAACATTAATCGGAAGTGACTGAATGGTTACAAAGTGTCTCTATTAACCTTTGAATGAACATAATTAAATCAAATAGAGTCAATATTACCTAACTTTTACGCTGAGCAGTGATGTACCAAAATGTCTAATTATATATTAAATTTGTTTAAGTGTGAATCCTGTACATATAAATGTATATATATATACATTTAGACATACAGAAGTTTATATATTAAAATAGCATAATCGTTGTGTTGGCGAATGGTTATGAGACCCATTTTCATAATACGTGAATCCGGGGTTCCAATTGTTCGAACAGCGATACGGTTACATAATTTTCTACTGACGGAAGTAAACTAAAAACGCGAAACCGATATATGCTTGTAGATATGAAAATATTTATTTATTAATCATAATTATTTAACTCTTATGAAGTTGAGCCATTTCAAGAGATAATATATTGATAAGTAATGATAAGCATGGGGGATAGAACTGTTTTTAGAATATCAGTAGTTGTGTTTACATTGAAAGGTTAGAAAGCGTATTTCTGTCGCATTTTAAAATGTGATCGATGCGTTGGCTGAATGGTAACGAGACAAGGGTTCATATTACTTTGATCCGTGGTTCGAATTGAGATCAACTATTACTAAAGTACGATTGTACTATTTTCCTCTGCTCCAATAAAGAATAGGTGTATCGTATCATATCTGTTCTGTTGTTATGCCACCATTATCCCAGGAATTTCCACTTTTTATGGGGCAGTAGTTTAGTGTGTGTGCTCTTGTCATAAGGCTATGCACCTAAGTATGACTTTATTCTTTGATAAAGTAGTGTAGTATATGGGTGTTCGTTATGATAAAATCCTCCTGGTAATTATCTCCCCTCTTTCGGGGATAGATGGAGTGTATTATCTGTTCGTTCGTCATAATAAAAGCATACTAAGCTACACTTAATGTGTTTCTGTTCTCTGGACTGAGGTAATTCTGACTTTGTCATAATCAAGAATGCCTCATTTTGAGGAGCGGCAATTTCATTACATTGAAACCCGACCTTGTGTCTAACTATGTCCTTGCGAGGAGACAAGTAAATAGGGGCATACATCAAGCATCCAATTATAAAGCCTAACAACATTTTGAAAAAAAATCGACTTTATTCATCAACCTTGTAATATACTGATCCCAACATTTATATTACCATTTGATGCCTTTTATGTAGAACGATTTGTCTTTGGCTTCAAAATACGCCTCAGTTTACGATATCACTTCTTTATTGGGGCGTTTTTTTAGATCTATAATAACCAGTAAGTAGCTGGAGCCATAACAAGAGAATAGGGTTCGTACGGAAGAAAGTCGAAGTGACATTACACGTAGAATTGCCATCGTTTCGATCCATTTGTGACACGATTCATTGTTGGATGACGAGGCCGCCTTTCTTCTTTATTTGTAGCCGTGTTTTAGCATTCTTTTTCTTCTTCATTTGTAGCCGTGCTTTAGCATTCTTTTTCTTCTTCATTTGTAGCCGTGTTTTAGCATTCTTTTTCTTCTTTATTTGTAGCCATGTTTTAGCATTCTTTTTCTTCTTCAAACGCACTACTACTACTATATAATATTAGCTATTGATAAATCGTCCTTTTTCAATTTAATCGATGTCTGCTGTTTGCGTTTTCAGTCGCTGTGTGCGGTGTTCTCTTCTCGGTGTCCCCTCATCTAATTTCCGCTTTGATTCTGGAGTGTCATCCATGAAAATAAAAAAAATGAATCATCAATGGCTTGTTGTTTTTGAATTCCTCTGAGCAAACCCGTCACCCACTTTGAATACAACGTTTTTATTTACAAATGTTTATGCACAAAGTTGAATAAACTGCTTTCTGATATCTTTTATTTCTTTGCTATCTCATTCAACTAAAAAAATTTATATCGGCCAATATCTGAAGTGTTATATTTTTTTCTAGGACAATTGTCGAATTTAGGCGATCTAAGAATGTATCATCAGTTGTGCATGTATGGCCGCTTTTAAAGTCAAGATACCACCTATTAAAGGAAATCCCCCACGGAATAGAGTCCAAATACCATTTATTAATCAGTTGCATGTTTGGGCATAATCTTTTCCATACAAAAGCATGCTTTATCAACAGACACAATCAGATGTTTCCAATTATCTTTAAAGTTTGCTATAATAGCTCCACTTAAATAACTGTAATTTGTAAACTAGTAACCCGATTTTTACACGAACCCTGAGATTCGAATAACTGCGAATGAAGACACGAAGAGAGAGACTTTCTACTCTCCTTACGTGCCATTTTAGACTTCCACAAATTATTCACTTTCTTGCACACGTATCTCTTATTCTACTCTTACGTCTGATGCATTTTCCGAAATTGTATACCCCATGTGGAAAATTTCTAATCAAACCAGATTAAAACACACAAGTCTTTAATATTGCTATCATTACAATTGTCATTAAATGAAACAGAATGATATGGTAAGTAGCCGAGTTTTGGCAGATCAAAATCCATATTATTATAATTAAGATCATGTCTGCGTCGGTTAATGAGATTTTTTAATTATGAAGTCGGAATCCTCTTTATTTCTTAACTCTTACGTCATATGTATTTCATACATTTTTAATAACAAAGAAGTAATGACTTATATAATTTAGAAAATTGAACGTTATATATTTTTTCATTTGTACATTCAGTGTTTTCCAAGATATTTGAGATGAGGATAGATACTTTGTATTATTTAGATTATATAGACTATTGTTTTCATCTCGAATGTTACTCTCACAATGTTTCTTTTGGTGTGAGCTCTGACCTCATTCAAAAGTGTCTTGTTTAATTCGGGAATTGTTATGTCGAACACGGAATTTGTATAGAATTTTGAACGGAACCCTTTTATTTAATCCAGTAAATTAAATTATTTTCCTTTCATCAGCAATCTAGAAGTCTTAATTAATTCTTAATATATTCATTGTATTAGCTGTACTGAGGATTGAACCGTTAACCTCCAGAAAGCTGTCCCTTAGAACTGAGTATTACCTAGCAACATATTCGTTGCGTTACCGGATTAACATAAACTTCTAACTAATGACTAGTCTTTATAATTTTAAATATGCTATCCTAGATAAGAACAGCAGTCCAGATATTCCAGAAAAAACAAAAGAAGTGTTCATATTTATTAAGAAAAAATAATCTAGCAATCCGAAAAAAAAACAGTTTAGAAAGGGGTATAGAATTCCTCTGGAAATGTTAACTCCATAGGTATGATTTTTCGTTAACCTAACGAAGCAAATTACTCTAACATCCCCTGCGAAAATTTATTTGTTTAGTTCAGTTTTATTTTTTTTATCTTAATAAATTTAAAGATATATCTTATTTGATTAACCATACACTGTAGAGTGGTTAACGTCACGAATTGACGATCCAGGTGTGCTAAGTTCGAATCCAGTTCGTTCCACAGACACACTTTCACTTACGATGTTGGCAATCTTCAGGTGGCCCCTTTTCGGAAAAGAATTCTAACGATATCTGAGAAACCAGTGGCAATAATAGAATTTGCTGTACAGATACAAACAAAATCAAGCAAAACCATAACCTCTTGGTAGAGAAAATACATGTTTATATATCTGTCTGAAATGAAACTAAAAGTTAGGTAGAATCAATTCTAGTATAAGAATAATCCGATTACATTTATTACACTTGTAGATACACGCGCATGTGTGTGTGTATGTATGTGTTCGTGCCCGTCTGTTCGTTTGTTGAGACGAGATGAAACAGTAAGTTGGTAAGAAGATAAAGAAATTGTTCGTGTCACAAACAGATGACCTGTTCAATTAGTAAGCTAACGAATCTAATTCGTACAGATAATTTCAATTCTGTCTTCGTCTCTTCAGAATAATATGTCGTGTCAGCACCTTTTTTAATTAAGTCTTAGATTGAAAAGGTCTTTGACACGGCCAATAACGATGTTCTAATCAAGTTGAAAGTAGAAAGTTTCCCAGAGACCTTCTCTAATGATGAAGAGTGAACGAAAGGATGACGCCGAAGGAAATTAACAACACATTTCCTCCGGGAGAAAACAAGGTCAATTTCTGTGTAAATCAAAGTTGACTATTGTCTCTTAACTTAGAAATAGGCTGTTTTAAGTTTAACCACTAGCAGTCAGTTGACTTTATGAATATACCGTGTTACATGCTATTAAATTGATCTAATTTGTTGGGCAGTAATATCTGTTAAGCTATTGAGGATGGCGTGAGGAATTAGAACCCGGGGCGAGTGGTTGAAATAGTCTTGATATACAATATATTTTATATTAAAGGGTATAGAAAGTGTGTACGAACTCAATGTGAGAAAGAACAAGTGCACGTTGGAACCGAAGCGTTAAGATCTATCGACCACGTGTAACTGGCTAACGGTATACCAATGTTGCAAAGTTTCAGTGCCGAGCAGATTGTTTTCGCAGATTAATATTTGAATCGATGTTTTGGGGTGAATCATCTACTACGTTATAAAGTTTTAGTGACAACTACGTCGTTGCATTGTACACGGTGTCATCGGTGGAAATATACCACATTACAAACTTTCCAATATCAGAGATAATCATTTCCCCATTTGCTTTGTTTTTTTTTTATTTTAGTCAGATAGTTGTTTTAGGTCTGCTAAACATTGGGGTAAGATACAAAATATACAGGTGTCCGTTTGGGTACGTTATTTGTTAATAATAAATAAGAAAATGACTCACAAATTAAAAATGGCTCACAGTTTTGGATACCTTTACATTGCCGGTAATTTAGAGTACATACATTTAGTTAACAAAGAGTTAACTGAAATACTTATGTTTTAATATGCAATATTATATAAAAAGGAGAAAAATAAACTTGTAAAGTTAAAGACAGACAGACATACATATAAACTCTCAATCTGTAAAGAAAGGGGACGATTTAATCTATTAAACAGAAAAATAACAAAAGAAAAACGTCACTTTATAACTCTCAATCTCTAAAGAAAATAGACGATTTAATCTATAAAGCAGAATAATAACAAAAGAAAAAACGTCACTATATACAAGTTTAAAACATAAAAAAATAATCGGTTAATTAAAAACGGAAAAAGATTTAAAAAGGGAAACCATTTTCTATATTAAGTTCAGACGTTGTTCCCTTTTCGGCAAGAATAAGATAATTACTACATGTATCACAGGAGACTAAACTCACTACTATATTAAGTTTTTTCACTCAAGCGTGTTATAATAAATGTATGATTATTTCCTCCCTTTAACATTAAATATTACTTTTGCCCCACCATCGTACACTCTCCCCAAACCATACCCCATAGAGCTGGTAGAGCTCTAATATTGTACTACTAACACTCTCCCCATCTACACCGGGAACTAAT